>BPLQ01005197.1:0-43804 GCA_021605075.1 Caerostris darwini
ATCCTGCACCATCAACGCTTTCACAATTATGGACGTCTATCGAGACAGCATGGCTCAATATTCCTGCAGAAGACTTCCAACGACTTGTTGAGTCCATGCCACGTCGAGTTGCTGCACTTCGCCGGGCGAAAGGAGGGCCGACACGATATTAAGAGGTGTCCCATGACTTTTGTCACTTCAGTGTATAATGTTGCCTTTTCGTCCTTTATTCAGATTCTTAATGCTATAAACTAAACCTTTCCTTAGCTGGGTTTCAAAACTTTTTTCATTTATTTTGTTTCTTGTTATTTCGAATGTCTTCTGAGAAATGCATTCCTCATTGTAATGCAGAATCCACATAACACAGGAATGCAAATTTAAGCAACATCCCCCAAGTGTTGGGATCTGAAATGGCATCCTCCTTTTCATCTCTGAAGTCAAATTGAAGGAATTTTCGGCTAATAGAAATAACATGTCCGTCTTCGGCCTGGACTTGGGAATATTAGGTTTATTTTAGCTTGTCGGGTTTCGAGCGTTCTATTCATTAGCCTACTGTGATGCATAAAAATAAAAAAATATATATATTTAACATATAATTTTTATAATAAATTTACAAACAACAGGAAAACAGCGGTTAGATGGCTGAAGCAGTTCTTTTATCCATTTTAAGGGGAGAGAGAGAGACATACTGGAATGTTCGATTTCAAAATTTCTGATCTCTGATTGAATCTGACCATTTATCCACGAAAATACATTTTTTTATTTAACATTAGCTAATTATTTCTATAAATTCTGTTTTATTTGTTTAAAAAGCATTACAGTAAATAATATAATCTTAGTTACAGTCTGAGATTTAAAAAACCTATAGCTATAAGACACATTGTTGATGTAATAAAAAATGACTACATAACATAAAAAAAAGGTTCAGTCATAAATAAGTACACATTATCACTTAGACAATGTATGCCATTTTTCTTTGATTTAGATGCGTAACAATGTATTTCGTTTCATATTGTGCATATTTATGTTAACATAATGTGGTAAGGCGATCAAGTTAAAGCTAATCAATACTTTACATACTATTGTGCTCAAAAAAAATAATACCATTTTTTATTTTTTTCAAAAGCTATTCTTTTATTATTCCAAATTTATTTCATCGCCTTCAAAGTAATCCCCTCCGAATACAATGCACTTTTACCAACGTTTTAAACAATCCTCAATGCATACTAAAATGTCATTGGCTGGGATAGCCTTTAAAGCGCGCGCAGATTCAAGTTTATTCTCTTCATTCGGCTCAAAACAGTGACCCCAGAGTGGTCTTTTGAGTTTAGGGAACAGCCAGAAATCGCTAAATCAGGGTGAAAACGTGGTTGTGGAACGACAAGGGTTTCATTTTTATCGAAAAAGTCACGAAGAATCAATGCAGTTTGAGCAAAACGTGCTTGCATCGGGATGCAAAAACCAAGAGTTATCTTTCCATAAATGTGGCCCCTTTTTGCGAATAGCTTCACGTAAACGACGCATAACATTCAAATAATGTTCCTTATTGATAGTTTGGCCCGGCAGAAGAAATTCATAATGCACCACACCACGATATTTGAAGAAAACAGTCAACATGACCTTGATTTTTGAGCGACTTCGACGTGCTCTTTTCGGTCTTGTCAAGATATTCGCTCGATTGATCCGTTGTTTAATGGTAGTAAGCATAAATACAAGTCTCATCTCTTGTTCTGATGCATTTTAACTTATCCTGATAGTCAGAAAGCATTGTTTCACACACTTCAACGTGATGATGTTTTTCCAATAAAATTAATTATTTTCGGTAACAATCGAGATTTGACGCGTTTCAGACGCAAAACGTCTTTTAAAATGAAATTGACCGACAATTTTTGGAATTCAAACATCATCAGGAAGATTTCTAATTGTAAATCGATGGTTTGCAAGCACCAAATTTAATTAATTTCGTGGACATGATCTGCGTCGGTTAAGTTTGATCAAAGATTGGTCAGTTTAAATTTTGTTCCATAGCTATGGATGAAAGCACTGACACAAATGATACTGCTCAATTAGTATTATTTATAAGAGGTGTCAATGAGAACTTTGAATTTACCGAGGAACTGGCATGCATGAATTCTTTAAAGGGAACTGCAACGGGTTGTGATATTTTTCGTGAATTTCTGGAAGGACTTTAAACTTTGAAAGTGCCTATGACAAATATATATAATATTACGACCGATGGAGCACTAAATATAATAGGAAAAAAATCTGGATTTCTTAGACTCTTTAATCAAAACTATCCCGGAGCAATGTTATTTTTCTACATTGTGTTGTACATCAAGATGCTCTGTGTATATCTGCATTGAATATGAAACCCGTGTTTGATACAGTCGTGAATCTTGTAAATAATACTCGATCTTGCGGGCTTACTCGGAAGCAATTTCGAGATTTTCTTCAGTCCCTGCAATCTGAATACTCTATGCACTGTATTACACGAAAGTAAAGTGGCTTAGCGCAGGATATGTTTTCGAGCGAGTTTGGCAGCTGAAAGACGACATTGTGTCGTCCGTCCATGAGAAACAGTTTTCTGCGGAGTGCGAAATGTTAGAAGATACAGACTGTTTTTCAGACTTTGCATTTTTGACATATCTTCTTTGTCATATGAGCAACTTGAAGGCCAAGTTGTAAGGGAAAATCAATTTATCGACGATGTTGAGTTCGGACGCAGATTTCCAGATTTCAATGCCATTTAAACATAATAGGATATTTTTACCATGCCTTTGAACGTAATTTGTGAAGAAGTGAGGTTAAATTTACAGGGTGAATTAATTGAGTTGAAATCTAACAATCATCTCAAGCAGTTGTTTCTAAATATGCCAAAGTCGGAATTTTTACAACTCATTATGGAAAGTAAATTTCCCAAATTTAATTTCTCACACCCAAAAATCAGTGCTATGTTTGCTTCATCTTATATATGTGAATAAGTGTTTTCAACTATGAACCTTAAAAAAAATTACTTCAAAAGTAGATTGACAGATTAGCAGACATGAGCAGACATAATTAGCCTCCTTCCTTAGAATCAGTACATCTCATTTCGAACCTCAATATAAGAAACTTTTAAAAATGAAATGCATCTTTCGTGTGTCCTCCACGTACCTGAGTATCTTATTTTCAGCTTGGAAGGTGAGTCCTACCACGAATCTATAATTATAAGTCTCAAATGTGATACATATCATCTCTCGTTAATTGCATGGGTGTGGTATTTGTGCACGTGTCAATAAAGTTGTGAGTGCTCAAATATGTATTTCAAGTCTCAACACAACAAAACTTCAACTTTTTCAACGTTCAACTTCTCTTCAAAAAAAAAATGGAATATATTACAAAACAAATAGGAAAAGTTAATTACTGTACAGATTTCCGTAATAACATATAACAGCAAATGTAAACAAACTTTCAAACAAAAGCTTGTAGCAAGATTCTTTATTAGATCAAGTGATGCGAACAATTTTAAACTTTTTTAATGATAAAAACATTATTTTTATTTATAATTAGATTAAGTTTTACAGTCAATACTGAGGAAATATTGAAGGTACACATATTCAAACTATCATTTCCGGTTACGAAAATCGTACTTTAGGTTCAAAAAATCGTCTCCAACTTAAAACTTTAGTTCTAAAAAAGATAGAAACAAACTGTGAAGATATTTAGAAAGCTTAAAATACAGGCTTTTTCAAAAATGTAAAAATTGTAAAATCGATATTTTGGTCGAAAACCACATTTTAAAGGTGTTTGTGTACATTAAAATAATTGTAAAATTGTTTTCTAAGTAGAATATGTTTTCTTTTGGTTTTTATGAGTTATAAAATTGACTCTGCGATGAGGATATACTGGACACGTGAAAAAGATTTATAGTTTCATTTAACAACAAATTATAATTTTGTTGCTAAAATAGATATTATAGTATTACGATGCAGCAAGTAGAATTGCCGCAATTTCAAGAAACAAATCAACACAATGTTTTTAATTATTATATTTCATGTAAAACTGAGAAAAACATTATGAAAGTTAAAAATAACCCTTAATAATATTTGTTTATTTTAAGAAATCTCTCTACAAATAAAAGCTTTGTTAAAGTCGAAATTACCTATAACTTTAAGTAATTTTTTTTGTCTACTTGCAGGCAAATAAAAAATGTATTTATGACATCGAGCATCCTCGTCTCTGAAAGCAGTGACTACAATAATGCTGACAGTATATTCGAACCTCATTCACGCCAGTTGCGCACTTTGCAATTAAATTAAGCTGTTGAGCATAAATGAATTTCAATTTTCTAATTGTTTGGAAATTAGTTACATTCATGCTTTATCTGCAAAGATGATTTTCGTTTACCGAAGAAAGAAGTCTCTTTCATCTTGTCATTGTAGTTAGCACTTTCATAAACTCAATCTAGTCTTCTAGTGTCCTTGTTTTTCTTTCAAAACTTCCCCTCACTTCCCACTAGCTGCTACAGCCATGATGCAGTGTTTAAAAGATTCTAATAGAAATATATACCAGAAAAATATTTTATTTTTAATTGAAATTGTATATTTTGCTACATTATTAAGTATTCATATGAAATACTGCATGTGATAATTTGTAGTGTTTCTCATGTAAATATTATCCACCATTTAAAGCTGGTTCACGTAGCAGCATTTTTCAATTGCTCTTTTTTTAAGACCCTTTGGACCTTAAAGACCTCGATTGTTTTAGAGCGCTTTGGAACAAAGTTTTCGAGTTCCACCCTCACCCCATCTCCCCACAAAATTTCGTCTTTCCTTCTGCGACAATTGCTGGCAATTGTAAGGTGCATTGTTGCGTCAGAAAAGATTCAGCTATTCACTTTTAATAATGATTATCGAATGTTTTAAATTAAGGAATTAGAAATGTTTCCAATTTTTTTAATGCATTTGTATCTTTGATAAAATAAAATTAACACGTGTTAAAAAAACAATTTTCCTTCTTTATCAGAATATCCATGCTGTAATTGACGGACTTCTTCCAAAGAAGTGAAATTTATATATAACTCCACAGTTCTCATAAATTTTGATGCGTTCTCTTTAATTTGAAACTGTTAATTACATTTGTTTCAAAATAAATCTACTCTGAAATGAATTAAATATCAAAATTAAGAACAATATGTACATTTCATCTTTTTTCTTCTGTTATTAAAAATAATTAATAAAATAATAATAAATAAATAAATTGATTTAAGTATTTCGTCAAGAAGTTAATTAGCATCAGAAAGTTGAAACTGATTCCATGAAATTGAGTTTAACTTATTGTGATTGAAAATAAAAACATCGTTTTATCTTTTTATTCATCTTTCTGGAAAATGTAATATTCTTTCATTTAATAATCCTTTCTTTATGCCTTACTTTAAATTGGCACTTTCTTTATATTTTAATTTTAATTTAGTGCTGAGCACGTCTGAGCATCCCGATATAAGAGCTGCTAATGCATTGACTCTGTACTTTCTCATATATATTTTTCGTTCCAGTACTAACCAATGAGCTTACAGAACAGTGCTGGTTTGTGACTCGAGATCCATCTGGATGTAGGACTTAATTTCTTTTTCTCCAGGCACGGTAACTTTGAGTTTTGCGAAGATTGAGAGTTTTGCACTACATTTTTTTCCCTAGACTTTCACATAACTTTTATATATCAATTTAAATGGATCTTCTAAGAATCTACAATTTGTTAAATTCCTATTGTGAGTGAAATCTTTACCAACGGGACAATTATATTCCTTTTGGTACATAGAATTGCTTTAATTGAACTGTTAAATGTGTGGAATACATTCTTTATTCAATGAAACTTATAAAAAGTAAAATGCAGAATTTAACGTAGCTGTTAATGCTTATGCTTTGTCGAGCAAATGATTCGCATATGTATGTGTATGTTTGAACTTGAAAACTTGTATTATTCTGAAAAGTCAAACTTTTTGTTTTCTTTTTAACTAATGGTATAAACAAATATTACGAAATAAAATCCAATTAGTTATTTTTAATTATTTCTCATTTAATTAACGATAATAAATTTTGAAACCAACTGCATTAAATGAAAATTACTGCTTTAAAAACACCGATTGCTAATAAATCCTCCGATAAATTCTTTCGACCATTTAAATGTAATCTATAATTATTTGCATACATCTAAACGGAATGAAAAAATTATGAATTATTTCCATTAAGACTTAATCTTTTTAGACCTTTCCTTTCAGACTATTTCTGAACTAAAAAGTAAATCTGTAAAATTTATGCATTTTTGTTTTCGTTTAGCATCAATTTTTGCCGTTTACCGTGTTAGCTTAAAATTAACTTTACAAACATTCTTTACACTAAAATCTTGAATATTTTTCTAGAAAGTTCATGTTAAAAATCAACATGAAATTTTAATTTGATTATGAAACTATACTTGATGTACATAACAATTCTGCTGTGAACAAAATCGATTTGTATGTGGAATATGAAATAGAAGCCTCGCAATTACCTTGCATTTATTTTCAATGCTTTAAATATATTTCTTTTAAGGCTGAGGGAAAACATGAATTAAGTAAATTTGCCCCTTTACAGGGAAACAGAGATGTTAGCTTTTTAATAGTCTCTTGCCTTTTTCTTTGTTTCTTTAGTCATCATCAGTGGGCAATGATTTTTTTTTATTAGCAGATCAAACTGACTCAAATTAAATGAATTTTGTACTATTCTACATGTGCTTCTCTTTATGAAAAATATTATTTCCAATACGACAGAATTCAACAAATCTTTATAATTTCACAAAATGAATTATAAATTATTTTTTTAGAAATAAAAGTTTTAAAACTTAAAAATTAGAGCTAAATTATTTTTCCTCTAGATAGAGTATTAATTTAGTAGAATTGGGAAAAAATTATTGATTTTAAAATAAATTATATTTGCCAAACAATCATTTTCAACAAAATACGCAAAGTTTCAAATAAAAGAAGGGATAACTTTCTTAAGTGCATTGGATGGGTTTCTTTTTTCAGAATCAAACAAAGTAAAGGAATGAGTGCATGGAGTTCCTTACACATTGCATAGAATTAAAACATTAAACAGGCAATGGTTCAGATGAAATAGCCCTGCATCGCTGTTTTAAAATTCAAGAAAGCAGTTCAACACTGTGTTGGAATTTGTATGCTTTAGTTCACGCCGCGCAACGTCACGTGGTAGTTTTATAGAAATCGTTTGGAACCGATTCAGAATTGCGCTGTTGCCGTGAAAACGGGCTGTTGCTGTGGAAACGAGATGTTTTATTCTAAAAAGAACATTCTTCTTACAATTTAGCTTTTGCCTTCGAACTGTTACCATCAACCCTGTATATCTTTGTAAATATTGTTTGTAAATAAATGAAGATTCCCTAAATATTTGAATGGATTGATCAATACTTCTCGAACCATCAGAAAGTTGCGGCTAATAAGAAAAATAGTACCACCGAAAGAAAGGAACACGATAGTCGTAGTGACACATTTCCCCAATATCTATCATTCTTTGTTATCCTCACATTTAGATTACCTTGCCAATATTTCAATTTGTTTTATTCTTAGA
This sequence comes from Caerostris darwini, assembly GCA_021605075.1. Classification (NCBI taxonomy): domain Eukaryota; kingdom Metazoa; phylum Arthropoda; class Arachnida; order Araneae; family Araneidae; genus Caerostris; species Caerostris darwini. Next base: position 7,578 of record BPLQ01005197.1, read on the forward strand.
CTTTGCAATTACTTCACTGAGATTAAAAGGCATACAAAAAGTAATAACTCAGGAAATTCTCTTTCTCGTAAGGCGATGATGTGTCTATGCTCAAATTATATTGTTTGTATATACACGAGTCACGATGTTTACGGGGTTTTATATTTCCAACAAAACAATTTTCAGGATTATAGACGCATTTATGAATTGAACTGTTGCATGAAAAATGTGTCTCAAAATCTAAAAATATAATTTAAAAAAGCTTTAAATATGAAATTTGAATTAATTTTATTCATATTATAGTTTGTAAACCCGAAAATAAAATTGGAATTTAATTTCATCTACAAATAATTAGAAGAAAAAACACACGTGTTTTTTTCGAAAATATTTCAGATTTTTGATTATCTTACTTGTATGATGTTCCATTATGTAAAGTATTATTCTACTTGTGAATTTTTTTAGTTAATAATTATTTTTTAAATATTCATCATGATATTTGATACAAATAACATGCAAATTTAGACAATGAGCAGTAAATATAAAACAAAAAATAATTTATCAAATGCATTTTAATTTCATTGTATTAAATTTTTTTCTAACTATTAAGTTTTCAGGAACCAGTTTAAACATGTTCAATCTACTTGCAGTTCACTATCTTTAACATTAAACCATTATAATATTTTATGAAATGTAAGATTATATGTTTTTCATATTATGACGGTCCACTTGATATTGCCACACATAATAAAAATTTACTGCCCCAAACTAAATGATTATAATTAATTATCTGCTGGTTTGAAACATAATAAATGGGGAGGAATAGCAACATTAGCAAAACTGGGTCAGTAAAAATAGTTCACCCATTAAAGATGACAAAAAGTTATTTTTGTATTACAGCTACAAAACTGAACCACTTTTATGAAACAAATCGACAGAATCCCATCTATGATAGAAGGGAGGGGAAGGGGTCGTGATTACAAAAGAAGGTCGTGATTACAAAAGAAATTAAACTCCCCAAAAATATGAATCCGTTTTTTACATATTGTAATCAATTTGCTTGACAGAATTGCAGAATTTTTTTTATTCTTGTAAATGAAAATTAGAGTTATCTTTTTTAATCTTTATCTTTATTTATTTATAAGGATCTGAAACATCACTCTTGTTGCTGAATAGCAAAAATCTGATGTCTAAACACATAAAATACGGTGGGATAAATTTTTCCGAGATTGGGTTGTTTCCTTCATTGTGTCAAGGTCGTGAAAAATTAGAATCCAGATTTACCGCTGGTATAAACTCTAGAAATTGTACCATGACCAGGGATAACAAAATTTTTCTTTATACTGTTATGTTTCGCCCAAATCTCCTATGCATCTAAATCTAATTTAAAAACGCCTGTAACTTAACAAAATACCACTATACGCCAAATGATCTCTGCTAAATAGTTCATGCTCAATTCTGATATCTCTAAAACTATTAACATTCCTTCTTTAAAAGAATTTCTTACATAGATCTGTATTAAAAAATTTTGACACACTTATTAATAATGAAAAAGTAAATAAATGATCAACAAAATTTAAAAATTAAATAATTGTGAAAAATTTCAGGTCAAAATATTCATTAGTGTTTGAGTTACATTTGGCCTTGTGAGATGATAAAACTAATCCCGGCAATTTTTGAAATGTCTCAATTAATTGAACAAATAACTTACATTCAATTTTGTGTGTGGAATATTCGTGTGCGGGAACTTATAGAATGTTGCAGTAGGCATTCAGTGAGCACACTATATCGGAAATAACATGTTAAATGTTTACAAGCGGTATAAACATTTCAAAGAAGACAGAGAATGCATTGAAGACGAAGAACCCTCTGATCGACCATCAACCTCAATCGAAGAAGTTGACGTCCAAAAAATTAAAAGATTTGGTGCTTGCCTAATTAAGAATTAGAGACCTTTCTGCTGATGTTGGAATTTCAAAAAAATCGGTCAATTTCATTTTAAAAGATGTTTTAGGGCCCAAACGCGTCAAATCTCGATTGGTACCAAAAACACTGATTTTTTGGAAAAAACATCATCAAGTTGAAGTGTGTTAAACAATGCTTTCTGATTATCCGTAAAAGTTGAAATGCATCATAACTGGAGATGAGACTTGAATTTATGCTTACGACCCGGGAACAGCCGATCAATCGAGCGAATATTGTGACAAAGATAAAGCAACACCGAAAAGAGCTCGCCAAAGCCGCTCAAAAATCAAGGTCATGTTGACTGTTTTCTTCGATTACCGTGATGTGGTGCAATATGAATTCCTTCCGCCGGGCCAGAATGTCAACAAGGAATATTATTGTATTATGCGTCATTTGCGTGAAGCTATTCGCAAAAAGAGGCCACATTTATGGAAAGACAACTCTTGGTTTTTGCATCTCGATAATACGCCAACTCACACTGCATTGATTCTTCGAGACTTTTTCTCTAAAAATGAAACCCATAGCGTTCCATAACCACCGTATTCACCTGAGTTAGTATCGTGTGACTTCTGGCTATTCCCTAAACTCAAAAGAACAATTCGGGGACACCGTTTTGAATGGATTGAAGAGATTCAACGTGAATCGGTGCAAGCTTTGAAGGCAGGCAAAGCCTTTTTATCATGCATTTAAGATTTGAAAAAACGTTGGCATAAGTGCATTGAGTCCAGAGGGGAAGGAAACAAATTTGGAATAATAAATAAACGGTTTTTGAAAAAAATAAAAAAATAGTGTTACTTTGGTCACAGTAGTAACATTTTAATATCACCAGTAAAAAAGTCACCAGTAATCCTTATAATACTTTAATAATCACACATAATTTTCGAATTTTTTATCGAAAACTGTTGTTTTATTGATCAAAAAGAATTTTTTTCCTATATATTTTCCACATTAAAACATATTAAGTTGAAAGGAAAAAAATTGGACTTACCTTTGAATTCTCGATTTTAATTTATTTGACATTATATTATTTCTATTCTTTTCTTATGAATATTAAAAATATGCATGTATATATTGTTGATTTTTAAATTAAAATTTAAAATTGAATTTTTAATTAATTGAATTATAATTAATAAGAATTTGTTCAAGATTTTTGGTTATAACCAGATAAAATAAATGTTTGATGGAAAATTGGACATCTAAATATTGTAGTTTTAAAGAAATACAGACTTTCATGTACAAACAACTTGTACTTTTTAAAAATTTGGATTAACAGGAAAGACTCAGCATTGCTCTGGTTTAATATAATGATATATTTTTTATTGTGTTAATTTTTATTGTAAAAGGTACAAGTGATATCTGAAGAAAATATGTTCAGCATGTTAATATAAAATTTCATCATTTGAAATATTAAAAATAGTATGAAATATTTGACAAACATATATACCAAGTGACATTTTTATATGAATAGTGAGCGATGTAGCAGAAAAAAAATTTAATAGAAAAATTCCATATAAAATTCCGTCCCCATATCCCCCCATATATATATGTGTGCGTGTAACCGGACATTCTTAGACTATATCGTTCTGTTAGCAGAAATATGCTTTAGTTTCAATACCTTGAGACTATTTCAGTCCTTGGTATTTAATGGAATATATAGATTGATAATGAAACTTGGTACGGGGTACCCTGTCATCCCTTTTTTTTAAATTGCCACTCCCTAAACTTTTTCTATTATTTTATTCTAAAACCAACTACTATACGAAATTCTATTAACTAACTTTTAACATTGTTTAAATTAATTTTTAGCAAAACTAATTTAAATTGCTTCAATTGTGAAATATTAAAAGCCTTATCTAAATAACATATTTATTCGAGCGTCTTTTTCTTTTCCCCTACCCATTGTTCTGTATTTTATTGCTTTATGTGACATGATTAAAAAAGACAACGGAGAAGATTAAGTAATTAATATCTAACTAAAAATGTCTTCTTTTTTATATTTGTTTTATTTATGATGTTGTCTTACTGGAAAATATATAAGGTATACCACAATTGATTCTGTCAAAAACTGATCCTTTACCTTCTCAAAAAAAAAAAGAAGTTTTCATCTTCGTCGGAGTGATAAATCTAGAATTAGGGTGTTTGCAAATAGATAACAATCGGCTTATTATGCAATAGCACCAAGATTTATGATGCTGGAAACGTCCATAACCAAGATTCTGAAATTCATGTGATTATTATTGGTAATAAAAGCATAGATTATGACTTTTTTTTTTTCTTAAGACCAATTTGATATAAACGAGGTGTAATGTACTTATTTACTTTCTTTTCAAAACAAATGAATGTGTTAACATAATCCATCACTCATTTAGATTAAATTTTTCGAGTTGGCATTTTCTTTTTTTAAGTTATTTAAAATGTAATTTCAATTTCGCTGCTTGAAATTCCAAATGCAGGTCATATTTTATGAACTATAATAATGAAAAATGTTTCCTATCTGAATTCATTCCTTTTTTATAACTATATAACTAAAAATCATGAGACAAATCTATGTAATAAATCTTTTTTTAATAAATTGGCAAGAAAATGAAATTGATGACACATCATCAACTAACTAACAATTCTAGTTTTTCATCATGAACTATTTCTCTATTCCTCATCATTTATTGACGACTATCAAAGCTCTCTATCCCAAGACAGGAGTTTAAGGATCCCTACTGGGCCAAGGGACTCCGTGAATCCCTTATTGACAGTTAATAAAAGTCTGAATTTATAAGTAATCCTAAATTTGATCCGAATTTGAATTTATTGATGTCTATAATTTAATATAAATATAATAATGATAAATTTCATAGATTATTTACTGTTTCTACTCACTTAGTAGTCCATAGTGTGTAATTAATATAGTTGTTTACTATTTGATGAATATTTATTTTTTCAGCATTACATATACTACAGCATTTTTTCTTTATTCTTTGTTTCTATTGTATGCTTTTCATATTTGAAAAATGATATATGTGGGGTATGGGTATCTTTTGCGTCGTATTTTGTATGGATCACTAACATCTTTTAGCAACGAATATATTGTATGGATTGGTCAACGGATTAAAAATATAAATGTAAAAAAGCACTCCAGAACGAATGCTATTTTATATGTAGCTATTTATCTGTGAATTGATTTAAATACTTTCTTCATTTGAAGAATACAGATTTCTTGAGAAATTATATTTGTATAATTAATTATTTTGTTTTTCTAATATATTTAAAAATATTCATTGTAAGATACATGAGAGAAGATTTGCTGATGGCGGTCAATGTCTATTTTGTGGCGTGTAAACAGTGAAAACATACTATTCATTCGAATTTTTTTATTAAAAACTGTTTCTCTTTATTTTCTACTAATTAATAAAGTAAGAATTTATATCACAAATTTGATCCATGGGTTACACTTAATTTTTCATCTACATAGATCATGTACGTCAAAGTGGCAAAAAAACGATGTAATTCTTTCGTGACAGGCGGCCACTATACTCTGAATGAAAACAGAACGATATGTTGCAAACAATGATTTAATGAAAGGAAATTTTTAAAAGAAAACATGTTTTTATATTTAATTAAATGAACTAAAATGGATAAAATGTTGGCTTCATACATAATGAATTTATGATTCTTGGTTACACTCATAGCTGCATATTTTTAAAGACGCAATTTTTAGATTATGGAGCTGTGTGTAACCAATTATAATATAAGAAACAAATAATTATAAATTAGCTATGTATGTAGCCTTAGAGCTTCTTGCCGAATATTTTTCCACAGTTCAATCTCTTTCATTGCTTCCAGCGCAATATACAGCAGGTAAGTATGGCCTCAACAGTCAAAATGCAGATTTTTTAGACATTAATTGTACGTTGTTTTTTTTACCTCCCCCAGCAGTCGGATTTGAGGAAGCCATTTCAATGGATGAAATTTATAATGTATATTTTAATATTTTAACCAGAGCGGAAAATGAGCTTTTTGTCAAATGCAAGCGCTTATAAACCAAACTTCAGCGCCCTCTGCGACATGCGCCTCGTCTTGTTTACAATGCTGTGGTAGTTTGCTCAAGATTCTGTCATTTATGTTTCCATACATTCATAACTTACTGGATGCATCGTCTTTAAGGGATACCTTTTAATAATGACGGGGAGTTGTTTTTGCAGCCATATTTTTTCACATCTCTTCCAATTACTGAATAGTTTTGTGCGACTATTTGAGAAATGAATCTTAGAGCAGAGGGTTTTTCTTAATGATATTCATAAATATTTGTTCAATGTTCGTAGGGGAAAATGTATACAAACGTTTAATATTATTTTATTGGTATGTCGGCTAAAATTCCTTACTAAAACTTAATATTTGATAAATTAGAAAACTACCGATGTTATAAAATTTATTTAGATACATTTTTTTCATGCTACTGAAAACCATGCAAACATTTTGATGGTAATAAGGCAATAAATGCCTAATGACGATAATATAAATATTTGTAGGCGATTCCGTATTATTTTAATAGTCGTTAACAATTTTAAAATCCTAAACTGATAGCTTTCTATTCTTCGAAGATTTTCGTTTTTGTAATTAACGTTTAAACAAATTGAAACACTAAATGCATTGCAATTTTTATTTAAACAAGCAATTCTTAGCAATTTCTTGTATATTTATTAAATATCATAATGCAAATAGAATATGTCTTTAGTATTATCTCAACACGGTTGTCTTTTACCTTGAACGAATTCAAGTTAAAATGTACTAACCAATATTTTCTCATTATTTCTATCATCAATTGTTTTTTCCTTTTTTCCAGAGGAAGAGAAATGGAAAATAAAATAAAATAATCTAATTATGAATATAAATATTTATATAATGGTATTTTATAATATTAATATAATGATATTTATAAATATTCTACTTTGAATTCAGTGCTCACAAGGAGTCTAGGTTTTATAAAAATGCGAAAAATCTGTGGAGAAGAGATACATAAAGCAATATAGATTGACATAAAAAAAAACCCGAGAAATTTTTCATTGGGGTTAACTTAAATTTATTTAAATTTATATTTATGAATTCCTCATTATGTCGCAACCTTATCGTATACTGATATGACACGTAACATTATACTCACAACACAGCAATTTATCTTCATTTACTCTCAACATAATAAATAAGGATAAAACACAGCATATTTTAATAAAAATAATATACCAAACATATATTTATAAAAAAAATGGATCAGAAATATTCTACTCCTTGAAACACAGAGTAAGGAATTTTTAAACACAACTTAATGATTTATCCTGCACTGCAAGCACATATTTTGAAGAATATATTTATACGTGAAATACTGTTAACAATCAATCTGAAAACCATAACTATTTACAGATGATTTAAACAGACCTTCTAAACATGACCAAACAGATTTTAAAACCTTCTTAAATCTCCTCAGGTTTTGGAGACTATCTCAAATCTCCGCGCGAACCTTGTATCTGTTGGATCTCCAACAAACCTCTGTTGACCAGAATTGTTCCTGTCTCCACATGTCCTTATGTCACTGGCTGCCCTTTTTTTATTTTAGTATTTTATTTTCCAACTTTTATTTGTCCTCTTTATCTCACTTCTGCGCGGCACATTCGAGTTGATTGATCTTCGTCTAGATCGTCTTCCACAAACTGGTGCCTTGCACAAGGGTTTATTAAAATTTCGTTAACAATTTTGAAAAAATTAATATATTTTTATTAAAAGTGTGCAAGACTGAAAGCAATATTTGGAATCATTCATTGTCATTATTAATTACAGTTTTAGTATTAACATTTTTCAAAGAAGTGTTTAATAGGAGTTCGCGTAAGAAGTTAAAAAACATGTAATTGGAGAGAAAAATGTAAATGAAATCCCCTAATAATTAATACAGTAGACCTCTGTAAGTCGAACTTCAAAGGAGACGCCAAATAATTCGAGTTATAGAGTTTTCGATTTATGGAGGATTTCGACTTACGCGGATTTTGTAAGGAAATATTCATCTTGTAGAGGTTTAGATTCTTGCTAATTTAGTTAGAGAGGTAAAATAAATAAAAATTCAAATTACAGAGGTAATAAGCATGTTTATTTGCAACTTAAAAATTATATTATGCACTACTATAGAAAATCAAAATAATCCCGAAACAACCTTAAAATTAAAAATATTATGTATTAAAAAAGTCAGTTATTATTATTATTATTATTTAGTTTTTTTTTTTTTTTGTTTTAGACAATTCTACAGTTCTCTATCTATAGCATTATCTAAGCTATAAAGGGCAGAAAATTCTTTTTCTTCCGAGTTGCTATTTCATAGAATTGGTTATTTTGTTTACTATATACTCATATATTTGTTTTCTAAGAAACAATGACGTGCATTGTCGGCAAATCCTTAAAGTCGGTAACTAATTTTTCTTCCAGCTATAGAGGTAATTAGTTTCAAATGATCGAGTTGTAAAAGCTGTAAAGAAGATTTCAAAATCAAAAATTGCTAATGTTCGAAATACAGAGGTCCAATTTTTTTTTCGAGTTACGGAGAGAAAATATATACCAAAATGGCTTGCGGGCATTGACTAATTATTTCGATTGATAGAGGGTTGAAATTTCGAGTAATGGAGGTTTTGGGGCTTGAAGGGAAGGGAACAAAAAATTTTTTCGAGTTGTGGAGGTTTTCGACTTATAGAGGTTCGACTAATCGAGTTTCGACTTAAAGAGGTTCTACTGTATATATATCTAAAACAATTAAATATATATATTATTTAATATATTTAATATATATATATATATTATTTAATATATTTAATATATATATATTAATATATATATATGTATATATAGTTCATTTTTAATTTACAATTATACAAAATTTAATTTAATTAGAAAGAACTTTAAAATTTTAGTCCTTAAAATAATTTTTGTCACTTTAATATACATAGATTAAATTTTCGAATAATATTAATTTCAAAAATATTTTTCAACTTATGAGAATTTTTTTTTTTCCAAAATCATTTTGGAATGATAATTTCATGCAACGAACTGTTAAATCAACAAAATTCACTTATGAAATTTTATCGCTCTTGCACTAGCTTAAAAGAATATTATCTTTTGAAAGATACCAGTTTTATGGAAAAAAAAATCCAACTATGGCTCATCTAAAAAACTCAAGTAATTAGTTTGTTTTCGCCTTATTTTTGATCAAAAATTTTCGTCACTTAATGTTATCAAATTTTCACCCGTAGAGTTTATCACAAAGAAATTTTTATGAGTTTTCCCATTATGTCATTATGATAAAAAAAATAATCAATTAAACCATTAAATCATATTTTTTAAAAAAGTGGGAAAAAAATTAAGAGCTAGTTATGAAATAAGAAAAAGTAATGAAATATCCTTCATAATGTACGTGCATACTTTTTATGTGTCCTGGCACTGTTACAGGACACAATCCCTAAAAGAAATATTTTAGTTTCTTGTTACCAAAAGTTAGTTATATTTGTTTACATAAATTTTTGTTTGGAAGGGGATTTTTTCAGGTTTAAGGTACTACTTATTTATTTATAGAAAAGAATATACTATTCATGGTATTGCCAAACGGCTAATTTTGTATTGAAAAAAGAAATGTTGACATTTAACTTCGGCTATTTTTCAGCTAAACAAGAATATGTATAATTTAAAATGTTTTAGATGTTATGCTACGCTTTAGATGCTATTTTTCTGCACTGGGACAGATTGATGCCTCCCATAACAATTTTTTCACGCATACGATCATTACAAGGGTTTATGCCTATTTACGTAAACCAACGTGTAATGTAACAAATGCAAAAAAATACGTATGCTCATACCTACATTCGAAGTATTCATATTTGAATCCGTGTACTTTTTTGACTGTGTATGTAGATTTATGTGTTCTGATGCTTTCAATCGGTAAAGTGTTAAAAGCGGAAGTTCTTTGTTAGTTACAGCTGTAGATTGGCGCCAACAAGCGTTATCTCTTTCTAGGGAAGCAGACATATGGGAATTCAATATAGGTGAATTAGACCTCACAAATGGCAGATTGCGCATTTTAAACTCCAGCCAGCGGCCTTTTTTTTTTTGGCGCGAGTTCTAATATTATTGATTGCGTATGGAAAGACTGCGGACATATAGCATCATTGTGAATAGTGGTGGAATTATCAAAAGTGTAGCGTAGCTAGTACTTGTTTGAGTTATTCGTAAAATATTTTAACCCCAAAATAGCTACTAAAAAACGTAAAATTGATTTTAAGTGCAATGCTTTTAATGATGAATGGACCCGGAAATATTTTTTTTACAGTTGTAAAAGATAAATTAGTGTGTCTCAACTGCAATGAAACTGTAGCAGTCTTCAAAGAATATAACATTTCCCGTCATTTCACATCTCAACATAAGAATTTAAATTGCGAAGCAATGTCCGAATATGAAAGAAAACAAAATGCAGAAAGTCTTTGTAAAAATTTATCAGGCCGAAAATTTTTTTTCAAGAAGGTAAACGGTATCCAAGAAACAGCTACACATGCAAGTTACATTGTAGCACACAATATTGCTAAAAATAATAAAGCTCTCAGTGATGGGAGTTTGTTAAACAGGGCTGCTCCAAGTTTGTGATGTTTTATGTTCAGACAAGATAAATAATTTTGAGACTGTAAGCTTATCTCGAAAAACGGCGACTTCTAGAATCGAAGCCATCGATAAAAATTTGACTTCACAATTAGAGTCAACGATTGGCCAGTTTAAATTTTGCTCCATAGCTATGTATGAAAGCACTGATATAAAGGATACTGCTCAGTTAGTTTTATTTATAAGAGGTGTTGATGATAACTTTTAAATTACCGGGAACTGTCGTGCATGCGTTCTTTAAAGGGAACTACAACGGGATGTGATATTTTTCGTGTATTTCAGGAAGGACTTTTAACTTTGAAAGTGCCGATAACAAATATATGTAATATTACGACCGATGGAGCAGCAAATATGACAGGAAAAAATCTGGATTTCATGAACTCTTTAATCAAAACTATCCCGGCAACAATGTTGCTTTTCTACATTATGTTATACATCAAGATGCTCTGTGTAAATCTGCGTTGAATATGAAACCCATGCTTGATGCAGTCGTGAAGCTTGTAAATACGATTCGATCTCGTGGGCTTGCTCATAGGCAATTTCAAGGTTTTCTTCAGTCCGTACAATCTGAATATTCTGATGAACTGTATTACACGAAAGTAAGGTGGCTTAGTACAGGATGTGTTTTCGAGCGAGTTTGGCAACTGAAAGACGACATTGTGTCGTTCGTACATGAGAAACAATGTTCTGCGGAGTGCAAAATGTTAGAAGATACAGAAAGATTTTCGAACTTTGCATTTTTCACAGATCTTCTTTGTCATATGAGCAACTTGAATGTCAAGATGAAAGTTAAAAATCAATTTATCGACGATATCTGGACTCATATCAAAGCTTTTAAACTAAAACTTAATCTGTTTAATGGGCAGCTAAGTAAGAACGACTTGCCTCATTTCCTGAGGTTACATTTAATAACCTCAGTAAATGAAGAGAAGCTTAAGAATTATGAAGATGGCTTGAAAATACTGCATTTTGAGTTCGAACGCGGATTTCAAGATTTCAGTGCCATTCAAACAAAATTAGATATTTTTACCATGCCTTTCAACGTAAATTGTAAAGCATTGAAGTCAAATTTGCAGATTTAATTAATTGAGTTGCAATCTAACCATCATCTCAAGCAATTGTTTCTAAATATGCCAAAGTTAGAGTTTTACAAGTCATTATCGAAAGTAAGTTTCCCAAATTTAATATATCACGCCCAGAATATCAGTGCTATGTTTGCTTCATCTTATATATGTGAACAAGTGTTTTCAACTATGAACCTTAGAAAGCATTATTTCAGAAGTAGACTGACAGACGAGCATTTAGCCTCGTTCCTTAGAATCAGTACATCTCCCTTCGAACCTCAATATAAGGAACTTTTAAAAATGAAATCGCAATTTCTTTCATCTCATTAAAATACACAGTTCTGTCACATTAATGTGATGACCTGTCAAAAGCCAGAATAACCACCTTTGGCAGAGCTGACAGCTGCGAGACGTGTAGGAAGAGAGCCAATTAGGTTTCTGAAGGTGTTCACTGGGATGTTGAGCCATGCCAACTACAGTGTCGTGGCCAGCTGCGCTAGATTACGTGGTTGAGGATCCACTGCCAGGTGGTCCCACAGATTCTCGATTGGGTTTAAATCCGGTGAATTTGCTGGCCAGGGGAGTACGGTAAACTCATCCTGGTACTCTTCGAAATACGCACATATACTGCGAGCTGTATACACCTCGCATTGTCCTGTTGGTAGATGCCATCATTCTGAGGAAAAATAACTTGCATGTAGGGGTGGACATGGTCCCGCAAGGACAGATGCGTACTTGTGCTGATCCATCGTGCCTTCCACAATGATGAGTACACCCAGTGAATGCCAGGAAAACATTCCCCAAACCATAATGCTCCTCCTCCAGCTTGGATCCTTCCGGCAATTGTTTCAGGGTGTTTGCTTTCAGACGTTTCACGCCGTATACGCCAACGTCTATTTGTCCGATGGAGCATAAAACGTGATTCATCCGAAAAAGCCACCTGTCTCCACTCTGTGAACGTCCAGTTTCGGTACTGGCGTGCAAATTCCAGCCTTCGTCGCCGATGAACAGCAGACAGCATATGTGCATTAATCAGGCGTCTGCTGTGGAGCCCATGCGCAGCAACGGTCGCTGAACCGTTGTTGAGGATACACTCTTGGTGGCCCCTTGGTTCATCTGGGCGGTCAGTTGCTCAGCAATTGCACGTCTATTCGCCCGAACGCATCTCCGTAGCCTTCGTCCGCCTCTATCATCTATAGCCCGTGGTGCACCACATGTGCCACGCCGCTGATTTTGGATAGTGCCATTTTGCCATGCACGGTATACTTTTACCACGGCGGCAAGCGGACAGTTCACAAAATTAGCCGTTTCCGAAATGCTTACCCCCTTGGCCCGAAAGCCAATAATCCTACCCTTTTGGACGTCGGATAAATCGCTATATGCAGTCGTGATATCGCATTACGCTACGGATTGAAATGCTTTCCTATGCCCTAGGACATCCTTTATATATATTCCACTGCAATGTGCTGCCACCTGCCTCTTATGATTGGTTATTTCACGTTGATGTCGGAAGTATGTGGTGGTCACATTAATGTGACTGGACTGTGTATTTAAATTGTAATACTTGTATACTGTTTTTAAAATTTTAGAAAATTTTATCTTTGCCCGCCAAACTTTTTCTTTTCGATATTTGGGCCCGCGACCGTGAAAGTTTGGCTATCCCTGCTTTAGTAGTATTCTTTTAACTTGCTCATTAGCATATGATTTAAATTGACTCTATAGATTTAATTCCTTAGATATTCTCTGTACTTTCCCATGGTTGGTCCACTTTCTTCTCAATTTCTCAGAACAGTAGAATTTTTTCTTCTCACATTTGTTCTTATAACTGTCATGTCAATATAAGCAATATCCTTTTATAAATATTTTTTTTTATTAATATAGAAAATTTTATGCAATATTCTATATGCGTCCCTTGATAGGGGGTGTTTGTTGGTCTCTGCACCTGACCGTTTGGGTATCCGGTATGTTCAACGGAATGACCCGTTTCCGGTGAGTGCAGGCCATTTACCATAGCTGGGTTGAAGGGGATATCTGTGGAAAGTATTTTAATTGGCAGGGGTAATAAAACACTTCGGGCCAGATGGCCAAGAAATTAGTTCATCAAGACGGGGATTTATTTGGATTTATGGACGGGGGTGCATCTTCCAACGGATATAGACTCTAATACCGTGCCGGAATCTCTTCCCCCCTCCTCTTAGTGAAAATGAACTATATAATGGAGGTGATAGACATCGCAGAGCAGGAAGAGGTATTTTGTTGCCGACGAGAGCAGACGCGTTTTTCTCGCCTGCTCAGATTCGACGATGAATTGCGAAGAAGGGATGGAGTTTAGTATTGATCAGGAGACCGGCACTCTTAAGGGCCAGGATGGGGAGCCAACTATTCTGTAAAAGCCGATATTCCTGAAGGAATGTGTGTTACTGAGAAAGAAAGACGAGCAAAGGAAATATGCCAGAATATTACAGATTTATAATATGAAATTGCTGCATTAGAAGCACATTTGCAGTATAACTCAACAATAAAAAGTAATCAAGACAAATTCCTGAAGAACCCAAGCAACTATCCACATTATGGGCAACTATGTGCTGAAATTCAGTTTATCCAACAATCACTTGAGGACAGAAGGTGTAAGTTGAATAGCTTTGATTATTGCCGTGTTAAAAACTGTAATATTCAAAAGATCAATCCTAAAACCAAAATAGATTCTGCAAATAGTATAACTAATAATATTAACAACGACCCGAACGGCCTTCAAAATGTTATTGCTCATGTAAATACTGCTCCTGTTATAAATAATAACGTTAATAATACGAAAATTGGTAATGTAAATACAATGAATGAAAATCTTAATACTAGAGAGGGCAAAGTTGCCAGGGCTGTCAAAAGACCTGCTGATGATATTATTAAACCAGCTAAATTAATCAACTTGTCTGATAATGGATTCAAAACACCGGGGAAAAAACAAACTCAAAAAGCCACTGAAAAACATAATCAATTCAGAATTCATGTTAACAACAAATTTGCGAACATAGAAGAAGAAAATACCTCAAATGCCCAAGCAACAGAAACTGATGATCATTCTCCCACCAAGCCTCCTCCAATAATGCTTGCATTAATAGCAAACTATACACATGCTCTTCAAGAAATACATCGAAAATTTCCAAGACAGAAAACAAACTCACCAAAGGCTACATTAAAATATTTCCAGATACTGAGGACTCTTACAGAAAAATCCTAACATATCTAACTAACGCAAAATATGAATACTACATTATAAGGCCAAGAAATAAAAGACCTCTAAAAATTGTTGTAAAAGGACTCCCAATTGACACAAACATAGATGAAATCAAACACCAACTTGAAGATCTAAATTGCACTACCTAAAAAATTTAAAACCAAAGAATCACTACCCATTTTTCTGGTTTAATTAAATAAAACACTCAACGTTAAAGAAATCTTCAAAGTGGAAAGCTTATTTTTCTATTGAAAATTTCATTAAAAGAAATATAACAATTCAGTGTTTCAATTGTAATTTGTTTGACCATTCAAGTGAAAACTGTCACAGACTGACCAGATGTCTAAAATGTGGTTAGAACCATAGAACTGGTGAGTGCTCCATTAAAGAAAAACATTCTTGAGCCAATCTGTATAAATTGTCAAGCCAAAGGACATGTCGCTTCCTGGAGAGGATGTCCAGCATTTCCATAACCGCAAATTAAAAAAGGACAGTTTCCGTCAACTACAATTAATCTTCCAAGATCATTCAAATCTACTCTTATCAATCCTGTTCGATCATTCTCACAAGCTGTTAGCGACCACTGTACTAAAATCGAAACTACTGCTCCTGCCTCCTCTATCTTCACCGTGGAAAAGCATCCTTTATCTTCACTTGGATCGAATTTTATTCTATGCGGAGATTTTAATGCTAAACACACTTTGGGGAACTGCAATAATATTAATACTAGGGGTAATAATCTTATTAACTTCTGTAATAATACCTTTACTGAATTAATTGCTCCTACTCGCTTCGGATTCAACTCAGCTTCTACTATTGACCCTGCTCTTAGCAAAAACTTCTACCTATTTGAAATTTTCTCTCTGCCTGAACTTAACTCCGATCACAACCCTATTAAAATCGCTTTCAAATTTAATTATGATATTCCTTCCAATTATATTACGAAAAAAGACTGATTGGTTAAATTATAAATGTTATCTCGAAAATTTGATTAAATTCCCTTTCGCCCAAATTTCTAATACTCGAGATTTAGATAACGAAACTTATTATTTTACTAATTACATTAATAACTCTTTCAATAATGCTACAAAAACTTTTCCTGGAACTAACAAACAATGGATTCACCCTAACATTAAAAGTTTAATCAAAATTAGAAACAAAGCTAAAAAGAAATGGCAAGCTTCCCTAAACCCTGCTGATAAAACTATTCTAAATAGACTAAATAAAAATATTAGAAAAGCTTTTCAAAATTATTCTAATAAAGTTTGGGAAGAAAACTTACTGGAACTACAACCGGAAGATGGTTCACTTTGGGGAATTGCAAAAATTCTTAAAAATAATAGGCCTAAAGTTACACATTTAAATGGATCAGTTTCTACTGCTTCTTCTGACAAATATAAGACTGAACTTATTACAAATATCATTGACACTCATTTCCAACTTAATTCTAATAATAATTAAATGGTTAATATTGTTAAAGACACTCTTAATAATTTCAATTACATAAATCAAGATAATTTTCCTTCTACTACTAACCCCTCGGATATTGTTTCTTTAATTAATAAACTTAACATTAATAAAGCTCCAGGCTTAGATAATATAACTAATAAAATGATTAAGCATTTTCCTCCTATCACCATTATCTATCTAACCTATCTAATTAATAAGATATTTGAACTAATTTATTTTCCCACTGCTTGGAAAACTGCTGCTGTAATTCCTATTCTCAAACCTGGAAAAGATCCCACTAACCCAAATAACTATAGACCTATTTCCTTACTTTCACCCATCAATAAAATTGCTGAAGCAATCCTTTTTAAAAATCTCAATACTTTTGTTACTGAAAATAATGTTTTAAATCCTGAACAATTTGGCTTCAGAAAAAACCTTTCTACCACATATCAACTACTGAGAACTATCGAATTTAGTACTGAGGGTTTTCAAAACAAATATTGCACAGGTGGGGTATTTCTTGATATTCAGAAAGCATTCGATAGAGTCTGGATTGACGGATTGTTATATAAAATTATACACAACTTTCCTCCACACTTGATTAAACTTATCCGCTCATATCTTTCTCATAGAACTTTTTCTGTTAAAGTAAACAAAATTCTCTCTTCTTTTAAATATATTATGGCTGGTACTCCACAAGGTAGTAAACTTTCACCTCTTCTTTTCTCTATTTTTATTGCTGATATCCAAACTAATCCGAAACTCTTAACTGCTATCTACGCTGATGATACTGCAATCCTTTGCAAAAATAAAAATACTAAATTCTTAGCTATAACTCTCACAAATCACCTTAAAACTCTCAATAACTGGTTCATTAAATGGAAAATTTCTTTAAACGTAGAAAAGACGGAAGTTGTTTTATTCTCTATTGGAAATAAACGTAAAAAACCTGTGATTAAGATCAATAATACTATTATGCCTTGGAATAGTCAAACTAAATATTTAGGAGTTATACTGGATCAGCATTTAACTTGGAAACAAGATCTTCTGCACACCAAAACTAAATTTCGTATTGCCTTCAGAAAACTCTACCCACTTATAAATAGAAATTCTACCATGACCAGAGATAACAAAATTCTTCTTTATACGGCTATGCTTCGCCCAATTCTCACATACGTTTGCCCGGTCTGGTCTTATGCAGCTAAATCTAATTTAAAAACACTTGAAATGTTACAAAATATCACTATCCGCCAAATTACCTCTGCTAAATGGTTCATGCGCAATTCGGATATCTATAAAGCTATTAACATCGCTTCCTTAAAATATTTTCTTAAATACCTCCTCTGTTAAATTTTTTGACACGCTTATTAATCATGAAAATCCTGCAATCCAGGAGATTGACTCTTACGCTCCCAATAATGATTTAAGGCGTCCGTGCAAAATTTTAGTTTAATTTCCATTTTTATTTTTATTTGTTTATTATTGTTAATTAAATTTTTATTATTATATTTATAAATATATTCTGGGAAATTTTCATTGTTTCAACTGTATTTACCCTGTCCTATCGGAGATGGAGCCCACAGGGGCTAAATAGCTCCAAAAGAATACATCAATCAATCGCAGAGGAGCAGAGGGAAGGAGGAACCCAGAGCGAGAGCAAGATGTACGACGCCCTGAAAACAACGGACGATAAAGGGAGGGAGGGCTGCCCATCCCCCGTAATGAAGTGCTGGAGGGCCCAGATGTAGAAAGCCTGACGCGGTCTCCAAGTGACGGAGTCTAAGACAAGAGCCTTTATGCCCGACTCAAGCGCCCCGTACAGCCACGAAACTTTGAACAGTGGTGATAACTTCATTTGTCATGATGCTTAAGCGCCCGACTCTCGATTTCAGCCAGTTAGCTGGAGATCCCCTGGCAGCAGCGTAATTTGAAAAAAAATGTTGCACAATCCATGCGACATGATGTGGACAAGACTTCCATGCTACCCGACTGAAAAGCATCAACTGATGTGACTTAATGCTTCTTATTACTGAACTGAAATTTTGAAGAAAAAAAATAATGCCTCTCTTCCCTGGCTGTTGCAAGTACTAATTTGTAGAGACGATCCCCATATTATTTTAATTAGTAAACATAATTTTGTATTGGTGAAATTGTGTATAGAATATATTTTTTAATTGCCACATACCACGAGAGTCAGGCACCAGAGAAGCCGGTCGCCGTCAAAGATAAGGATCACCTCTCTCATAATCTCTATTTTTTTTAAATCCACCCCTGGGTCTATAGGTATTTGGGGGGTGATTGCTGACACTAAATCAAGACGAAGAGGTTGCAATTCCGTTTTGTACAGTTTTTCAAAGCAACATATCCGCCGCCAAAGGAGTCGGCTTCCGTTCGGCAAAGATACCCCATCCATAAAAATTCGAGCACAGAAAACCAAAGTCTTAAATGTCTTGGTAAACTATCGCTCTTGACCATCTGGCACCTTGTAGTTTCTCATGACTCCCACCAATTAAAACCTTCTCCCAGAGACTTTCAGCCACAGTTAGGGCAAAAGACCTGCAACCACCGAAACGGGTCATCCCTTTGAACAAATCGGATTCGGTAATTCCGGTAAGAGCTAGGAACCATCATATACGCCCTTCCAAGGGGCACACATAAAATATCCCATCACAACACTAGTATAATATAAAAATTACATACAATTTTACTTTAATACAAACAAGCAATATAAAAAAAAAAAAATTAAAGTCAATTCCTACTTTTTCTTCACTCTATTGCAGTAAGTCTTTTATAAATAATTTTCATTAATTTTTTTAAATTTATATAGCGCCGTCTATTGGTAGAAATATGCAACTTAAAACTAAAAAAAAAAAACCAAAATTAATTAATTAAATTTAATTACTTAATTACTACTTGAAAAACTGTATTAACATCCAGTGTCATCCACTACAAGTTCAAAAAAAAAATGTATTTGAGCTTGAGTGATTGAATAAAAAGTATTTTATGAACGATTGAAAATTTGAACAAGATATATATAGGGAGAGTGTGAGCTAATAGAAGGAATTGAAAAAATATATTCTTAAGTAAAACGTCAAATAAAAATATGCAATTCCATGATTATGGATTAATAATTATATATTAGTTATAACTTTTTTTTAGTAATTTTTAAAAATTTATTTTGTGATAAATTTATTTATTTTAATTATAATTTTTAGGATATTTTTTTCAAGAAAAACTTCTTGAATTACAAAAACATTTCCTGCATTATTTTTAAATCTTTAACATTTTCAAATTATTTCCTCATGAAAATCGTTACCTTATGTCCAAGGTTTTTACATGGATATCCTTTTCCTTGAAATAGTTTACTATCGTAGAAACGTACAACAATGCAAGTGAGATTACTGTTTATTAAAGAAACAACCAACATCACTATTCCTAGACACAAATTTTGAAGGATAAACCGAAAACAAATGGACATAGAGTAAAATCCACCTATAAAAATTTGTAGAGTGTTATATTATTTATAAAGAAATTGCATTTGGCTTACACGGATACAATAAATTGTTGCTTATCTAATTTAAATTGTTTGAAATCTTAACAATTTAGAAAATATACATATGTAGTTTTCATTCGATAAAAACTGAAATACAAAATTATGTTGTTTAAAAATATTTTTCAACATTGGTAACTTAAATACGTCGAATATAGACCTATTTTATGCCCTTTTTATGAGGAGGAGCATTGAAGATGAAAGATGAAATCATTGTCTTCGAATCTCCAAAGCATGTTACTAACAAACTGAAAAATCAATTTGCAGGGGGGTTGAATGAATTCTTAGAAGTGAAGTTTTGAAAGATACTTTTACGACATAAGTTACACTGTTTTTCAGATAAAATAATAAATTATTCTATTATTTATGCTGGAAATTGAACAAAAGAAAACATGTTAAAAATCCAAAAAATTACGATGCATAAAAACAAATAATTGAAATAACTTCTGATTCAAAATAAAATAAATTAACAAAGAATTTAACTTAAAAAAATGTATCTGCTTTATGCGAAAGAGAAAACCCCAATACCACTTTAATTTGAATAACTAGAGAAAAATGTCTCTTTACTACCTTCTTTTGTTTTTCCGCTTAAAGGGGATGAAATTCGATCTGCGGCTGGAGCACTATGTGGCGCACCCTTCTCAGAGGGTTTCCTCTCTAATTAGAAATCGCTCCGTCGATTCTGGCATAGTCACGTTTGAAGGAGCCGAAGTCAGAATAATGGCCTTTTCCTTTTAAATTAAAATCCGCGAAGTAATCATTGGAGTTCCTGCACTCTTAAAGTCACTAGAAAAGAAGCATTTTTTTTAATCAGTTATGGATTTCTTTTTATTACTTGTTGAATGCAATAATTGTTTCGCATTCAAAATATTAATGCCTTAAATAAAAACATGCACTTAATTATTCAGTAAAAATATTAATTGCTTGTGATTCCCTCGGGATAATGAAATCGTTTTCGTTGCAGTGCATTTAACTTGTCTTTTCAGTTTTCACTACTTCACTCAGATTACCGAGAGTGAACCGCGACGGAATGCTACATCAGTGAATTACTTTTATCTCATGGAACAATTGAGTTTAAAATTAATGGCTTGATTACGCTGATAAGAAATTACATTTTTTTTTTTACTAAATAATTTTTAAAAAACCATCTTAATTTCGCGTTGGACAGAATTTAGAATTTTCGTTAGACTGAAATGTACAGAAATAATCTAATGATATATATTTCAATAGAAATGTTTTACGACAAGAGACATCAGAAGGGTGTTTCAATGCAATCCATGATCACACGATAGAAAGCAATTCATTCGTATAATATTATGTGCTACCGTGTACATAAAAGTCATATACCAATATACATCGTGCTGAATATTCATATAATTATACGTATCAGAAAGTTTCTAATACTTTTAGAAAATAAACTACTTAAAAGTTTTAAAATAATGAGAGATATATCCACCTTTAACCTAATTGTTATTTTATTATATAAAATTGTTTCACATGTAATAGGAATGTGATATTGATTTAAATAATTTCTTAATTCCTTTAATAATATGAAAATTAATGATTTTTACAATAAAAAATATTCATTTGCATTTTTTTTCATATAGCATATTAAGAAACATCCATTGAAGTTATAGAAGGGAGAGTTATTATCTCTTGGGAATATTTTCAGGAAACACTTTCGGGCCAACTAACTTAATCCCGAGAATAAATTTAAATTTTACCCAAGATGTTCACCCACACTATTATAATCATGAATTGGTTACAAAGTAAGAAGCGAATTCGAATCTTCCATACTTAATTAGAACTCAACAAATTTCAGGCTAAATGTAGGCTCTCTCTTTAATTGTTTAAAAAAAAGTCTCTTTTACCAGGGATTCTTTTTTTTTAAATATAATTGCATTTATATTTTTAGATTGCATTTAAATTTAATTATTGAAATATTTTTAATTTTTCATAAATTAGATTTTTTTTCAAATGCTTTAACAGTTAAATAGATAATCAATTATTTTTTATCTATTTCCATTCCATAAGTATATTTTTCTATTATTGTTAGAAAAACTTGTACAAGTTTTTTATTAGTGATAGGTTTTAACAGAAAAATGTTTAATCTTTTCAAGACTTTATTGGTATTCCAAAATATTCACTTTTGCGTTATTAATTCTTAAATAAATAATTTAAAAAATTTACAACATTGTAATAAATTTAACAACTTTATTTTAAGTTTAAATTAATGCCTTTAGTTGTTTAGTTTGTTGTTTTCACAAGCTTTTTTTTCAATAAAAATCTTTTTTTTTCTTACTGAAAATTGTTCCTAACTGAAAGAGTTGTATTTCTGATTTATATTTATCAAATTCCGTAATTATTTATTAACCATTTGTAATTGGGGGTTGTATATACATATCAAGGAAGTAGCAGTTGTTTAGATGTAAGTTATATATAAATAGAAAAAATCAAATGGGAAACTCTAAAAAAACAAATATTCAAAGAATTAGATTAAATAAAGTAGTATAAATAATGTTGGCAGCAATTAAAATACATTTTTACTGCAAAATACGCTTTTAATGTTAATGTGAATTTTCTTTAAAAAATAAGTGATTAATAATGTGAGTAATAAGTAATTTTAAGCTCTATTATGTTATTTAAAAAAATTTATAATTTGATACGTAAACAAAGTTATTATTTGTGTGAAAATAAAAATTCACTTAAAATATCTGTGGTCTTTTAAGAGTTCCCTACTCCAAACCACCTTTTCATCAAATACTCTTTTAATGAAACTTTTTTTATTGTGATAATTATATATGTTGTAGTGAAAAAATTCGAAATAATTCGAATTTAATTCGGCCTTTTATTGCATGCTGATTGGCGTGAAATAATCCTTAAAACCTTCTCATTTGATAAAAAAATGCCAGTTAAGATAATCTATGAAGTGCCACATAAAGAATAATTTTCGCTTTGTAACTGTTGTATTTTTAAAACCTACTTATTAATTTTAGCTGTTTTATATTCGCAAAAGATCCATACATTCTAATAATGCCAACTTGAAATAGAAATTCAACTTTAACTTAAAATACTGTGAAAATTAAGCCTATTTTCTGGTTATTTTTTGAAAAAAAAATATTTGTAGTTTAATATCTTGGTTTCAAAATAGTACCATATGCAGAGTCTTATCAATCAAAAATCTTTTAGACGCAATATGATAAATTAGATCGCTATATAAAGTATTAAAAAAAAAAAAATTCCCTCTCTCAAAGAAATTGATCCCCTAATTAAGTATTTTTAAAAGAGTTTTCGAAAGATAATAGCTATATGGAAAAATATTGTTTTAAATACACATTTAATTGCTTTTACTTATTTTGTTCTTACAATTTTTATTCCAAGTAATAATATTGCATATAATAATAATAATAATAATATTGCAATATATCTTGTAGGAATTTACCAATTATCAAGTCATCGGGAGAAGCTGGTTAATAAAAATATTTCCTTACTCATCTCCCAAATGAACCGAGATTAATCTTATTAAAAGAAAATCGTTCTATGAAAAAAGTGGAAAAGATTAACTGAAGGGGAGATTCAACTGAAGTTGAAAAAAAACTCTGAATGAGAAATGGGAATACATTCTCATTCATTTTATTATTCTAATCTCATTATTCTATTTTCATTTTGTTTATAATTTCTCTCAGCTCTGGATTCTGACATGCTAAAAACTCTTAATTAGCCTTACTTCTTTTTTTAACAACAATAATTAATCGAGCAATCTTGGCAATTTCCTTAAAAAAGAAATCTTTCACAATCTTAGCACAATTTTTTTTCTATCTCACTCACCGAACAAAACAGAAGAAATAAATTTCTGACAAAAGGTTTAGTATTGAACATCACATGAAAACAATCACATCGTTTCTCTATGGATTAAGAAATTTCTTCCCTATTTGTTTCAAATGCATAGTTAACATTGCAGAGAAAAATATTTTTAATTTTAATAAATTTATTATTCTTTTAAATTCTTTTTGTTTGAAGATAAGCATTTTCCTTCCTATAATTGTATAGCAGCTTGGGACAATTTCAATGCATTCTGTTTTAATGAAATATGAAATTTATGTTCATAAATCATTGAACATTTACAAAAGGTTAAGACATATTTTAAAGCCAGATATACTAATTTAGTTTTCTAAAATTATAATACAAATATTTTGGCTAATATTTGATTTTAAATTTTAGAAATTATAATTAGTTTGTTCCATTTCCATTTCTATTATCGCAATTATTTTAATACTTTTTTCAATTCCTTCTATTAGCTCGCACTCTCCCTATATATATCTTGTACAAATTTTCAATGGTTCATAAAATATTTTTTATTCGTCCACTCAAGTTCAAATACATTTTTTTGAATTTGTAGTGGATGACACTTAATGTTAATACAGTTTTTTCAAATATTAATTAAATTAAATTTAATTAATTTTAGTTTAAGTTTTTAAAATTAATTAGTTTAGTTTAAGTTGCATGTATCTAATAAAAGATGACGCTATATGTAAGAGGAAAATTTCAACTTTATTTATAAAGAACTTTCTGCAATATGGAGCAGAAAAATTAGGAATTGATTTAAATTTTTTTTTTTATGTTACTTGTTTAATCTGAAGTTTATTAATTTTAATATGCAAATAGAAATCTTTTCGTGACAGATGTAAAAAAATTCAAATCAATTTATAAACTGAAAATAATAAAATAATACATTTTACAATATTTATCAAGCATTTGTTTCAAAGATACAATGCTTACAAATAATACATCGTTTTATATCAAAGTAAATCATGAGGATTTATCAAAATCCATTAAAAAAGGATATACGTAATACAAAATCAAATATGTGATTAATATTATTTTACTTCAATATTAATTTAATTAAATACACTCATATGCAGTTACAATACCAACCAACATGATCCGCAACCCCACTTGATCATCAGAAAAAAATATGGTCATTAATAATAATATATATATATATATATATAAAACATTCACATTCAACATTTTCCTAAAAAATTATAATAATCACACTTTTGGGAAACAACCTGCATAATTTAGAGTTATATTATATATTATTTTTGATACCATATAAATAATAATATGTTTCTAAAATTAGCCTGATAAGAAGCATTCTTATTGTAAATTTAAAGAAATTGTATAATAATATATTCCTTCACACGTATCTTGTTTTAATACGATGAATAATTTTTTTTAACCATTACTTGAGATTTTTGTAAGTAGTGTAATCATTTATTATACAATATTTTTTATAAAGGAATTATCTGAGAAATTTAAAAGAAAAATAATTGCATAATAAAATCTATTTGTATGCTACAAGTAAAATGATTAGTATGGAAAAAATAATGTGAATTTTCTAATAATTGAAAATTTCTTGAATATATGGTGTGATATCACCAAAATTCTGAAATAAAAGATAAATACTGATAAAATGCTACAAAAATTAAGATATTTAAGTTTTATACATTAAAATACTTAATTTTTAAAATGCTTTTAAATCTTAATTTTAAAAAGGTCTGTTTTTATTATTATTATCGTTATTAAATTAAATATACATTATATTGAAACGTTCACACTTAGTGCCTGCAGTTATACGAAATATTTAAAATCTTTGTTTGAAATGTAAAGTAAAATTTTTTTTACACTTAAAGTTAATGAACGTATTATGATAAAATGATAAAACTTATTGTAAATAGTTTTCAAACAGATTTATCATTTGAAAAAAAATAATAATGCTCTATATTTAATTATAATGCATAAAATCAAAATATCTTAAACATTTCGTAGAAAAAATAATATTGTTTGATTTTACCATAATTCACAACTGATATTCTCGAATAAAAAATAGTCGGAATCAATTCAAAGTGATTATGTTATTGTAAAAAACATAAAAATTGTTCGAAAAAAGATAAAATAGTTTTTCTAGGAGGAAAAACGAAAATAAATTTAATGTATTATTGAAATTTTAAACCTATTGGTTCATTTGTTAAATATTATAGTAAAAGGTATTCATTTCATTTTTAAAAATCCCAATTGGATGGCTTTTAGCAGGCAAGTTTAAGTTATATAATAATAATAATAATTTATTTGCTAATGGAGGTGTATTACAAATTGAGAAAATTACAAAAGAATTTTAAGTGATCTAATCTAAACGGAAAGAGCAGAAGCAGTGTTTGGTTATTCCATACCTTCTCAAAAACAAAAAATTAAATTAAAAGCTAGGATTTGAAAACTAGTCAATGTATTTGAAAAAAACCACCTTATATATTTACAGCTAGCTTCCAACTTGAATAAAATTCTCATTAGTCAAAGGCTACCGGAATATTTTGCCATAAATAGCTAGAAAACGGGGAAATTATTTTTCCTCTAAAAAGTTAGAAATGAAGAGAAATAGTATTTTTAAGAAAATATCGATCACTCGAAAAATTTGTTCATTTGATGTAACTCACCAATTTCTACCATCATTCAAGAGGGTTTTTTGTGTTAGCGTTTAATTAAACTAAACAAAGGCCAAAAGTGAAAGAGCAAAAGCAGAGTACCGCAATATTAGAAAGCAAGCATCTGATAATCGCCAGCAGCCAAAAAACATTTTTGTGTCAATCCAATAATCTTTGTGTCATTAAAATACGCTAACTTGGATTCAACTGATTTTCCAAAAATGGCTTTTTTTTTTATTTTGATTTTATAAACAAATGTTATTATTAATCTAAAGTTCTTTTCAGAGTTTTGAGTTTTCATGATTTGAAGTTTTCTGAAACTTTTCTTCCGTGTCGCTCTATCATTTTCTATTACTAAGTTATTTACCTATTAAGCGCAAATTCTCTCCTGTTCCACAATGTTATCCTCTCTCTTCGAAAAAGAAATGAAATGCTATTATTCCAAAAAGTAATTAGTTTTAAGTTTCTGCAACCCGCATAATTAGAATTAATTTAATCCTGCGTATTTTTCGTTTTGCAAAACATTTGTTTTCAAATTCAATAAACCTCATTAACTTCCGTTCTGAAATTGATCAGCTGTGCCTGACGTAAATCTTTTGTTTATTAGGAATAAGATTGAAACGTGCAGGTTTTACGAATACACTTTACAGAAAAAAGCAACAGATGTTAAATTTTAGATTTATCAAAGTTCATGAGTTTTTTAATTTGGCGAAAGGAAATCTTAATAATAGGAAGGAAAACATAGAAGTATAATGTGATAAATATATAAAAAAAAATAAGCCTCATTATCAGCAATTAAAGAACGAACTTTTATCGAAATATCTTTGAAAATGAATATTTAACAAATGGAAGCAAGTATCATGAAATATTATGATTACTTCAAAACTTAAGAAGATATATACATTTTGGACGAATTAAAATATTTTGTCTATGATTTGAGTAGCCATAAATCAGGCATTTGTTAAGAAATGTTAAATTTCATGTAGAATGTAATATTGCAGTATGTAATATACTAAAATAAGATCTAGAAAAAAAAAGAACTCCTCTATAAACTTTGCCAATTTTAATCGGTATTTGTGTCACCACACAAATGGTTATACTATACACAATTGAAAATAATTATTACTTCACGAATATAAAATTTTGCTTACATATTCTTAACATCAAAGTTCAGTTATTAAACAGTTTGGGTGTGTTTCGCTGCATTCATTTTTTCTGATTTTAAAAATGCAAATTCTGTAGATTCAAAATCTATATCCATAAAATTGTTGAAAATAACAATATAAAGTTACAATAACAAGTAGGTTTTTTTTTAATTTTAACACCTTAAGTCAGATATATATTATTCTAGGAAGTTTACCCAAATCTTAGAAAATCACATTTTGAGAAAACATGAAAACCAATTTGAGTGCTAATTATACATACTTAATATATTTAAAACAATGTTTTTATTTGTATTCAGGACTATTCAACATCAACTTTCTTTATTTTAAGGGTTTTTTTTACTTATCTGTATTTTTTAAATTTGGGGAACAGTTTCTCGCTTATTGAATGCCAGTAACTTTTAACAAATTGAAAGAATTTTGGAGTTTAATCATCAAAATACATTTAATCATTTATTACACATATATAGAGCAATGCAATCAATAAAGAGTCTCACTTGATGTAAAATATTTGTTTTGTTAAATTACTGATTGAGGGAAAAGCTACAAATGCTCATTAATAAATATCCAGGAAATTGATGTTTGAAACTTGACAAAAAGTACGGAAACCTGAGCAGCACTGTGTACTTTCCAATCCCTCAAAGATTATACAACAATAAAATTTTGTTATATGCCTCCATAGATCTTGTTGAGAGATGCCACTAATTTCACTTTTATTGAAGAAGATCACAATAAAAATGTATGCACAATTAGCAAATATCATTTAATGCTTCTTATTCTACACGCTTCATAACATAGTTCATTAAAATTTTTAGATTCCATTACAACAAATGTCTGTCAAACAATTAAAGTAATCAACTAAAACAATTAAAATATTCATTATTTTATTCATTTTTTTTAAGAAGTTCCTGAATACAATTTCGAAACACTAATCACTTTTTTCCCTCCAATTCTCGACTTGATTGAAATTCTTGAGGGACAGCTTTAGGGGATCCGAGGGCTAGAGAATCGACAACTTTTCGGAGAAGGACAAAAAAAGAAGATTTTTTCATCACCTTCCGGTGGACCTTCAAGCACAACTGCAACGCAATTGCTTATGGCAACTGTGGTAGAAAAACCAAGTTCCGAATAAACTAATCGACGTGTCTCCTTCGTTCTATAATGCATTCAGCACAAACAAACTGAATACTCATTTTTAAATCGAAAATGTTTCTATATAACTGTATTTATTATAGATTCAATTAATTACGTTTGTTTTTGCATATTTATAAAACAGGTAATTTAGTGTCCTAATTAAATCTACACAAACCTTTTTTAGAAATAACGGAAATAAAATACCTAATATTAAAGATTTATTGGGAAATAACTGAATTAGTTTACTGTCCTATTGAATTAAAATGGCTACACATCATAAGAGAGCAAAATTTATATGTACAATTAATAAGCTGTATGTGAGATACATTTTCTGTTGAACAATACTTAAACTTGCGACTCGTTCCACTGTCCTTTCGATTCATTTCGAGCGAATCAAAAGAGAGACAGCCAAAATATTCTCCTACCGAATTGTTCATGATATAAAACATTACAATTGTTTCCATTACTGAATTGAAAAATAAATTTATTTCCTTTAAAAAACACGTCACACATCTAAGTATATATGTATATAATATGCGTAGTCGAAATGCTTATAAACGAAATCGTTTATAAGAATTTGCTTATAAACGATTTGAAAATAAGTATGAACATACACATTTGTTCATAAACTTACATATGCACAAATGGGTTTTTTATCTGTGAGAATCAATGAAATGTATACCTGTAAGGGAAGCACAAATGTCCCAGTGTAAGAAATTTTGTCCTAGGAAAATGTTTTTCAGAATAGTCACGAATTTGTAGAAAAATATCTTTACTCTATAAAATTTTAACACTTATATAGTGCACTAAATAATTTTTACATCTTAAAAACTTTTAACTATACAAAATTCAGTTTAACTGAAAAGTAATTCAATTTATTTGTCAACATTTTATTCCAATACAAAATTACACGTAAAGAAATAATATTTCTTGCAACTTCTTTTCGATAAATAAATTAAGATATAAATTAACACATATATCAAAACAGATATTTAAATCAAAAATGTATACAAGCAAATATAGCTCACGTTTGATGTGAAAAAAGGAAAAGAATTTTTTGAGGAATATATTCCACAACAACGTTAGAGCACGTAAAATGTATGCACGTGTAATATGAAGAGAAATTTATTAACTTCTATGAACAGAAAGAAAATTTCAGTTACAGGTTTAACTTTGGAAAATAAACAAAAATAATTTTGTACTATAATAAAATTAATAAAAAAATTTTTAGGGTAAGGTTTGGAGATAAAAATTTTGGTAAATTTAAGAGTGACAAAAATATTTTTTCCAAAATAAGCCTGAAATGAACTATTTATTTGGGTTGATTTCAATGAGCCCAATTTGGATTTTTTTTTTCTTAAAACTGTTATCTTTTGAAAGATGCTGTTATAAAATAGCGAAAGAGTGATAAAACTTTAAGTAAAATTCTTGATGCTACAATTCATTGAGCGAAAATTGGGAATTCTTCATTGAGCGATTTCTAGAATTGTTTAAAAATAATTCTAGAAAAAAAAATTTAATGAGATAAATAGGCATTTCGTTTTTTCCAAATCGGCATTATTCGAAAATGTAATTTACGTAGTTTATTAAAGTAGCAAAAATTATTTTTAAAATCTAAAATTTATAAGTTGAGCCCCATTAAATTAAAATTTACATAATTGTAATTTAAACATGAACTTATTATATATATATTCGCTCTAATTACACGTTTTTTTACCTCTTAAGAAAATGCCCATCAAACACTTCTTTAAAAGATTCTAATATTGAAATCGCAAGCAATTTTGCTAATGAATTGTCTGGGTAAATTTTTACCCATAAAATATGCGGGTATTGTTTTTGGGAGAGTGGATCAGCGATGCCCTGGACAACTTTCAATGTTTCTTATTGGCTTATTATTTTTTTTTATTTTTTTCACAAGCTAATATTTATATAACTAAGCTAAGTAATTTTTTAATTACTTAGCTAATGAGAAATGCTAATGCACGTGCTAATAATTATATTGTTTTTAAATTTTCTTTTGAGTTATTATCAAATACTTTTATTATTAATCTGTATATTGGCCTAATCAATAATTTATTTATTTATTTTGATGTTAATGAAATTTTTATAAGCCCGTGTGTCCGGCTCAGGTTGAATCAGGTTCGATCCACAAAATTGAGTGGCCGCATTGGGAAGATCGAACTCAGTGTGTCGGGATTGAAAAATAAGTGGATATTCATTAAAAATGTGAATGCTGTATTGAAACGTCAGTAGAAATTCCTTATTTCGTGCTCCAATCAGAAGAATATATCTAATACATTTTTTCATTTCTCACACAACTCTGTGAATTATATATGAAAAACGATCTTTAAATGTTGTTTAGTATATTATTTTGATTTAAATATTTTATCCTTAATCCATATTTACCATTTCTTCCTTTAATTGCGATTTACATGTTGGAATTCATTTTCAATATTTAATTTTATACTTTCTATTTAATTCTCATCGTTATTAGAGACTTCGGTTTCTATAAATTTTTAATTCTGTTTGTTCACTCTTTTAAAATAGGTTTCAAATTATTAATTTTCCTTCATTAAGATTATTAAAAAAATAGTTATTTATTTCAGACAAAATTGTTTGTAATGCTGTTTTATTAATTAATTTGAAAATTTTTAATTAATTTTTTTGTAAGCGCATCAAGAAACATAAAAACTTGTTTAAATATATTTTTTATTTATTTCTAATATATTATCTGGTGTTTTATTTCCTACAACCCAATTAGTTTTTCAAGCTTTCATCTAAAGAATAGCATCTACAAACGTACATTGTTGATTTATTTTTATATAATTTGCATCTTGTATTTTTAGTAATAATACTATTTGTATTATTTAAAATTCCTCCTTAAAAAAAAATTTTTTTTTAATAAATTTAGAACCTGAAATAAGATTTAATATTTTGGTAATAATTATACTTTTGAAACCAACTCTGTATTTTACTGAAATTAGCAAAAGAGTTTTACCACTTTTTTAATTTAAAACTTGTATAAAGGTATAATAAAAATCCATCCTTTTTTAAATCTATTGTTATCTTAAGAACTAATTAATTAAATGGAAGAATGAAATATCACTTTGTGAACTATTGCTGCAACTTTTTATACGCATTCGTCATCACATCTCCTTTTTTCTGAATGACGTGGGGCCCAGAGGATTAGAACTTCCCGCACATTAGCTACACACGTTGCCGCTAGGCAACGGATCGGTGTATTTAATTTATCTACGATCTTTTTTACTAAGTTATTCTGAATTCTTTAGCCGAATATCACTTTGCTGAAAGATACAGAATGTCCCCCTTTCACTGAATTGAATTCAAACAGTGAGTCTGATTGGAGGAATTGTTTCCCGGGCTCAAATAAGGGACTTCAGAGCGTTGGGTGTAGGGCTGACAACCCTACACCGTACGTAAAAACACCATAGAGCACCACCATAGGGCTGTTGCGTCACTGATGATGATGATGATATATGTTTCTATGAATAGATATTTCAATCTATTGCTACAATCACTATGAAATGGATATGTATATATACATATATATGTATATATTATTTCCAATGGCTATGCAAAAAATGGTTGTAATACACTAGAGGAAATTAATCATTTTTAGAAGGAAGGAAATTATAAAATAATTTAACAAATCACATTAAAAAATGAATAGAAAATAATCCTCTGCTGAAATAATTATCTTTAAATAAAAGGCATGTGTAAAAAGGAAAATAAATTTTGTAACACAATGGGGAAAAATTATAAATTAAAAAAATAAATAAATTCCTTTACAAATATAAATTTTGCAAAATATAACTAATAGAATCGATACAAAAAAATTGGAATTAAAAATGTATAAAAAGAAAAATAAATTTTGTAATATATATATATATATAATATTAAATAAAACTAAATAAAATTTTTTTACCAAAAAAAAAAAATAAATAAATAAATAAAATAAAATAAATTTGAAAGGAGTAATAATAAAAATAATTTTCATAAGATAAAAAAAATAATATAGCAAATTGCAAATAAATATAAACAATTTAAAAAAAAATCATTTTGCAGAATAAATGAATAATAAAATAAAATAATAAAAATAAATTTCTTCACCACATAAACTTTACAGATAGAAAATAATAATCTGTATAATAATATAAATTTGTAAAATAATCCAATAAAAAAAATTATAAATTTTCAAACTAATAAAAATACATAAATTCCTTTACCAAATAAATTTTGTGAAATACAACAAAATATATAAATTAAAATTAAAAATCCTTTGTTTTAATAAAAATCAACTGTAAATTAAAAGAAAATTTGTAAAAAAGAATTATAATCATGATAAACTTCTTTACTAAACCACTTTTGTAAAGTAATCGAATTAAAAAGAAAATTAAAAATAATCGAATTAAAAAAAAAATTCATATTCCTCCAAATGAATTTGTCTTATAGTGCAGTATATATATATATATATATATATATATATATATATATAAGTACCAAAAGATAGATTAAGCAAGCGAAATAGAGAAACGGGAATATAAAAAATCATTTACGTATATTTACATTTATGTAAATGCTTTCTTGACATTTTTATTGCGTTGATGTAAGTAACATATAGTATATTGTTAGTACGTGGATATAGTGTAGGCTTTACAGGCGATTTAATGATAAAATAGCCAACGAAAAGAAAATATTTTTCAAATAACTTGAAAATTAATATATTATTATATATACTAGTATATATATTAATATACAATTTAATATACTTTTAAGGATATTTTATTAAGGGATGTTTTATCGTTTTCTGTTAGGATAATATTCTATAATGTGTATTGTTAGATACATTTTTTGCTTATTACCCTTGTTAATGAAATTATTATATGCTTGAAAAAAAAACTATTTTAACATATGATAATGACAACTCAACATACTTTCGATTACATATTATTTCCATTGACTGTTGTGACAGAGTTAAATGAATATTTTCTCTTTCTGAATTTATAGTGCTTTAACTATGCCTATGAAATATATAAGAAAAAAATATTGCTTTTACTTCCATAAAAAAAATACTAATTTATATTGCGTCTATTTTATTGCCATAATATGCCATTCACTGACGGCATTTGTCGCATTCATTGTTTTCAAAACAAAGAGACGACATGGTGATCATTCCATGAAACACAGTGCGGAATAATCACTTCTAAAACTCAGAAGACAATGACTTTCCATCATTGTCCATCTGTAGATTATTCGTGATACATGTGATACCCAAGTATGAGAAAAAGATATATATATATATATATATATATATATATATATATTGTGTAAAAATCCTAAATATTAGATATTTTTTTCTTATATTATTTAAAAAAAATTTTAAAAAATTAAATCAATTACTATTATTTATTTGCGTAAGGTTATTTTACAAAATTAAGTTTAAATATGAGCCTAGATTCTTTAAAAAAAAAAGGAAGGGGAGGGTTTAAATGGCGTAATTGTAGGCAGCTGTATACATAGAAATAATTTTTATTTTGAGAACTTGTTGTTGTTGAGAACTTTCAATTTTATTAGCATGCCTGTAAATTAAATATTATACATAAAAATCAAATAATTCAGAGCTAAATTATATAAATTCAAAGCAAACTATTAATAAAAATAAGACCTGCCATTTAATTTTAACGATAATAAACATCGCTTTTATATTTCCACACCAATTAGCATTTTTAATATGGAATCCCATATTAAGCAGCTGAGCAATATTCCAAAGTAATTCTTTTAAGCAGATCAATAATTATTAAACTTTTTGTTCCAATGGATTCCTGTGTCCGCAAAAAGGAGGTATCACACTCCATTTGCCAATAAAATGAAAGGCGTGTATCCCTTTCTCAGAATAATACTCTGTAAAAGGCAAAATTAAATTAAAATCATTCTTTTTATTCTAAAAAGAACAAAAAAACAAAATAATGCAACAATACATGTTCCCGATTCGTGACCCAATGATAATGTGCAAGGCGTAGATTCAAATTCACTGATGAGTTCATTGCAGTCACTATTGGCAGAATCTCTGAGGTCACAAATTGGAGAAAACATGCTGCAATACTTAAAGGGTCCATTTTTTCAGCTAGAAGAAGATGCTTTGACGGCTTCATTTCTAAACTTAATTTTCAAAGAGATAGCCTAAAAACCTACCAATTCCTAGCTCGTTTGAAGAATCATTCACCTCAAACTGCCATGAGACCTTTTAGTATTACCCAAAAGATTATTTCATCAGATGCCAAGGTTGCTGTTCATTTTCTGAAGTACTTTACGGAACAAACCGGAAAGGTATATATGCAAGAAAAATGTCCAGGGTGCTCAAGTGCCACCTCGGGCAACAGATTCGAAGATCTTCCGGAGCGTGTAAAGAGTATTTTTTGATCCTCTTTCTCCATGTACGAATTAAATATGGCCCTACATGGTTTGAAAAATCGTAAATCTCCTGGAGTGGACAACATTCATCCTGAATACTTAAAACACCTGGGTCAAACTGCTAAAGCCAGTCTCCTTAAAATTTTCAATATAAACTGGTTCCGTTTCATCTTTAAATAATAATAATAAGGCAATAATTATTCCCGTTCACAAGAATAGACAAAAGCCCTGAAGAAATAAGCAATTACCAACCTATATCTTTAACAAGACTTATGAGTAAAACCATGGAGAGGATGACTTACAACAGACTCAACTGGTACCTAGAGTCGCATTCTCTTCTTGCTGAAGAACAGGCGGCCTTTCGAAAATTCACATCAACTGCTCACCACGTTACTCTTCTTAGCCAAGCTGTAAAAGACGTATTTGATTCCAAACAAGTACTCACAGCAATCCCATTGATTTGAAATCAGCCTACTACACGGGTTGGAAGAAAAACCTCCTGTTTAAACTTAACAATATGGGTATATCTGGTCATTTGTTGAACTGAATAAAGAGTTTTATGAGTCATTGTCACTGCAGAGTCCAATACGGGGAATGTCTAGCAAAATTTGGTCTTCTTCAGACAAGTTTCCCTCAGGGAGCGGTTCTGAGTTGCATTCTTTACAATGCTTATATCAATGATCTCGTCCAGAAGTTAAAATCAATTCCTGGTGTCGAATGCCTACTTCATGCAGACGAACTTCTCATTTGGACCGTGACACCCAAGAAGAATCTATTTCCCTTGACCGAAAAAATACTAAACCAAGCCCTCACTTCCGTGAAACAGAACAACTTTCACGGAAGTGAGGGCTGCCAATGAGAGAGAAGAGAGCTGCCAATGAGAGAGAAGAGAGCTGCCAATGAGAGAGAAGCTTTCACTTCCGTGAAAGAGTGGTCCGTAGAGAACAACATGAGAGTTAACGTCTCAAAAATATATTATGAAAGTTTTTCCCTCGCCCACAAAAAAATCAGATCTTTCTTTACTATTTGAAGGGGAAGGAATTCAAACAATAGATAATAGAGAGGTTTTGCATAGCGGAAGCCACCCGCTTTCACTTTTCC
>BPLQ01005197.1:44204-64361 GCA_021605075.1 Caerostris darwini
ATATATTTTACCTTTAGACGTAAGTAATAATTTAAATAATGCAATTTTAAATAACGCAATTAAATGTATATACATGTTTACTTAATTACTAAAATTCTAATAATTGCTTATTTTAAATTTTGAAAAAATTCTCTGCCATGCTTATGTTAATGAAAAATATATTATGCAGATATTTCCAAATTAACTATCTGTTTTTTAGATATTTCAGTTATTTTTCTTTCCTATTTTTTGTAATTCAAAAGGCTATTTAAAATTGGTAACCTGTACCTTTAATTTGTACTTGTTAAAATGCTGCATGATTTTAGATTCAGATATATATTTAGTAATGTTATATGTTTGTTTAAATTATTAAAAGTATTGCAATTGTAATTGTTTTTAAATACATTTTTTTAATTAAAACATAATATTAAAATAAAATTGTGTTTTTGTTTTTATGAAACAAGACTATTATATACAGATGTTTAGTGGTTTCATTGGTAGTAAGCTTTTACAGGATAATTGTACAAAATATAAACTATATCATTAACAAAAGTGAATTAAAAATTCATTCTTTCTAAGTTTCTTATAAAGCATTTGCTCATTGAAGATTATACATATAACAATTTAAAAAAAAACAGTAATAATAAATGTAAATTTAAAATTTTACTTAAAAATTGCTGAAGATAATTTGTTTTGATGATTAGAAGCAAATGTGCTATGAATGAACACGACTAATTTTAATGTTACTTTATTTTTCATATGTCTAGTTTTAAGAATATACATTATAAATTTATATTAATTTAAAACAAACAAACAAAGTAATTTTTTATTTAAAAGTATATTAAAAAGCTATTTGCTATAAATAATTTGTTTTAATTGTTAAAATTCTGATATTAAAATATTTTTTAACTTATAACTCTTTTATTTTTATGCTAATTAAAAGTACTGTAGAAATATTTTCCATTTATTAACCTGTTTCTGTTGGTATTTTAATTTTCTATTCCTATTTTGAATTTCATATCATTATTTAAGAAATAATTTGTAAATTATATTTGTTACTATGAAAAAATTAGCATTTTTAATAGTATAATATTTAAAAAAAGGGTGCGCAGAAGATCTACCTCCCCGTGGTGCACCTGTAACACTTTTTAGTGGCTAAAAGATCTGCAACTTGGCATTATTGTTTGATTAATGAACTCTGTTTCAGCATGTTTTGTTGTATTATTTCTTGTTGTTGCATGTTGCATATATTTTTTTTTCGTTGCTCCTTTTTTGCTGTAACTGTTCATAATCTGCCATTGGAAATAAAAAAATATTTAAAAAAAATAAAATAAACTATATATAAAATATATCCATTTTGTGTCCTCCTGTTTTAACTTGATTATATTAGTATGGATTTATTTTTCTGAATAGAACTTTTTATATTTTGAATTGAGTTTCATAATAAATTGAAAATATACACAGATAAACTAATGTACTATTAAATAAGTGCTAAATAAATTTGCTTGTTTATTTTGAAAATTATTCTTTATTTAAGAAAACAACATATAACAAGAAATATGCTTTTATTCATTTTCATCCTTAATATTAGTTACTTTTTTAAAGATTTGATTTAATTTTATATGTTTGTCTTTTTTGGATTACAACTTTCTGTTTCATTTCTTATAATTTTTCTCTTTTTATGGGGACTGTATTTTTGTAATGGTATAAGAGTTAATAATTTTTAACTTCTTTAAAAATCTTTCTGCTGTCTGCAAATTAAATGTTAAGTAGTAATATATAACTGAATCATTACAATTTTCTTTTTTTTTTCTTGCATGCTTCATGTGAAATTATTAATTTATTTTATACACCTTTATAATAAATTGCAAGAGTAAATAAATTTACTATATTGTTTCTTAATAAATATGTTTGCTTTGTTAGAACATTTTTCTTTATTTAAGGAAATGGCATATTGTAGGAATCAATTTTAACATTTTCATCATAATTATGTAAAGATTTTCAAAAATTTTACTAATCTGTTTTTTAAAGTATGTCATGAATTAAAAAATAAAATTAAAATTAATTGAATTTAAAATTAATTCAGGTTTCTTAAACCTCTTTCATAGTTGTTATACATTACAAGAAATGTTGATTTAAAAAATATTGCTTCATATAGTCTGAAATATTTAAATACAAGAAACTTGCACAAAATTATATTTAAAATAAGTAATTTAATCAAAATTTTAAAAAGTTGTACATAAATAAATCTATAAAATACATACATCTTTTTAATTAGTAATGAAATTGTTCACTAAAGACATGTCAATACAAAACAAATAGCAATCTAGTTGCTAATAAACAAATACTTTTTTTGGCAAATGATTTTTTGGTGGTACATTAGCTTATTAGTCGACTCAATCTTCATCTATGTCATGAAAATGAATATGAATATGTAAACAGTGATTATATCATTTAATGTTCCATTCTGAAATTGGCATATTTTTTATTCTCGAAGGCCTGTTGAGGAAATGTAATTTATAAAACAATCAAATTGTGAAAAAATATTTTCTAGTTGTCATTATCTTTATTATTAAAAATGGAGGAGTGGGTGAATTCTCACACTCCTGTAAATTGAAAAAAATATTTTATACATCTTAAAATTTAATATACATGAATAATATAAATGATCTAGAATTTGGAATATTATTCGGGGGGGGGGGTATTATTCTCTGGAAATTAATCTTAATGTTAAATAGATCAATATACAATAAAAAAATTAAAAACTATTCGTAATATAATTCTAATAAAACTGATGAATGGATAAGGAGTTAAACGTATTAGGAAACGGGGTTAACAGAAATTAAACACTTAATTAAAATAAATTAAATTATTTTTTAGACTAGTCTACGATCTTGTACTAGAAGAAAGGTGTTTAGGTGTGATTAAAAAAACATTTTTATTTATCAGCGGAATCATCAACGAGAAAGAGCAACAAAGACACATATACGATCTTCTACGAATCACGAAAGTAAGTTTCCAGTTTATTTTTTATATTAAAAATATTCTATAATGTAGTTTAATATATAAATAATAGTATATTTTATTATATTTAATGCTAATTAATTCTAAAATTCCCATGATAATCTATTAAAGCTTAATCGATTTTTATTCATATAACATAAGTTTTGCCTATAATGATGTTTGAGTATCTATCTAACTACAAAATATATTTAAACATATGAGTGAAAATTAATTAAGTTTAAACAGATTATCATGAGGATTTTAGAATTAATCAGCATTAAATATAGTTATGTTAAGAAATTAAAACTACATTATAGAATATTTTTAATATAACAAATAAACTGGAAAACTTACTTTCGTGATTCGTAGATCGTAATGTGTGTTCGTTGCATCATCGTTGATGAGTCAGCTGATTAGTAAAAAAAAAGTAGTTTTATTTAAGATTAATTGCTCGTACATTTCACATTTTTTCTTTGTACAAGATCCTAGACTAATCTAAAAAATATTTTAATTTATTTAAATGAAGTCTATAGCGTTTAATTTCTGCTTTCCGTGTTTCACAGTTAGTCAACTCCTCATCTATTCATCATCATCATATTGTCAGCCATCTTTGTTTATTAGAAATGCTTTCAACTACTTTCAAATCGCATGCGCAGTAGTGCAATATTACAGATAAGCATGCGCAATAGTACAATGTTTCCTAAGCTAACGGACGTCCAACGGTAACTAACATACGGTATGTAAAAACTCCCTAATTTTGCTTCGACTTACATTCGAACGTAAACTCTTATGGAGGCTATACTCTGAAACTATAATTAATAAGGGTTCAAGTAAGACTTCTCATCTTAAAGAGTGAGGGCTGAAATGTCTGTTATTTTTTATAGTTTACGGACATTGGTGCATTTCTCTCTTCAGCTACCTCCCGGAGTTGGATCACAACTCTAAATCCCTTTCCTTCTAATAAAATTCTCATGACTTTTCCTTTACCGTTCTAATTCCACTCGGCTACCCTTTAAAGAATACTTAAAAATAAAATATTTGTTACTTTAGGCTTAAATGTTAAAATAGTTCTTTGAACATCTGAGCTGATCTTGGACAAGTATGGAAAAAGTGCATTTTTTGAGAATTTATATAATAGCAAAAATATCCCGTTATAATTCGTTTAAATCCATTTTATTAACTCAATTGGTTGTGAAAAAATGAAAATGTTCAATTTACTGTAATTCTTTTAAATTAATTAACTTAGAAAGTACTACACTCCCCAAGCAGTTTCCATTAAATTTTGGGAGCAATCGAGAATGCACACCTCACAAAACTTAGTTTAATGTGTACGGCAGCATATTAGTTAACAACACGGTAACACATAGTTTAACAT
Source organism: Caerostris darwini (assembly GCA_021605075.1). Taxonomy (NCBI): domain Eukaryota; kingdom Metazoa; phylum Arthropoda; class Arachnida; order Araneae; family Araneidae; genus Caerostris; species Caerostris darwini. The sequence goes on from BPLQ01005197.1 coordinate 48,562, forward strand.
ACAGGCTGCTTAAGGTAGTGCATGAAGCCCGTACTTCGCCATTCAAGGGTTTTAGGTTAGAATAATATTTAATGAGAGTTTCGAAAAGCCATTTTGTAAATTGGAGTAATTTACTAAGAATAAAAATAAGTATTGCTGCCAATGATTATTTATAATATTCCAAAAATATTAAATTTACGGAATAAAAATTATTTCATATGTGATAATATTTTCTCCGATTATTTGTTTTTTTTACAGTTTACTATATCTGGTAACATCATTATTAAACTATGACAACATTGTTCTTTAAGCGAAAAAGTGTCCATGTTAAAAGTTACATTTCAATTAAAAATTATTTACAATGGGGTTTAAAAATATTTAAAAAAAGACCATTTCCAAGAGATTGAAGGATCGAAGATATAGGAAAAAATCTAATCGATCGATTAATTTTTAAATTACTTTAAAAACTATTAATTTTTTGATATTAGAAATTCTTCATTTATTTTCGAATAATATGAAAAAAAGCCCGTTATATAAGATTTAATATATGTTACATCTAAAATTAAAAGAATTGTTTTAAACGAAAATTTATTTTTAACACAATTTTAATTAGTTAAAATGCTATAGAACAAACAAGGAAATCTGAAATTTAAATGATGTATTTTCTTTTCAATCAAAAAAATTCTAGTAAATAATAGTTAATGCGTAAGAAAAATTTTTGAAAATCTGCTGCTTGAAGTAAATAATGTTATAAATATTATATAATAGTTTGCCATTTCTTTTAATAATTTGAAATTATTCAATTTAAAATTAAAGATTTTTTTTTTTCAAACTTATATTATATTTCCTACATCATCCGTGTTATTATTCCTAGTATCGTCCATGTTCTAATTTCTAACATCAAGATTTCCAAGTGTCATTAAAACTCTCTGAACCATAAAAAAACTGTTAAAATTGAAATCAGAAATAAAAATCATTTGTGAAAAGGTAGAATTCCCTTATTGATTGGGAAGTGAATAATTATTTAAATGCCGGAATATTTTGTTTATTAAAAATGTAGAAAAAAATTTAAAATCGCTTTATAAATTATATTAGAACCGAAAAATTGCAATTATAAACTTGAATTATTTTTAAATTATTGAACAAAATTAATGTAGACAGGTTTTATAGCTATAATACAACATCTTTTTTAAAACTTTGAATAAAAAATGTAAAGCAAAATAATAATAATAATTAAATAATAAAAAAGCAAATAAAAATAATTTTTTAATAGCTTGTCTAGACCACTCTTTTTAATAAGTTAGAAAAATGGTTATTGGTTTTTTTTTTATTATGTAACTCAAAATCTTTATTTAAATGAAGTTTCGAAACATCAATAGAAGATAAGAGGATTTACTATTAATTAAAAGAAGTATGCTACAGAATAGAACAATATGTTAGAAATATGAAAATAATATAAAGAAATTTTATAAAAGGTATATAATATCGCTTGAAAAATTCTTCTATTATTTCTACACAAAAATTATTATTTTCAATTAAATAAAGTGTTCGTTTATATAGCATATGGTGAACAAAATTTTAAAATTGGAAAATCTCTAAGTAAAATTTGTAAACAATTTTTTTGACAAACAATTTGTAAACAATTGTGTGGTATGGAGTTCCATGCTTGTTGTACTTGTTTTATCAATGCTGGGACGGTCGTGCTGGCTGTGAATGATGCCGGAGTTGTCGTACAATGATATCCCATACGTACCCAATTGGAGGCAGATCTGGTGCTCTCGTAGGCCAAGGTAGTATGTTGACACTGTAGAGCACGTTGCGTTACAACAACGATATGAGGGCGAGCGTTATCCCCCGTTACTCCCCCTTGAATGCTGTTCGTGAATGGCAGCACTACAGATTGAATTACCAGACAGACGTACACATTTGCCGTCAGTGTGTTTTGGATAACTACGACAGTGCTCCTACTCTCATAGGAAATTGCTACCCAGAACATGACTCCAGGTGTAGGTTCAGTGGGCTCAGGCCGCAGACAATATGGTTGCAGGCGTTCCCCTGGCCTCCATCTGACGAACACACGGCCATCACTGGCGCCAAGGCACAACTTGCTTTCATCCGAAAACACAACAGATCTCCACTCAGTCCTCCAATGAGCTCTGTCTTGACACCACTGGTATCGCAAATGGCAATGGCTTGGAGTCAGTGGAATGCACGCTACAGGGCGCCTGGCTCGGAGCTGTCCTTGAAGTAACCGATTTCCTACAGTCCGTTGTGTCACTGTGGTGCCAACTGCAGCTCGAATTTCTGTCGCAGCTGTACGTCGAATACGGCGGTCTTCCTTCTCAGTTGTGCCACGTGGAACTCGTTCTTCTTGAGGCAGTACCATCCCCTGACCACTGCTTCCAACAATCATGCACAGTGGACACTTTCCAGCCAAGTCTTTCTGCAATATCGCGGAAAGAAAATCCGCCTTCTGGAAGCCCTATTATACGCCATCGTCCAAAATTGGTGAGCTGTTGATAATGGCTTCTTCGTCTTCTTAAAGGCATTCTTGGCTAACATCAACTCAATACGTCCAAAGCTCAATAACGCTCACAAACTTTACAGCACGCATTTAAAGCAAACTTGATTTAAATGTTCTACTAGCGCTACACTTATGCGAAAAGCGCTAAAATTGATTAGATGTCATCTTTCAGATACGCCTATCAAATTTCGTTTATCTGATAAAAGTCTTTCTTGGTGTCTTTTTTTTTTTCTGTCAATGTATTTAAAAAGATAGTTTTTGTATTCATAAAGTTATTAATTTAATATACAATGTTACAGTTTTTTTAATGAATATTTTCTCTCTCAGAATTTTTATTTTCCAAAACGAGAATTTGGAATAACAATGAAGTTATTTTATATTTTATTTCTAATAATCTTACTACTGTTAATAGTAAGAATATTTATGACGTTCATTAATTTCATTTAACATTTTAACATATTCAATTTGTTTTAATAACTTTTTTTGATAAATTACTTTCAATCTATATCTTTATTTATTTAATGTTTAATTAATATTCGTGTCATATGGAATTTTTCGTATCTCTGATTTAAGGATTTTACATGTTCATTTTTGTATACATAATATTTAAGTTGAAAATTAAATATCATATTTATTTAATTTAAAATTTTGAATGCTTGGTAGTATTGATAACCAAATCACGTTATGTTAGATATTATAATTAATTTTCCCTGAAGATCTTCTTAAACTTGGATTTTGTAATTTTGAAATGCTTTCTCAACAAAATATACTTAACCTTTTTCATTATTAGCATTTCAAATTGACCTGCGTAGTGCCGAACTATTTCTGCTAGTACGAATGAAAATATAATCCAGTTTTAATAAACAAGGGATGTTTTTAAATGTGTGATACATACAATGCAATATAGTTGAAAAAAACTATGGCATGTCATTTTATTATAAAAATAAATATTTTAATTTTAGGTAATTAGTATGATATCATGTATTAATATGGTATCATTGATAATATACTGGCTAGATAACACGGTAAATTTCTAATATAATGAAAGCATTTCAGAATATCAATAGACCTGAAAACTTTACATATTCCCACTATCAGACGGGAGATAAACACAATAAATCTGTAAACTGAAAAAATTTTACATTACAATTTAGGAAAAAGAATGTGGTAATGATATAAAAAAAAACATATATGCTCTTCGCGGACTGTAAAAAACTTAACTCTTTTATTAGAAAACCAAATGCACACTGCCGGGGTTATATTTATTTCTCCTTCCAGCCAGCTCACGCCCACACAGGCGAGGATGTTTATATCATCTGGCGCTAGCTTCCACTTCGATTTCGGACCCCAAGTAATCGAATATTGTCGCTGTAGTTTACAAGATACTTCGCTTGGTGTGAAATTCTGTCTGTTCTACACTTACTTTGAAAGTAAAACAGTCCTCTACTGGGCTCCAGTATACTCCTAGCGTCTTCGTTTCGGTTGGTTTGGCAAAATCGTGTTTCTCTCGATCAAGGGAAAGTTCAGGGTGGTTTCGAAACCACTTATGCAGAGTCATTCTTCCTCTTTGACATATGGCTGTAATTCTTTAGCCTCTTTCAAAGTTTGAGCACCTCTCAGTACGTCGTCCATGTAAAAGTCGTTTCTTGTGACAGATGCACCTATTGGGTAGTTTTTTTCTCTTCATCACTAGCTAATTGTCTCAAAGTATGCCTCCCGAGGTATGGAGCACTAACAGTTATATAAGTAACTGTGACTAACTCAGAAGTTGTTGGTGGCTCACGTTCACCTTTCTTCTACGCTATTCTTTGAAGCTCATGCTGACTCGGGTCAATCCAGATAATAAGGTACATCATTTTGATGTCCGCGGACAAAGCGTAAACTTGAGTCCGAAATTTCATCATGATAGTAAATAAGTCATCTTGTATCACGTCTCCATTGTATTGCATATCGTTTCCTTCTCAGGCCGGTAAAAGCCATAACGAATCGCATAATCAGAAGCATCTGGTATTTTCTCCTCAGTTACTTCCTTCCTATGACCCAGTCTCTCGTACTCTTCCGTAAATTATATGTACAGTTTCAAGTGTTCTTTATCTTTTGTCAATATATTCCACAATACTCTTAGACGTTTGGGAGTTATCTCGTTAGAATCACCTAAGCAAGAGGGTTTCTCTTTGAGTGGCAATTGTACTACGTACCTGCCCTCCACTTTCCTCCAATGTGTTTTCGCAAAATGTTCCTCACATATAAAATTTCCACTCTCACCTGTTGATTCTAATTCCTCAAGCCCTTCTACTTTCCAAACTTTTCTCAATGTTACATTGAGATATTCTCTAATCATGCCTCAACGAATCTTATCTCTCATTGGCCGATCAACTCATCCACTAACTACAAACCTAAATGCTGTATTTTTCAAAAGCAGATTAGAGTCTGGTACTAAAATATGCAAGAAAATTTTTAAATGCAGTACCTTCTTACCGGTTTTGAATTCAAGATGAAATTAAAGGATTCAGTTTCAAGCAAAAATTCTAAATTTAACTTATTTCCTTTCATCGAAGAATGACAGGGAAAAACGTAGCAGAGTTTACGAAAATATGGACCATTTTTTGGGGGGTATTTCTTCTAGGTATATTTAATTTAAAAAGAAGTGGCAAGGAAGTAATTGTCGAATAATGAAACAAAATGTTTTCGTTTCACTATCAGAGTAGAAATGCCTCTCATTTTGTTTAAAACAAAATCAACATGAATTAATACTATCAATAATGTCATCTCATGTAATGTTGTCGCATTTCTTTAAAATCAATTAATATCCCATTTATGTATTCATTAATTGTAACAGAAAATAAATGGATGGATAATAGAAGGAATGAGCAAATATAATTTTGACATAAAAGTTGAGCTTTGAAATGTGTAAATTTTATTTTATTTCATTAAAAGAATATGTATATACTTCAATGAAAGCATAATAATAGAAATATATTTCTGAAATATTTTTTTAACAATACTACGTTTTCCTTCCATATTAATATAAAATTATACAAATTCCTTATATATTTGAAATAAATTGTACTTGCATAAATAAAAATAATACGGGATTGCTCCTTATTTTATATTCAAACCTGCATCTTTTTTTCTATCCCTAAAACTTAAAATTACTAAAATTTATGTATAGTTGATTAGTTAAAGTAGGAGTATTATTTCAAAAATACGCCTGTATTTTAATTAAAATATTAATATTTATCAGATTACACCAAAGTATCTATCCAAAGCATTCTCCCAAAATACAAAAAATAAATGAAAATATAAGTGAAAAAGTGAAGTAAAATATGTGAATTTTAAAAATATCACTTTAAGGGACACACAAAATATTTTGGTGAATCTGCATATACTTTGCGGTTTGTATTGTTTTTAAGCTATACTTAGACAGTCTTTATAATATTATTATTATTGATTCATTCTTATTATACTGTGCATTAAATGCTCACTCCTCATCACTTTGCATTCAGCCATTCGTTTTATGATGAAGACTATATTGTGTAGTTTTCACTCTGCTCTCCATTTCCTATTTTCTTTATCACGCCTGTAGGTGGTTAGCTGAAATGATAGTAGAAAGGTAGTTCACATGAAGGTGAAGGCTGCAACAGTTAAATAATAGTTGATTATAATTGTTGTTGTTGTTGTCGTATCCTTCAAGGAAGGAGGGAAGAGGGATGCAGCTTCTGTTCAGATGGAGCCCCCGTAGGTACAAGTCTGACTTCTGCTCCGTGACTCTCTTACAGTCATAGGAGACCAAGGACCTACGGCTTAAAGTGGATTCCGAACCACTACAAACATCCATGGCACCGCCGGGGCTCGAATCCGAAACCTGTGGCACCAGATACTCGGCCATTCAGGCCCGTTGATTATAATTAATTATTACTTTTGACAAGGAATTTGAGAAGTAGTGTTATGTATCAGTAATAATACTCAGTATTTACTCAGTAGTAGTTGGAATGTGGATTCTACATAACTATTTAGCGTATATTTAACTTACTACCATCGAAAATTCAAAAGAAAGTATTTTTATTTATAACAATAAAAAATTTAAAAAAAAAACCCATGTTTCTATAAAATCTCTATTTTACATAAACAATATGCATAATTGTTTTCTCAACTTATAAAAAACTTTGTTGTTACACAACCTTCCTCCTCTTAAGCAACTAGAGATATGCATTATAATACTGCGGTATTTGTAATATGTGCTTTAAATAAATTGCTGCAAGTTCTTTCTCAATCTTTTGTGTTAGCTAACTTTCTATCTTTGTATAAATAAAATAACCAGAATGTTAAATTTACAGCTTTAATTCTCTTTTCAGTAAGAAGAACAAAGAAAGCGTCCGTGATAAATTACAGAAAGGTAAGCATTTAATCCCGGATTTTCTTCACGCTTTCGTTTTGGTAATCGAATCCACCATTAAGTGAATAGCGAATTTCCCGTAATATACATTTTAAAATAGATTTTGGTCTTTTTTTTTTCTTTGATAATCTTAATACAAAAAGTAAGCTTGCAATAAAGATCTGACATTTATCTTGTGGTTTTTTTTTTTTTTTTCAGATTTATTGAGGAGTGCTATTTCAGCATCACTAGTTGTACGTTCAATGTTTCAGTAACCAATCTAATGATAGATATCAAATTTCGCTTTCATTCCAGTTCTACTTCCAATTAGTTGCAATGAGCGTGCTTATATCAATGCTATTCCAAAAAGGGGTAGTACACTGCATTTTTTTCCACAATGACACCCGTTGTCTTATTTTATCTGTAGCATTTTTTTCGTTTTGAGCGACATTAACTAATTTCATGTAAATTTTTGCGGTTTTCCTGTTTATATTATTCTCTTTAGCAAACACGCGAGTGGCCATAATGAAGACTACTTCTATGACGGATAATCTTTAAACTTCTTGTATTCTTAAAAGAATTAAAATGTATAACAAATCATTTATTATTTATGAAAACATTCTGATCATATGATGCATTTTTATTGATCTCTACACTAATGAAAACACCTCTAATTAAGAAAATTTAAAATTAATTATTTTAATTAGATTTTAAATTGATTTTTAATTCCTTCAGACAGTTTCCATAAACCATCATACGTAGCAAATATTCTTATGGCCAATTTTTTTCACATTTAACCATACTTTACGGTAATATATTGATGAAATTATAAAACAGAAACAATAAAATAGCAAAATATTGAATACTATTCCTGTATTCATCAGACTTGTTTATTTACTTATTTTTTTCACTTATCCACAAGAGGATGCAGTTTTAATTGCTTCATTTATAAAAAAAATCATTTAAATGTATCAAATCTATAAATTTCTTTTATTCTTAAATAAATGAAACTATTAGAAGAAGACATTAACGGTTTTCAGAATCCTTGTGTAGATTATATTTTTATTCTATTCTAGGGCAAAAATTAAATTTTAAATGAATCAAATTAGATTTCAATTGAAATTATTTAGTTAGAATTTATAATTTATTTCAATTATTTTGTACCTTCAATTAGAATTTTACAAAATCCTGTGTCATCTCGTACTTTTTGTTCTAATTCTGCAAATAAAAATGTCTTAGCACAATTACAAAATATATTTCCCTCCTAATCTGCTTCTAATGTAAAAGATACACTTTGTAATTAAAGGTTTCTTCAATTTCATGTTGTTTTTCAATGCCAGAATTATTTTTGTCCATAGGTCATTCTATGTCACAACGGCAAATATGTAGTAGATTCAGCATTAAACTGGGTTCATTTAAGGAAACCCGCTAAACGACAATCCCATCTTGCAATCCACTTAGAAATGATTACTTCCAAAAATACCATAAGGGGAATCACATCTTTATCCACTATATTCCAGTGCAAGAAGTTCATTGTGGATTTCTTGCACCCATATCCTGAACAAACATAGAAGTTTTCAAAGTGACCAAAATTGTTAGATATCGAACCAAGATCCTTTAATTCGGAAGCCCAATGCAATAAAATTTGTTTCAAAAGTTCTGTAATTTGTTCGAAATTAGAATGACAGAAAAAATATTACCAATTTTTGATATTATAAGAACGAATTACAAATAAGCTGCATCAAATATTCACCATAATTGAATTATTTTATCCGGTAAAAAAAAGGAAATTATGACAAATTAATAATAACATAAAAAAAACAACTAATAACTTATCAAAAATTTTACAACTACTAACTTAACAAGAAATTTTTAATTAAAATTAAAATTTTTTTTATTTAAAAGAATTATCGAATATTTCTATTGATTAAAGTTAGTTGAAAAATTAAAAATTATTTAGAAATTTTAAGAGCCTTCTTACTATTAAAATTATTCTTCTTCTTATTAATTTTTGAATTAATAATATTTAAGAAATTATCTTCGTTGAGGACATAAATTAATTATTTTTAATACTATTTTCTAACACAAATCTTTTTAATAAACAATAAAATCTATCATCTCTTCGAAAAGTGGAGGTCAAAGTTTTTAATTTATGTTCGATTGAAATTATATTTTTATTAATATCAGGATCAAAATTTGGCATAATTAATCAAACTAATTATTAATTAATTTAAATAATTAAAATTTGTTATTAGTTTTTTACTTGTTGTTTCAACAACCAATAATTTCTACACTCATGTCCATAAATTAAGGATAATTCAGAATCACAGAGAAATTGAACTCTAAAAAAAAAAAATTTCACCTGTAGAATTATCACACACATCTTGAAGAAGAATATGCAAATTACAGGAAACCACCAGATGGCGTGGATAGTACGTCACAATGACGAGAGTGTAAGAGAGGGGTATATAAGGAATGGTGGCAAAGAAGTAAAATTGTTCACATGCGCTTTAAAAGCCTTTCAGAGCAATAAGCGCATAGTTATGGCTCAAAGGAAGCATTTGGAAGATTTTTTACGTGGTAGAATTATCGGACGACTGGAATGTGGACGTACCCAGCTGGAAGTATCCGAGGAACTTGGAATCGCCCAGAGTGTCATCTCCAGGCTTTGGCAACGATTCCAAGATGATGGTAATGTGAGTAGATGTTACAGCACAGGTCGCCCCCGAGTTACAACGCCGAATGAGGACCGGTATTTAGCAGTTACTGCCAAAAGAAACAGACGGAGCACCGCATCAGACCTGTCTCGTCAGCTCTCTTCAGCTACCGGTACGACAGTTTCAAGGCAGACTGTTTACAGACGGTTAGGGCACATTTATCTATATGCTCGTAGGCCTGTCAGATGTGTTCCACTTACCGCAACTCACTGTCGCTTGCGATTAACCTGGAGTAGAGAGCATGCATTGTGGACACCGCAATAGTGGTCATGTGTGATGTTTTCCGACGAGTCCAGGTTTAGTTTGCAGTCTGATTCTCGCCGAACTTTCATATGGAGAGCGCCAGGTACCCGTTACCACCAAGAGAACACCATTGAAAGACACCGTTACGGTGGTACAGGATGGCTCGTTTTCGGAGGAATTATTCCTGGTTCCAGAACTGACCTGCATGTTCAGAGAGTAACGATGACAGGCCACATCTATCGGGATGTCATTCTGGAACAACATGTACGTTTGTTTCGGGGCGCCATGGGTGCTGAATTTCTGTTTATGGATGACAACGCCCGTTCTCACCGTACAAACATTGTAGACGAATGCCTTCATTTGGAGGATATCACCCGTATGGATTGGCCAGCATGCTCACTTACTTGAATCCAATAGAGGATGTGTGGGATATGCTTGGCCGACGAATTGCAGCCCGTCAACCCCCTCCCACCTGTCAACCGGAACTTCGGAAGGCATTGCTTGATGAGTGGTGTAATATTCCCCAAGATCAGATTGATAATTTGATACTCAGCATACCTAGGCGTTGTAAGGCCTGTATTGCATCGTCCGGGAGACATACTCCATATTAAACATCATACTAACCATGTTATACTGTTTTTTGTAAATAGGTTCTTTTTTGAAATTTGCTCCAGGGAGTAAAAATCGCAATTTTTATTAAGTATGCCAAACATATAGCATCTTTTTTGCTCTTTACCTTTTGTTTAATAAATAGACTTTACAAATAAGTCAAATGTGTTTTGTTTCTGTCTCTTTCTTTGCCTGAACTTCATTATCCTTAATTTATGGACATGAGTGTAGTTATTAATGTTCAATTAAACCCTCAAAATATTTTATTATGGTGAAGATACTGAATTTTTCTATGAAACGCTCGTATCAATGTTCTTTTGTACTAAAAAAGGCTTGATTTAGGAACTATAAAAGCTAAAATGTTATCTGTCATGAAGGAATTAAAGAAACTTAAAAAAAAATGTATAGAAGAATGGATTGTAACAGCTGGGCTGAAAAGTTCGTAGGCTGACACATAGATAACGCTACTAGTATTAAATACATGGGATTTTTAGTTAGTCCTAACCTTCAAAAGACACATGTATAAATTTGACAGCTGTTGCACTATAATTAGATTGTAAAAATCATATTAAAGTCATAATGGCAAAATTATAATTTACAAAAACTTATTTAAATAAAGTAAGTAGCTGGAAATCTGAGTATTTCTAAAAAGAAAAAAGAGTGTGATTTGCTCTCTTATTAACGCAAACATAAAAAGAAGGATTTTTTAAAAGAAATTTTTGTCTTTATTTGCAACTTTTCGTAGCTAATTAGATTTCGAGTCGGGGGGGGGGGGACGGAAAAAGCCGTTACCGGGCTTATGTAAAAAGATTAAAAAAAAAAATTAAGTACTTTAATAGAAGTAATAAAAGTATCGTTCTGTTTTTATACAGATTTAGTAACTGGAATGATTATGTAATAAGGGGAATATTTCTTTGATGATGTGTATTTCTTAAAAAAACTTATTAATGAGTAGAATTTGGGAAAACGTTTTTACAATGAAGATACTAGGATTAAACTAAAACATTCTTTATATTATTTGAGGGCATTTCTTCATTGTGCCATTTCTTCATGGGCATTTCTTCATTATTTCTTCTCATATTATTTGAGGGCACATTGGTTTATTCAGAACATAATGAGGATTATTGGTATTTTTTTGTCCTAAATTGTAATCACGTATCCGTTTTGTAAATGTCTAAGATAAAAGAGCGATTAAAAGATTTTTTAAATTTCTTTTGCAAAGTAGCTACTTTTTATCTCTAAGTAAATAAAATTATTATAAAGTAAATTATATTTCCTTATATTTGCAACATAAAAAAAGCTAATTATTTTAAAATAAAAGGGATTACTTTATAAACGCATACGGGTTTTTTTTAATTTTTTGTTTTATAGTATATTTTTTTAAACTCCAGAAATATTATTTAAGATCAAAAAGATTACTAGAATACTATATACATATAGGTTCAGTGTTATCTCGTTTACACTGCAGACTGAAGGGGAATTGCTACACAGCAGTAATATTGCTCTAGTATAATTTGAAATGACTTATCGTTTCTGTCTACCGAAACCACTTTCATAGAAAAAGAAAGTTTTGACATACAGATTTATCATGCTCATTGTAGTCATAGCAAGAGATCTTCCAAATCATTAAAACCTAACGCGCTATGCTATGCCCCTTCGTTCTCAGGAAAGAAAAGATATCTATTAAAAATGTATTAAGGCAATAATAATATGATTTTCTTCATTGTTTCTTTTTAGGATTGAAATTAATAATTTAAAATATTTTGTTATGAAGCTCTTTCTTTCTATTTAAATTTTAAAAAGGCTGGAAATTTTTCCAACCACATAGTACTTCTAATCATTTTAAAATTTAACGGAAACAAGACTCAATGTTTGAAATATAAATTCCACTTTAATTGAATGACAAAAATTATCCATTAATTTAATCCATTAAAGTTATCAAAAATTATTCAAATAATTGAAAATAAAATAGATTATTACAATTCATTTGAAAGCTGTTTCTATCAAATACAACGAAAAAATTAATTTTCATTATGCATATTATTCAGATTAAAAAAACACCGTGCCAAATATGATTTCATTATGTTATAATTTTGCAATGATTCAAAGGATGAACAAATTTTGTTGTTAATTTCTTGAAACCTATTCCACAGAACAATTTTATTTTCAAACTATTGCTTGGTATTTAAATGGTAAAAGGGAACACAATTTGTATGTTTTACATCAGTTAAAAAGTAAGTAAGAAAATGATATAAAATGTACATAATTTATGTCCTTTAAAATAGTTAAAATAGGAGAAAGAAAATTATTTTTTATAAAATTGTATTATATAAAAAAGTTTGCATGCTGTCAGAACAAAAAAATGATATTTACTTTAATGATTTTAGGTATTAGAGTAACTTAAAGAATCTAAAGTTTCAAAATTCCTGAAATAATTTTCTTTACAAATTTTGTTATCTATTATGCAAAATTGTTAAAAATTTTTTAAGTAGATTATTTATGGATTACTCGGTATTCAATAAACATGTTTTTATTACATATACTACCTTAACCTAAAAATAATTTGTTTAAAAATGAAAGAAAAAATTGCATAAAAGAAATTGATACGAATTTTACTCACGTAATTTATTTTGTTAATGCTTCAAAATCAATTAAAATATACACAAAAAAAATTATTTTTTGAAAAAATGAAAAAAACCTATTTTAATTGTTATTGAAAGTAACACGGTAAAATTTACTAAGGACAAATTAATTGTTTTTTAAGTGATATATTTAGAAAGGAGAATGCAGGGACAAATTTGAATACTTCTCATATTAACTAGATTTAGCATACTTCGCATTTTTTATCCAAATTAAAACTCGCATAAAAATCTGCGAGTTTTTTTATTTCATATGATTTCTGATAATATAAAGCAATATTCAACATCAATAAAGTAATATCTGTCAGCTCACACTTCTGTGATTTTTTAGGATTTAAATAAATGTGTTTGGGGAAGACCTTCAAAATAACCATTAAGAAAGGGGGGGGGAGGGGGTTAGAATTATCTCACTAGCAAATCTATTAGCAAATAAAGTTTATTATTTTGCATTTTTAATTCAAAGTAGAAAATTTACAATTTAATAACAAAAAAAAAGATGATTTGTTAATATTTTGAAATATATGATCTATTATTAGAAAACGTAAGGTATGAAAAACAATAAGAACAAGAAATGCAGAATAGTAAAATTAAATAAAGTTTAAGATAAAAGAAAACACATATTTCAGACTATGCAATAAACCTTATTTAAATGTCTAAATTTGTTTCGAGTAAGATTTCTTTTACTTTACAAAAAAAATTCAACAAATTTAGATTTATTAATTTACCAGGAATTTTAGTGTTGAAATTTTACATTTATGTTAAATCAAATATATTTTGAATATAATTGTTCAGTTCTACAAAATAATTCAAATGAAGTGTATTGTAATAATTCTATGAAAACTTTTCTCTTATTTTTAATCTCTTTTGAAAAATTACCTCTCATTCCCCACCCACATTCAACATTGCCGAAGAAAAGCCAAAAGCCAAAGAAGCATTGCCATCCATAAAGATTTGAAATCTCGAGCAAAATTATTTTCTGCTGAAAATAATATAGAAAATATTAATTATAATACTTTTCTAACAGTTAAGATTTTGTTTTTCATTGAACGAGTTAGGACTAGAATAAATTTTAAGCTTTCAACTATCATCAAAATTTTATTTACATTTTAAATTCAGTTTAATATTATAAATACATCTTGTTAAGTTATCAAAGAAAGATTTGATTGTAAAAACTCATGACCTATTACCAAATTTAAGTTTCTAAAAATCAAAACTAAAATAATATTTTAAAAATAAGTGAAGAAATATTCAATATTCCTTGACTAAATTATAATTGACATCTGGCATAAATAACATAATGTCATAATCTATAAAACTGATTATTATACGATTTATAATATAAAAATTTTTGATATTCCACTCCAATAATATATTATGTAATTCTTTCAGAGCAAAATATAAGCAAATGTTTGAAATCTTTTTTTTTTTTATCTGCATTTTCTAATAAATATTTGAAAGTGGAAATGAGCGTCTATTGTTCAGATAAGCTCATCACCAAGAAAATGACAAAACAGATTTAAGGTTCGTCAAATCCCTGTATTTTCATGTATAGAATGTCAACTTTGAAATGTTTGAAAATTTGCAAACTGAAAAAAGAAAAAAAAAATTTCTTTCTGAAATATTTTTTTGAATAATGAATTCTTTATATTCTTTTTTGTTATAAATGATGAATTTTTGATTTGGTGTTTATCTTATTTTTCTATTGAAAACCAAAATAAGGTTTTTGCCCAATTTTCTACATAAATTTCAACACTTTTCGAGAAAAACAATCACTTAATTGTTTACTTGTCTGTTTTTGTTACATTGAATATTTCTAGAAAAAAATGTTTACTCTATTTTAAATTGATATTTCTCTGCATATTCATGCAAAGGAGAAAGTTTAAAAGTTTATCAAAACTAATTAGGCTTAACGAAAACATTTTTGCCCAATATTTAAACCATTGAAGAAAATATTTAAATTTTTAAAAAGATAATGTATATTAGAATAATGTGCCATGATGAATAAAGAAGATTTGCTAAAGTAATTTTTTTTCAATTGTTTTGGAGGGACCAAACATTTTAAATGTGCATAAAGTAAACAATTCAAATATCACCCAAACGAACACCAAGTAAGCTTATATTGGCTTTCCAACATCTTGTAAAAATTGAGCGAGCTATTTATTAGAAATAATTTCCCTCTCAAAATTATCATTACTTCCCCAACCTAGAAATATAAAAGATAGATGAACAGTTCCGATCTGAATTTTATTTAGTAAAAATCTATTTCTCGTAAAAAATGCTTTTAAAATATTACACATTTTGCGAAGATAAACATATGCACATATTTCTTTAAAGATTACCAAAAATAAGACGCAGTTATTGTGATTTCTTTAAAAACTCAATGAATTGAATACCTTTTATGAAGTTTGTTTGATATACAAATTTCTACAAATAATGAAATATAGTAACATCGTAATTAATTTTTAATTAAACAGTAAGCAATTCTTTTCCAAAAAAAAAAAAAAAAAAAACAAAAGTCATTTTTAGAAAAAAAATGATTACCACAAGTTGCTGGGACACAGAATCATTAAAGACTTTCTGAAAATGGATGATTTAGTCATTGAAACATTTTGTTACCTTTAACGTTCTTCTAACGTTTAGAATTATATAAATTGTAAGCGTAAATGAAACTATTTCTGAAAATAGTAACTTGCTTCAATTTTGTTCAGGTGTTA
>BPLQ01005199.1:0-23184 GCA_021605075.1 Caerostris darwini
TTTATTATAATTATGCTAGAAGGATCGATAAAAATGATTTAATTCATAAAGATTTAAAAATTTAAAAAGATAAATTGATAAAAATTTGCAAGTTTGAAAATATTGTAGTAGAGATTGTGACCCCTAGCTTAAGAGATATCAATGTTATCATTACTATCTGCGGTTACCATGGATGTTTGTAGTGGTTCGGAATCCACTTTAAGCTGTAAGGTCCCGGTCTCTTGCCTTGTTTTAGCAAGAGAGTCACGGAGCAAGTCAAGGCTTCTACCTACGGGTGCTCCATCACGGCAGAAGCTGCTTCCTTCCCTTCAATCCTTGAGTACGTATGGGCTCGTGGGCTTGAAGCCAGCCAAATTGGGGTGAAAAACAACAACAGCAAACAATAACAGAGTTTTCTGCATACTACTATGTCCAAAAGTAGGGCAATTTTAAATTTAAAATTCCAGGGCTTATGTAATTTCAATTCTTTTTTTTTTTACGTTCCTGGCACTGTCCTTGACATCTGTGCGAAATTTGATGTCAAATATTCATTATTGTTTGAGACGCTTAGCTTTTTGAGACGCTAAAACTGATTCCTGCGATTTTTGAAATGTCTCAATCAATTGAGCAAAAAGAACTTGCATTCAATTTTGTTTGCGGAAACGTATAGAATGTTGCAGAGGCATTCGGTGAGCATTCCTATATCGGAAAAAATGTTTAGAAGTGGTAAAAACGGTTGAAAGAAGGCAGAAAACTCGTTGAAGACGAAGAGCCCTCTGGTCGACCCTCAACCTCAACCGACAGAAGCTCAAATTCTAAAAAATTAAAGATTTGGTGCTTGAAAACCGTCGATTTACAATTAGAGACCTGATAATGTTGGTATTTCAAAAAAGGATCGGTCAATTCCATTTTGGGTCTCAAAAGCGTCAAATCTCGATTGGTACCGAAAACACTGAATGCGCCAGCTCACACTGCATTGATTCTTCGTGACTTTTTCGCCAAAAATGAAATTAATATCGTTCCACCACCCACCGTATTCACATCGCACGACTTCTGGCTATTTCGAAACTCAAACGACCACTCCCGGGGACACCGTTTGAGTCGATTGAAGAGATTCAACGTGAATGAATTGACTTTTTATCGCTGCTGTGACTTTTTTGCATTGAGGATTGGAAAAAAAGTTGGCGTAAGTGCATTTGTGTCCGGTGGGGATTAGTTTGAAGGCGATGAAATAAATTTGGAAGAATAAATAAAGAGTTTTTGAAAAAAAAAAAAAAAAAATTGGTCTTACTTGTTGGGCAGGTGGTAAAAATTTAAATATAGTAATCTAAAAACTGTAATGCTTTTTTTTCTAATCCTATTATATGTAGTAAAAAATAGGGGTGTCGATAAAAAAAAAACTTTAAAAAGATGAAAAAATAATTTCTCAATATTTCCCTATTTTCCGTAATATATACCATATATATAATTATTTCGTATATACAGAAAAAACAATTGGTGTTAAACGGAAAGGAATGTTAAATTCCACATCTTTTACGTTAAGCTAATATATAATTACATTTATTATATTTTTGCATACAGTTTACTTTTAAAAAAGTAATCTAAAACTTATTTCAGAGTGCTTTATTATTTATCTTATTATAATTATACTAGAAAGGGTTCAATAAAAAGTCAAAGAAAGTTTTAGAAAATATCAATAATCCAAATATTTGACCCCTAGTTTAGGAGATATCAATGTTATTGATTTATTATTATTATTTTAGAATTTTTCATTTAGATAAAAAAATTTAGTTGTTTGGAAATGACCTACCATTGACACTTTTTGAACTTCATACCATATTCCTCGCATCTGTTTTTTCTTGAATCGCGAAGGGAGCTGCCGACAAGCCATCCATTTCTCGAAGTGCAGATAAACGGGTTTTGCAATATTTGTTCCAGGTCGAAGAAACAACATCACTTGTTGGCGGTACATGAAAGCAGCGGCCCGCGATGGCCAATTACTCTATATTGGGAATGACACTAATGCCCGGGTATTTTAACATGCCGAATACCCTTTTAAAAGGTTTAACTAGATGTATGGATGGTGATAGAACTGTAATGGGATATTTGCGGTTAACTAGAAGGGTATTTCACACGTTCACTTGACTTTTTGTTTTGAAAATCGAGTTGCTTTTTTAAAAATTCAATTGTTTAATAAATTATTAGGTGTTGAGAAAATTTATACGGAAAAGGTTTAGATTTAATAGAAATAAATGTCGCAATTTTCACCAAAATTTGGCTGGTAATGGTGGAGTATTACAACATGCCGGAATACGCTTTTAAAAGGTTTTAGATGTATGGATGGGGGGATGAAACTGTAATTGGATATTTGTTCTCACTCGTTTTTCTATACATTTTTGTTTGAAAATTGAGTTGTTTTTTGAAAACATTTAATTGTTTAACAAATTAATACGTGTTAGAAAATTTAATTAGAAAAAGATTTAGATTTAACAGAAGTAATCGTCGCAATTTTCACCAACATGAAACATAGATAAAAAATCTCTCTCCCTATGCTTGTACGTGTTCAAGACCGTTTTATGTTGCTTTTATTGCCTTCATATGCATGGTATTTTTACTTTAGAGGAACATTAGAAATATCTGTAGACTTGTCGATAGGTAAATTGAAGGCTGTACTACTTTTCGAATCTCGAATAGAATATTTTCCGACATGTGACACATCCTCAGTGTCCGGCAGCGCGGGGATGACACCCAAGGGTACTCTACTTATGGATGGTGGTGGAAAAGAGGGCTTCTTCTGTTGTGATGGGGACCTTTTAGGTAGAAGTCACATTTGATTCCCAGTCGCTGAAGACGGAGGGCAGTGCCTTCCGTGAAAGCGTTTGCGGAGGAGACTACCCGTCTATGCGTATCGTATGGTAGAAAACGCAGAAAACTTCCATCATGTAGTCTGACAAACGAGACAAGATGCTGAACCTCACAAAAGCCATCGAATCTTAATCTCGTTTATTGAAACAGTATTTACAACAATGCCACCAGCGAATTGAGCCTCAGCCTTTAATGCTCATAAGCGGAGAACGTTACTACTGTTTGGTTGTACTACAGTCATCATGTGCACGCGAGGGCTAAAAAGAGACCTGGTATTACGGTTTTAAAGTGGATTCCGAACTACTATAAACATCTATGGCACCCCTGGGACTCGAACCCGAAACCTATGGTATTGAGCGTTAGAAGCAAGTTACCACTGAGCCATGGGTCGGGCATTTTCGACTTTCTAACTAATTTCACTTGTATGGCGTGACATAGAAGACTTTGTTGTCAGTTTATACAGTTTTATGTTATTTGGGTCGAAGTAGGTTTATATAGATGTATTAGATTCAGCGTAACTCAGGATGCTGAATGAGGGACTGCTACATTGAACCCACATTGTACCATAACAATTTGGAACTAACACTCGAGTTTTCGACCGAGTTCTCTCAGTTTGAAAAAACCATCAAGAAATTTACCTTGCCACTCTAAGAAAAAAAAAAAAAAAAATTTTTTTTTTTTTAACTATTAAAAATTGCGTTGGCAAAGTATGGATTTTATTTTTTATTTTTCCTAGCCTGAATGGCCGAGTGGCTAGCGCTCTGGCGCTCGGTACTACAGGTTTCGGGTTCGAGTCCCGGCGGTGCCATGGCTGTTTGTAGCGGTTCAGAATCCGCTTTAAAAAAGTAGGTCCCGGTCCTAATAGGATCGTGGAGCGTTGCGGGGGCATTGTTACTCCGCATCCGTGGCTTATCTTCAAGTTACACGCGCCCCCTGGGTAATGCAAAGTGAGTTCGTCTGTGCAGCACTTGCCTTAAAGACCAAGCTGTCTGTGTTTGCCAGCTGCATTAGAAAAACAAAATTATTTTTCCTTTTTTTTCCAAAAGTTCCTTAAGTGATGATTCAGAACACTGTTCTGCAAAACAGCTATCCCAAGTGAACAATTGCAACTGGATGACAAACAACGGCATTCTTCCGCTATTTGGACAATGCGTGCGATTTCACGGCTGCTACAGAATCGTGCGGAATAGACAGTTGGACGAAGATCGATGGAAGAGGGCTTCCCGCGCCGTGAAAATCGGATTGGCTTTAGGGGGATGGGGGTGGCCATGACTATTCAGATGAGGGCGATAACCCTGCAGTGGTCAGGCCACGGACAAGAACGCAGACCACAGGCGGACAGTACCACCTTTTCCAGAGAGAATTTTTATCCAAATTTGGGAAAAGCAATCAAAGGTGTTTAGCGAGCTTTAGTGTGGTGATACCGTTTGGTTAGGTTTGAAAAGCTATACTTAGCAGCAGATGTACATTTTTTTTCTTTCTAATGCAGCTGGTAAACACAGACAGCTTGGTCTTTGGATGCCTTAAGGCAAGTGCTGC
Organism: Caerostris darwini; assembly: GCA_021605075.1. Taxonomy (NCBI): domain Eukaryota; kingdom Metazoa; phylum Arthropoda; class Arachnida; order Araneae; family Araneidae; genus Caerostris; species Caerostris darwini. Next base: position 4,384 of record BPLQ01005199.1, read on the forward strand.
AGAGACGTACTCACTTTGCATGACCCAGGGGGCGCGTGTAACTTGAAGATAAGCCACGGACGCGGAGTAACAATGCTCCCGCAGCGCTATACGATCCTATTAGACCGGGACCTACTTTTTAAAGTGGATTCCGAACCACTACAAACAACCATGGCACCGCCGGGACTCGAACCCGAAACCTGTAGTACCGAGCGCCAGAGCGCTAGCCACTCGGCCATTTAGGCCCAGCAGACGTACATAATATGTAGACTTTAAAAGAAATTATTCTGTATAATGTTGTAATTAATATTTTATTTTGTATATATTTTTTTATCTAATAAGTCGTGCAAAGGCGTAAAATGTGACATGTTAAAAAAAAAGTCTTACATAAAACTTCAATAAATAAATTAATGAATAAAAAGTAAATAAATAATAAATAAAAAAGAAAAGGGGGGGAAAGAAAGAAATGAAGAATTACTTGAATTTAAACTGAAATATTTTTCTTGCAGTAAAAATAAATGTCAGCATAATGTAGATTAATTGTTTTTATATAAGTATTGTAAGATTAATTCCTTTTATTTGTATGTCTTACTTTGCAAGTTTGCACTACTCGTAGCTCAGTGGCAACGTGCGCCGCTAATGAGCATTAAGGCTTAGGTTCAATTCACTTTCGGCTTTGTTGCAGACACTGCTTCAGAAAACAAGGAGGCTCGAGGGCGTTTGGGATGTTCAGCCTATTGCATGTTCAGTCAGACTACCCGATGAGAGTTTTCCGGATTTTCTCTCATGAGATACGCAAATGCGCGGTATTTCTTCCTAAACTCCATCTCGAAAGGCACTGACCTCCTTCTTCAGCTTCACGGAGCCAAGTCAGACTTCTACCTACGGATGAGAAACGAAATAGGAGATGTTTTCTTTTTACGTGGTAGGGTTGTCAGTCTACAGTGATATTAGACCGAGACCTACGGTTTAAAGTGGATTCCGAACCGCAAGTAACATCCATGGCACTACCTGGATTCGAACCCGAAACCTGCGGCACCGAGCGCCAGAGCAATTTTAGTATAGAAAAATGTAAAAATATAATAGATGAAATAAACAAAAAAGGGCCAAGAAACTTTTCTTAAACACAATCAATCAGGGGCCTGAATGGTCGAGTGGCTAGCGCTCTTTCGCTCGGTACCACAGGTTTCGGGTTCGAGTCCCTGGCGGTGCCATGGTTGTTTGTAGTGGTTCGAATCCACTTTAAAAGTAGGTCCCGGTCTAATAGGATCGTAGAGCGTTGCGGGGGCCTTGTTACTCCACATCCGTGGCTTATCTTCAAGTTACACGAGCCTCCTGGATAATACAAAGTGAGTACGTCTGCGCAGCACTTGCCTTAAGCCATCTAAGACCGTCTGTGTTTGCCAGCTGCATTAGAAAGAAAAAAAAAAGCACAATTAATCAGTATAATCGATCCATAAAAGAGGCAGTTTTGCGTTAACAAGCCATCAGCGCATGCTATATAGCTAAGTCCCATGCAAACACTCTATTTTAACAAGCCATCAGTAAATAGCTAAGCCAATGACACTTACTTATTCGTAAATTGTTACGTAATTCCTAGTCAGTATCGTACAAAGAGGTATCAAAATTAGAAATAAATTATTTCATACGCTCAAGAACAGCAATGATAAGGAAAGTTGGGTTTGTCTCTCTACGGCCGTTTTTTGCATACTTTAGGCTAAATAGACCGGGATCTACAGTTAAATTTGGATTTCGAACCACTAAAAAACATCTATGCCATCGCCAGGATACGAACCTGACGCATGTTGTACCAAATGCCTTGTGCTACCCAATTAGCCATCAGGCTGCGCTATGAAGGAAGACATAAATGAATATGTAATTAAATAAATAGGGTCAAAAATACATCTTCCAATTAAAAAATCAGCATTTTTCCATAAGAAAACAGTTTAAATATCCTAATGATTACACACATTATTGATTATATATGATTACACACGCACATATATATTTATATATATATATATATATATATGAATATATATTTATATACATATACATACATACATATATGCATACAAAGTAACACACATCGATACATTTCAAAATTGCCGCTACTTAAAAAACAGATAATTATTTTCAAACTATTTTTTTTATCTTATTTTTTGAAAATTCATCTTAACAAAGGAATCAAATTTTAAACTTGAACCATTGACCTCAGCAGAAACTACTACCATAGAAATAAAAATAGAGCGAAAGAAACGGCTAATTTAATTTAAATCCGTCTATAGCCACTAAAAAAAAATTAGCTACCATCAACTAGTTACTTCATATTATGATAACCAAAATCCCTCCATATCACGGCAACTAGTTTTCATAAAATAGATATTATTATTGGCATTAGTTTAATGTTCTCAGACATTCTAGACAGTTCTAGTTTACTTTTTTTTCAACCGTAATTCGTTCAGACTCAACTACACGCCAAGTTCACGTTAATTTATTTTTGTGTGAAGACAGGAGTTAACTAGCACTTCAGACTTGTGGGTGAGCTCAAGAAGTGACAATGCTAAAAAATTCACGCCTCACTGACTAGTACACGAAACTAGCATCGGAATATATGCTCTTTTGGTTTGTTTGTTGATTTGTTCCACCTTAATGATACACTTTTACGAAATTCGATTTGGTTCGCTGGTTAGTTAATACGCCCCGTACGAATTATCAATTTGGAAAATTTATGAATAAGCAAATTAACTCCTCGGCATGATTTGTAAAGCCATGCACGTGAATCGAATAAACTTGTATGGAATTTTCAAATGATATGTCAAATATAATGATAATCAGATGACAGATCACTTGCTACTAAGATTACCTTTTTCTTTGTGTATGTGTGAATCACAGGTGGGAATCATGTTACACTTATGTATAACACAAACAGATCATCGGAGAGAGAGATTGCTTTTCGGGTAGATTTGCGTGTTAATTAGGGGCATATTGTACGAGGTTATATGCCATATAGAATCCCGTTCTACTGATGTCTGTTAATTAGGGGCATATTCTACGAAGTTATATGTCATATAGAATCCCGTTCCACTTATGTGTGTTAATTAGGGGCATACTGTACGAACTCATATGTTGTATACTGTGCGAATCATATGTTGTATACTCATTGTCCCGTTCCACTTATGTATAGCACAAACAGATAATTGGAGATAAATTGCTTTTCGGAGTAAATTTGCGTGTTAATTAGGGGCATATTGTATGGACTTATAAATCGTATAGATTCAAGTTTCCCTTATGTATACCACAAATGTCCTACTTATGTATACCACAGATCATACGAGAGAAATCGTTTTTTGGGGTAAATCTGCATGTTAATATAATGATAATCAGATCATAGGTCACTTGTTATTAAGATTACCTTTTTGTGTGTGAATCACAGGTGAGAATCACGTTCCACTTATGTATACCACGAACAAGTCATCGAAGAAAGATTGCCTTTCTGGATAAATTTGCGTGTTAATTAGTGATATATTGCACAAACTTATACGACATATATAATCAAGTTCCACAAACTTATTTTGTATAGAATCCTGTTCCACTTATATATACCACAAACAAATAATGAGAGAGAATGCTTTTTTGGTGTAAATTTGCGTGTTAATTAACGGCATATTGTACGGGCTTATAAGTCGCATAGATTCACGTTCCACTTATGTATACCACAAATTTTCCGCTTATGTATACCACACATTTTCCACTTATGTATACCACAGGTTATCAGAAAGAGATTACCTTTTTGGGTAAACTTGCGTGTTAATTAAGGGTATATTGTGCGAGCTTATATGTTGTATAGTATCACGTTCCACTTATGTATACCACAAACAGGCCAATGGAGACAGATTGCTTTACGGGAAAATTTACGTGTTAATTTGGAAGCATAGCGTCCGAACTTATATGTTGTATAGGTAACATTTCTCACCAGGTTGCCAGATTTTCGGTGTGAGATGCTTTGCAAAGGGTGTCACATTCACCATCTTCGTTAAAATTCCCAGCTATTTTACGTCTTTTAGCGGTAGAATAGTGGGTCGAGTAAATGTTAGTATTCTTTTTGTTTGTGCAATAAATAGCTCACATGCCGGCGATGAAAAGATGGTATTGTCTTAGGGAAGGACTTTTTGGAATGAATGCATGACTTGTATGGAGAAAAAAAAACCCCAGACACTGCCACCAAATAACCTCATTATCGATGCCAGACGTTTTATATACGTTGCCAATGTCTCTATCGAGTTTTTTCGTTTAAAAAAGTAGTGACTGCAATGGGAAAATCTAAGCAAACCACCGCTCCATCACTCTAGCTGTAAGAGGCGTAGTTTAAACTGTTGAACGTTAAACTGTAAGTCCTGGTCTAATTATCCTAAAGTGTGCAAAAAAATGATCATAGAGCGGCGAATCAAACTAGCTGTGCGCGTTATCACTGGGCCATGAAACGGGCAAGAATGTAAAAAAAAAAAAAAAGTTTTGAAAAAGTCGTCATAGATCTACCTGTTCATGCCGCTTTCTTAGAAACACAATGCAACCTCCATTAACAAGTCCAATCTCACAGTGATGAGTTCTCACCTGCACAGTCAGATGTTTGTCCAACGCCATCAGCGCATCATAATGATAATAACGGCGTTGATGACAGGGTCATCTGCACTAACTGCATTTGACAGTTAAGAGGTGAGAAAGTTCTCGCAGCCGTTCCTCCCTTTTCAGGGGCGAGGAAGGGGTCAGGGACCTTCCATTTCATTCCGTCCACTTTCGCTGCTGTATAAACAGTACCTTTTTTGTATTATTGTCATTTTTTTATTTACTTGATGGAAGCTGGATCTTTATGGGCCACGGAGGCCTAGGGAAGGGAGAACTCTTACCAAAGAGGACAGGTTTGCGATCTTCACCTGTAGAAGTTATTTTAACAAGTTACGTAATAACCCTTGGGATGGAATGAGTCTGGTGCTTCAGGTCCAAGTTTTCCTCTTTCTTCCCCCTCCCCATTAAAGGGGGAAAAAAGGAAATTTTGGCACGTGCACCCCCCCCCACACCACTTAGCAAACAGCAAGAACAATATTTTGGTTGTAGGGATGTGGAGGGAATACATATATCAATATTTTTGTAGCATATAATCCTATACGAAAGATTGCTTTTTTTTTTTGTTGAAAAATAATGATTCTTTAGAAGAAGTAGGTTGAATATATCGTTTTCGATTAAATTTATGATACTTGTGATATCCCACTAAAATTATACCTTTTTTAAATTATCACATTATTATTTAAAATACCCCATTTTGATTGTACCCCATTGTAGGGATGTGGAGGGAGTACATATATCAATATTTTTGTAGCACATAATCCTATACGAAAGATTGATATAATAAAAAAAGTAATGATTCTTCTAGAAGAAGTAGGTTGAATATATCGTTTTCGATTAAATTTATGATACTTGTGATATCACACTAAAATTATACATTTTTTTAAATTATCATATTATTATTTAAAATACCCCATTTTGATATTTTTTTAGAAGAAGAATTAATTTTTAAAACCTAAATCTGACTTTTGCTAAGATCAACTCATTGAAATATGAAAAGGAATATATAAAATTAACATGTATGCTAAATTAGATGCATTTTGTTTATACTTTTATCATTCAATTTTTGACGAGTTTTTAAATTTCAGATTTAATTATAATTCGACATTTTGTTTTTTTACACAATTCGGTCATAATCATTTTTTATTTATTCTGTGATGAAAGATTTAAAAAGGTAATAATAATTAAATAATTGTTAGTAAATAAACACATTATAATAATGATATAAATAATAGTTAGTAAATAAATAGATTATAATGATAATTATATAAATAATTGTTAGTAAATAAACCCGTTATAATATTAATGAGGTAAATAATTGTTAATAAATAAACCCGTTATATTAATATTACAAATAATTGTTTGTAAATAAACATATTATAATAATAATGAGATAAATAATTGTTTATAAATAAACACATTATAATAATTGATCATGATGAGATTTAATAGTCGGGTGAACATTTTCCTATTGTTGTCTTTCCCTCATTATTATAGCTTTGTATATTTTTATAGGGAAAATAATAATAATAATCATAATAAATAAAATTAAATAAAAATAAAAGAAATAAATTAATTAACTATAACCAAATAAATAAATTAATTAAATATAAACAAATAAATAAATTAATTAAATATAAACAAATAAATTAATTAATTAAATATAAACAAATGAATGAATTAATTAAATATAAACAAATAAATAAATAAATAAAATTTAATAAAAACAAATAAATTAATTAAATAAAAATAAATAAATAATAAAAAACCTTGTGGTGTATTATTTACTGAAGCAGTAAAACATATTGCGAGATCATATCTACAAATTTTTTATAAATTAGAGAAGGACCAATAAAAAGTTTTTAATGCTTCATTGTTGCCTTCCTTATTGATAAAGAGTTTGTTGATAGAAACTTTCATTGAAAATTTTTATCAATCTGGCTTATATTGTAAAAAATCAATTATCAATCAACTTTCTGTCCCCAACAATTTTATTTTCCATGCCAATATTCAATAGGAAATTGAAAATATCCATTTCTATTTCCAAAATAAAAAGACAAAAATACGATTTTGCTTTATAATTATAATATAAACCTAAAAAAAGAAAGTAGAATAGTTAAATTTGTCTTTTAAAATACGGGAAATTATAACCCTTATTATAAATTTTATACAAGAATAAATAATATTTATTAAGACATAATTTCAAAAGTTTTGACTCTCTGGTTTCTAGAATAAACGCAATGAGTGAAATTATTATGACATGCACGCAAATTTCAATACAAAGGATGTCGGAACAGTAAAAAAATGTTTAATTTTATTTTTAGAAGATCTTTATTTTTATTTGACTTCCTAGAAATAAGTTTCCACCACATATCAAAATCTCATGTCACAACCAATCGGAAACCTAATTTCTTGTTCACTCAGGCCTTTGATTGGCTGGATTTTAATATCCGGTTGAAATTCATCTTTAGAATACAGTTGCTGGTATCTGAACAAACCATCACTTAGCTTTTCGATGATTTACTTGCAGGAAAATAAAATAAAACAAATCTCAGTTTCGATAAAAAAAAATATAAAAAAAATTATTATAGTCGATTCCTGTTATAAAAGAATCTGATGCTTTTGATTTTGTAGACATGGATTTGATTTAAAGAATAATAACATTTGAATTACGATAGTATTTAAATTCTTATCACAAGATTGATAATCTGTCAATTGCAAAAACCGCAGGTTTTCGATCCGCCATTTTGTGGCGAACATTCCACAAAACCACAAACCAGACAGTTTTAGTAAGTTGAGATTAATTTTGGAGCCAGACAGCAAGTTATGTCCATAGACCAAAGAATTGAAATTTTTTACAAAAGTAAATATATACTACAATTATAATTTTTAAAAGAGATTTTTTTATTATACATTAAAAAAAAATTACCAAAGATCGCAATTGGATTTGCTTAAAATTATAATAACTTAAAAGACCATAGATTAACTTACTTTGGCCATAGACCAAATAATTGAAAATTTTTGTAAGAGTAAATATACAAAATTATACTTTTTATAAGAGATTTTTTTATTATACATTTAAAATTTTTTTTCAAAAGATCGCAATTGGATTTTCTTAAAGTTATAATAACTTAAAAGACCATAGACCAACTTACTTTGGCCATAGACCAAATAATTGAAAAATTTTGCAAGAGTAAATATGTACAATTATACTTTTTATAAAATATTTTTTTTAATATACATTTTTAAAAAAATCCAAAGATCGCATTTGTATTTTCTTAAAGTTATAATAACTTATAATATTAGTAAACAGTTAAAAGTTGACACGTATATGAAAAGGTTAGTTCTGCTACCATGTTTTGTAATTGGTTCATATAATGTAATCGAAACTATTTCCTGTCAAATTTGAATATTTAAAAACGCAAAGGGTCTTAAAATCTATTAAGTTACTATTATTTGAGTCATTACTATTTAACTATTATTTGAGTCAATATGACTCAAATAGGAAGATTTTATTTAATTATTTGCATCACTAAAATACAAAAATTTCATAAAAATCCTCAGGGTTTATCACTAATCTATTATTAATGTGAAAATAAAGATATTTTATTAATTAAAAAAAAAAAAAAAAACTTATACAGCAATCTAAAAAATTAAAAGTTTGAAAGATCGTAGTTGCAAAATTTAGTGACAGATGGCGCTGCTGTTATACCACAGACCGAAATGATTCGTAAAAAACAATTCTTTTTAGCATTTTTGAAGCCGGATTTTATTTATTAACATGAATATTATAAATAAGAATATAACAAATAAAAAAAATTACAAGAATGTTAATATTTTAAATACAAATTTTCAGAAAGGAAAAATATGAAAAAAAAAAAAACCAATAAAAATAAATTGAAAATGATTTTTAAAATTTTATAAATTAATGCCAAAGTTTTTTTTTATCATTTAGTTTATTAAAAATTCATAAATTTTGATTTTAATTGTTTAATTTATGCCTTTTTACACATAACGATATTTTTTTGAATATCAGTGAGCATCCTTTTATACAAATGCAGCCAAGTACATCCCACTCATAAATGATGGGAAAATGAGACATTAGAGAGTTTTTGCATACCGTACGTTAGTTACCGTAGGACGTCCGTTAGCTTTTTCTCCCTAGCGCGCATGCTCATAGGAAACATTATTATAGATACGCATGCGCGCTAGGGAGAAAAAGCTAACGGACGTCCTACGGTAACTAACGTACGGTATGCAAAAACTCTTTATTGTTTTCTGGGAAGAGTTTTAATGGTAAATATCCCGCGAATGGGGAACGTAAGATACAAAATCTGAAAAATTTTCATCAGACAGGCGTCAATACCGATACAAGGTGCTTTACATGCATTGCCGCAATCACCATAGAGTCCTTGCTTCTGAAAGTAGTGACTGTAACTTTAACTCTCCTACATAATTGTGTACATTACCATTGGAGATCGGGTTAAGTAGTTACATTTATTATACACATACACATACACAATACATAAATTTGTTTCTTACAAATTAATAATGCTATATGTTATTAATTTAAAATAATTAAAACAATATTTCAAAAAAAATATAATATAAAATAATAGTAGTTTGTTGATTTTCACAAGAATTTTGAAAAAAAAAAATGAATGTTATATATGTAAGACATATTAATAGTATATATTTGGAATTTCTTAAATCAGGACTCTCTAATTGAAAATACCATAATGTATTCTTTTTTTAGTATATATTTGGAATTTTTAAATCGGACTTTCTAATTTAGAAATTACCATAATGTATTCTTTTTTTTTTTTTTTTGGAAAAGGGAGGAGAAAGTATAGTTTGAAGGGAGGGGAAAGTACAGTTTGAAGGGAAGGGGAAAGTATAGTTTGAAGGGAAAAGTAATATAGTTTGAAGGGAGAGTATAGTTTGAAAAAGGAAATATAGTTTTATAGTTTGAAAGTATATAGTTTGAATAGTTGAAAGGGGAAAAGTATAGTTTGAAGGAAAGTATAGTTTGAAGGAAAGTATAGTTTGAAAGGGAGGAAAGTATAGTTTGAAAGAAAGTATAGTTTGAAGGGAGGAAAGTATAGTTTGAAAGGAGGAAAATATAGTTTGAAGGGAGGGAAGTATAGTTTGAAGGGAGGAAAGTATAGTTTGAAGGGAGGGAAAGTATAGTTTGAAGGGAGGGATATAGTTTGAAAAAGGAAGAAATATAGTTTGAAAAAGGAAAAATATAGTTGAAAGGGAAAATATAGTTTGAAAGGGAGGGAAAGAGTATAGTTTGAAGGGAGGAAGTATAGTTTGAAGGGAAAAGAAAATATAGTTTGAAGAGGAGGGAAATATAGTTTAAGGAAAGTATAGTTTTGAAAAGGGGAGAGAAGTATAGTTTGAAAAGGGAGAAGGAAAGGAGGAAAGTAATAGTTTTAGAAGGAGGAGAGAAATGCATATGTATAATAAGTTTTAGAAGGGAAGGAGAGTATTAATTTTCGTTCATTTTTCTTTAAAAAGCATATTTAAATAAATCACTGAAAATTAAACATAAAACATATAAAAAATATATAAAATTATTGTTAGTTGTTCCGAGCTTGACAAAATTTTTGAAAAAATCTTAGAAAAAATTAAATTTTTTTAAAAAATGCCACCCAAATTTTGAAGGAGAAAACTTTTTTGAAGTTGATGAATAATTGATTCATCAAGGAAATGATTCTTAAAAAATTTTTTTTCTCTTTTTATAATTATTATATAAATTTTTCTCTTTTATAATTATTATATAAATTTTTTTTCATTTTTTTTAAATTATTATATAAATTTTTTCTCTCTTTAAATTCATCATATTATTTTTTTTATTTCGTTAACTTGAACAATTTTGAAAAATCTTAGAAAAGAATTAAAATTTTTTAAAAATCACCAAATTTTGGGCAACTTTTCAATATGGAGTTATTGATTCATCAACTGCGAAATGATTCTTAAAAATTTTTTTTCTCTTTTTATAATTATTATATACATTTTTTTTCTCTCTTTTAAATTCATTAATTCTTTTTTGTTTTGTTACCTGTTTTAGATTTAACATAGTTTTGCGATTTATTTATTTTTTATAAAAAAGCCACCGAAAAAACCATGCTATCCAAAACAACTCTCTATTGTCTTGGATAGCGTGGTTTACGTTTCCTGGATCCCTTTTTCGTGTCCTTGATCAATTTTTCGTTTCATTGACCACTTTCAACGTTTCTTATTGGTTTATTATTTCAAAAAAAAAAAAATTCTTTCAAGAGCTATTCTTATTGGTTTATTTAAATTTCTTTCATGAACTTTTTGATTTTTCTCCTTAGCTATTTTTCCTCCTAATTTGACCTTTGCTCATTCTGTTTCGTTTTTTCAATTCCTTCTATTAGCTGACACGCTCTCTATATATATCTTGTTCAAATTTTCAATCGTTCATAAAATACTTTTTATTCCTCCACCCAAGTTCAAATATATTTTTTTTGAACTTGTAGTGGATGACACAGGATGTTAATACAGTTTTTTCAAATATTAATTCAGTAATTAAATTTAATTAACATAATTTTGGTTTTTTTTTAGATTTAAGTTGCATATATCTAGCAATAGATGGCGCCAGATAAACTTAAAAATATGAATGAAAATTATCTATAAAGGACTTTCTGCAACATAGTGAAAAAAAGGTAAGAATTGATTTAAAAAATTTTTTTTTTATATTACTTGTTTTTGATTACATACAACAGATTTCATCAACATCTACACTTTTGAAATGTTTGTTATTTTCATTTTATAATTTTATTAAATAAATAATTCTTTTTTAAAAAGGGGCATTTAATTATCTATTTTCTTTATTAACTAGAAAGTTTTTGCATACCACGTTAGTTACCGTAGGACGTCCGACATTTTCTGAAGCGCGCATGCTAGATTTCGCTATGAGCATGCAAGGATATCCGTATTAATCTACAATAAGAGAAACTTTTGATATAATAGAAACGATACCGTACGTTGATTTGCCTCAAAAAAGGCGCATGAGACCACCGCTATGTTTCCATTTTACAATGAAGCAGCGGGAGGTCGCTAACGGACGTCCTAAGGATCTCCGTATTAATCTACAATAAAAACTTTTGATACAATATATAAATATTAAAAATAAAAATTTAAAATTTTTTTATTGATTTTTTAAGATTTTTTATTTTAATTAATAAAAATAGAAATTTAAATATATTTAACTTTCTTTCACATGGTGATAATTATATAAATAATTAATTAAATAAATAATGCAAAATTATTGTTCTATAAATATCGTTTGGTGAAAGCAAAGACAATTTTATTTCAAAATGAAAACGAGATTTTAAGAGAAAAAAAATCGTTTGGAATTCTGTAGTGTTTTTATTTTTTTTAAATTTATTGTTATATGTTTTGTTTTTACATTAAATTCCAAATGTTATGGGTAAGTGCATATCTGCCCAGCCGATTATATATATATTTTTATTTATTTATTATTCTGAATTATTTATTAATTATTTATTATTCTGCACGATTTATTATGTATATATTTATTATTCTGTATGATTTATTATGTATATATTTATTATGCATTATTTATTAGAGAGTTTTTGCATACCGTACGTTAGTTACCGTAGAACGTCCGTTAGCTTTTTCTCCCTAGCGCGCATGCTCATAGGAAATTAATTTCCTATGAGCATGCGTGCTAGGAGAAAAATTCTAACGGACGTTCTACGGTAACAACGTACGGTATCAAAACTCTAATAGTGCATATATTTATTATTATGTATTATTTTATGTATATATTTATTAAGAATTATGCGATATTTTGTAATTCTCGAAGCTTCTCTCTCTCTCTCTATATATATACGATTTAATTTTTTTTCTTGAATATAAGATTACTTAGTATCAGTTTTTTTATTTCTTTACTTTTTAATTGAATCAGTTACACAAAGAACTTTAAAAAGAAAAATTATAAAAACAGAATTGTTGACAGTACTTCAAGATAAACCTCAACGTTCAGTGATTTTAATTACCAGTAAAAACAATCTCATGCCTGAATTGTTATTTGCGTTTTCATTAATTTGAGCCATCTATAAAACACATTCTGCGTTAAATTATTTTTATGACATTGTAAAACTAAACAGTTGAATTAAAAAACAATTGTTTTAACTAATTCAGTTACACAGAGAGCTTTAAAAAAGAACAATTAGAAACAAGATTGTTGACAGCAACAATTCAAGATAAACCTCAACGTTAGTGATTTTAATTAGTATTAAAAACATTCTCATGCCTGAATTGTTATTTGCGTTTTCATTTAATTGAGCCTCTATAAAACATATACTCTGTTAAATTAGTTTAGACGAAATTGTAAAACTAAACAATTGAATTAAAAATCAGTTCTTTTAATTAATCCAATTACACAGAGAACTTTAACGGGATAAATTATAAACAAGATTGTTGGCGGCAAGAATTCAAGATAAACCTCAAGGTTTAGTGATTTTTATGCGCTAATATTAAAAACAATCCCATAACTGAATTGTTAATTGCTTTTCACTTAATTGACTCAATAAAACGTATTCTATGTTAAAATATTTTAGACAAATTATAAAACTAAAATCATTACAAGTTAAATAAGATAAATAAAGAATTAACTTTGTTAAAATACTCAAGGTGTCATGCTGTTGCAATTGTAATTATATCGATTGGTTTGCTCGTTTACGGTCATTTGCATACTTTAGGTTAATTAGACCGTGGATTTTTACAGTTTAAATGGATTCCGTACCCCTCAGAGACATCATGCCATCGCCAGGGCTCGAACCTGACGCCTGGTGCTCGGTGTTCCATGGATGTTTGTGTGTGTTCGGAATCCCACTCCCTTGCCGTGGGGTGTCCTGTCTAATATATGACTGAAGAGAATTGGGCACAAGGCTGACAACCTACCATGTAAAGAAAACATCTCCTGTCTCGAAATCCGCCAGTAGACAAACGAGCTTGTCCCACCATCATGGAACATGGTGTGAAGAAGAAGAATATATAGGATCACCACAAAACAGGTTCATTTCAAAATTCAGATAATTAAAATTAGCCCTAGACATTTTACATGACGTGTCCTCTCGTGTTGCGCATACTTTATATTAATTAGACCAGGATCTATAGTTTATCCGAACTCGCTGCCAGGATTCGCACCTGAAGTCTGGTATACCAAAGGCCAGGGCGCTAGCCAATTGGCCATCAGACCGCTGTTATGTCGTTTTAAAGTCATGGTCTTCATGTAGTCTTCAGTTTTTGTGAAATAAGCGTAGAAAGATACTGACATAGCCAAACCAAACTTCCCTTTTATTTCAATTGGCCTTTTTTAGATATGAAGTTCAGTTCTTGTTTTGCTCTTTGTTTCCTCCATACCAGTGAATGGTGTTGTGATTACATGAAAATAATATATGATCTTCAAAACAATTATCCATGGCACCCAGATACTTTTCATTTCCTCTACTTTGCTACATTCTTTCCGATCACTTTATGCCAGGAGCGAAATATTTGTGATTAAGTGCTGCCCAGTTAGCACACCTATAGGTAAAAATGAAAAAAAAAGGTAGGGAACAAGCTTTCTTCGAAATAATATGTGTTAAAAAGCGTGTTTTACATTGAAATAGGAACAAAACTAAATTGCCAGTGTCTACTGTTTCATGAAAATTTTTTAAAAAGAAAAAGAAGTGCACTTTTTACTTTAAAATTTCTTGAATTTTTTTTTTTTCTAAATGCAAATACAGAAATTCCAATATAAAATTGGCGGTTATATAAAAAAATGTATACTAGAATGCGTTGATCCTGGAAAACTTCACATCTCTGTAGGTTGATGAATGAAGTGGTATAAGTGGGATGTGAAGCAACAAGGACTATAAATCTAATCACGATATATATGAACAATTACCTTTACCTTTTATTTTAATATGTCCTCTACACAAAACTCTACGATCGTGTTGGACCAGGACTCCATGGTTTAAAGTGGATTCGGAACCACTACAAAATCCACTTGGCACCGGCGGGACTCGGAACCCGAAAACCTGTGGTGCCGAGCGCTATCCCCTCAGCCATTCCAGGCCCTCTGCAGGTTTTTAATTAGAAATACTGAAAAAAAGTATATAAAAAATTTGTTGGAGAACATTGATTGATTTTTTTTGAACGGTAGTTGATTGATTGTTTTGAGACCTTTGATTTATTTTTCTCTTGTAGTAATAATTGATGATAAAAATATTTGTTAAATAAAATTTCTATTTTTCGATCTGTCAATTGAAGATGTTTTATTCATACATAATACACAAATGACGATCTACAAATAGGTTTGTTCAAGCAATATATTTTCTCCTAATAACCTAGCGTCCCTGATTAAGTGGCTAGCGCTCTGACCTTTAGTGCAAATATGCTGGCTAGGCTCTGGCACTTTGGTTTCATAAGCTTCGGCTTCAATTTCGGCTGGTGTCATGTATGTTTCTTGTGGTTTGGAATCCACTTTAAACCGTAGGTCCCGGTCTCAATATGATCGTAGGTGACACGGAGCCCAATCAGACTTCCACCCCTCATCCCAAACTGCAAATGAGCAACTCAGTAGGCACAGTGATGTGGTGTGGTGTATTAATAGTGGCATACAGGCTTCAGGTTCAGATCCTGGCGGTGGCAGGAATGTTTGTTAGTGGTTCCGGGAAATCCACGTTTAACTGTAAGATCAGGGGTAGTGCTTAAAGTTTGCCTACAAAACTCTTATTGGGACGACCAACAGGGCCTAATAATCAGGGCTACTTTAATGAATCAAATTTAAAATGAAACATGTTTTTGTGGTAATCCCACATAATCTTCTTTTGATTATATACAAGCCCCACGATGGTCTACTGACAGATTTCAAGACAGAAGATGCTTTCTTTTTAAGGGGAGTAGGATTATCGGCTAACACTCTATAGTCATAATAGACCCGGACCTACGGTTTAAGAGGATTATTAACTAAACATTCACTGACACCAGACACCAAGAGTGCTAGTACTCAGCCATCAGTATATAATGCGTAAAATATTTGCCAAGAGCTTATACATATATATAGCCAGTGTATTAAGATTTTTATGAGGGAAATAGAATGCAAATCGGATCCTAAATTCCAACACATGTTAATGACAAAGTTTTTACTTCCCAAAGTTGCAATAAATAATAAAAATATATTTAAATGTTTAACGTTTTTGTTAAATATAAGAATCAAATCAGGTACCCTGATTTTATTTTTATTAATATTAATATTTAAAAAAAAAAAAAAAAAAAAAAAAAAAAAACAATTGGGGGCATATTATTATTTTAAAATAAAAATAGCTAATAATGTGTGCAGTCTGCATATCATTTGCATCATTTTATTAAGCAAAATTAAGAAGTGATCTTGCTCAAGAAGTCGTATTATAAGATTTTTCATATTTGTTCGAATAGAAAATTTTTTTAAAATTAATTTTATTAAATAATTTCTGATTTATTAATGTAGTTTATTGATTAGAAAACAGTGGGAAATTCAGAACTGAGTTGCGGAAGTCTTTCCTTTGCTGGGATGCAGGATGGGCTGACTTAATGTCCCCTCATCTGTAAGTGAGAAAATCCATTGCTACAAAGTATACTTTTTCACGACCTTGAAAAGTGTAATACACCATGAAGTGAGACAAAAAAAAAAATAAAAAAGAAAAAAAGGCGACGATCTTCTGAACCAGTGATATTTTTTTCATCCAGATACAAAAGGTGTATAAAGATACAAAGTAAGGGTATTCCCGACAGAAGTCAACGATCCATTAGGTTAGTGCTGCAATTGCTCTTCAGTGGCTGTCTTTCCCATAAAATGACGGTAAGTCCCATCGACAGAATGTCTGCTCGTCAACTCATCAAAGTTTACTGCACTATTTAGTGGAGCCATCTAACTTCTGGGACTCTCTCAGAAAATCATTTCGAATTGGCGCCACACCGCCAAATTATTTTGTTAACTTAACATTTGCAGTTATTTTATATAAAGCATACATCAAAACGCAAAACACTTTGGGACTGATTTTTAATTTCTTTAAAATTTTTCTTCTGTAAAGTAATATATTTATTTTTGAACCTAATGTAGTATCATTCAAATAAAATAAATGGCATTTACTTTTTTATTGATGGAAACTTACTAATAATAATAATATAATAATAAGGCTTTTTAAAAATGCAATGCCTTGAAAAAATTAATTTCTAACCATTAGTAACATAGTAGCGGTTAAAAATTATTCTTTTTCTTTTTCCTAATCCCTTGGTAAACAGCAACATCTAGACCAAGTTCAAGAACCCGAGAAGAATTATTTTTTGGATTTAAAATTTATTATACTTAGTTTTTAAAACAAAGTTTAGATATAGAGAATTAATTGAGATATACATACATTTTAAAATGAAATATAAATCATTTCATTATCCAAATGGTTATATTTCTCATTAAAACTATAATATTTTTATTTTGCACAAATTATAATTGGAGTTATATCAAAACTACTCGTTATTGAAAAAAACTGATTTCTTTCCCTTCCAAAATAAATGAACTTATTAATTTAGTTACTTTGATCTATTGATTAAGTTTGGCTCCGATAATTTTCCAAAAATTATTGGAATTTCTTATTTAAAATTTTTTAAATATAATTATAAAAAATAAATTCGAAATTCGGTCGTATTTTAATTCATTAACGTAAGTTAAATATAATATACAAATTTAAAAAGTGTTAAAACCGGTTCACCGCAAACCTTGTTTTGGAATATTTTAATTTTTTTGTGATTATATCTGTCAATTTTTTCAGGTACTGTAACACATTTTATATTTTTGTGAAAGTTTAATATTTTAAAATGTATTCAATAAAATAAAAAACTGGTAACAATTAAATAACTATTAATTTTTAAAAATGTCACAGATGTTTTATACAAAAAGTTACTTTCACTGGACCCAGTTTTTTTTCTTGAGTTTCGATCTAGCGTCTTCAGAAATTGCACAAATACATGGCAGACAAAAAATGTCTGAGAACTGACAACTGATTGCCTCCATAGACCATTAGAAATTACCACAAGAAAAAAAAAAGCCCCGTTTTTCCGGACTATCAAACTCTTTAAATACCCCTTAAGAATATTTTTTTTTTTCTAAAAGAAAAAACTTCTTTAAAATCCTGTCTCTTTTCATTTTAGTCAAACTCTACCTTCTAGCATTCACCTTTAAAAAATAAATAAATAAATAAAAAATAAAGAACCCGCATGTAATTTTTTTTTCTGCAATTCTGTTACTAACCTCTTTACATCCCACTGCACAAATGAATTTTTTTTTTGATAGCCTCAAGGTGAAAATAAAGTAAAATGAAATAAAACTCTCTGTATTGATTCTCACGATCCACACTTCTACCAGCACTTTAAATGGGATGGTTCTATGCCAAGTGCTGCATCTACTACAGCCTTGAAATATCTTCTGTATGAACTTCTTACACCAAAAGATTCTGTTTTCAATCAGGAACGAGCTTATAAGCCCCGTGGAGCTTTTTCATGTCTTAATTGACAATCCCTTTTTTTTAGCAGAAGATCCTTTCTTTCCATCCAGCAGGAATTGGCCAAGATGACTGCTCTCTGCGTCATTAGGATGGTAACGAGGACTGGCTTCATTTGCATTCGAATAGGGCTTGTATGTCAACCCATCGGCGGATAATGCTACATGTCATTAATTGTTTTCTTATGAGTGGGGAAAAAAAATCAATATTACAATAGTGCATAGCTGGTTTTTGGACTATTTATAATAAGAATGAAAAGGTTAAAAAACAGAAAGTAATTGGTCTAGTCAGGCTGTGTAAGCTTATTGTAGTAATAAATAAAGAAAAAGTAACAGATTCGTAGATAAAAATGGATGATTTTTGCCAGTCATGATAACGAGCCAACAAGGATTTTTTCTTGTGTAATTTGTCATACTTCTTTGAATGTCGACATGAATGCTCGTACGTGCTGCCAGAAATGGTGACTCATTTATCAAAACGATCGCATTTTGTTAAATCGCGAACACAGTGAAAAAATAAGAAGTTGTACACTTTTCATTTTAAACAGCTCGTCGTTGGAGGAATAAAATAACAAGTTACTACAAGCTGTATATTTTTTTATACTTTTTGCTGCTTTTGT
>BPLQ01005202.1:0-10028 GCA_021605075.1 Caerostris darwini
TCTTGGTGGTAAACGGGTACCTGGCGCTCTCCAAATGAAAGTCCACGGCGAGAATCCGGACTGCCAACTAAAACCTGGACTCGTAGGAAAACATCACGCCAGACCACTTTATTTGCGGTGTTCACAATGCATGCCTCTTTACTCCAGGTTAATCCCAGGTGACAGTGAGTTGCGGTAAGTGGAACCAATCTGACAGGCCTACGAGCATATAGACCAATGTGCACTAAGCGTCCGCACACGGTCTGCCTTGAAACTGTCGTACCGGTAGCTGAAGAGAGCTGGACGAGACAGGTCTGATTGTGCTCCGTCTGTTTCTTTTGGCAGTAACAGCTAAATGGTCCTCATTCGGCGTTTGTAACTCGGGGCGACCTGTGCTGTAACATCTACTCACATTACCATCATCTTGGAATCGTTGCCAAAGCCTGGGAGATGACACTCTGGGCGATTTCAACATTCCTCGGATGCTTCCAGCTGGGTGCGTCCACATTCAGTCGTCCGATATTTCTACCACGTGAAAAATCATCCAAATGCTTCCTTTGTGCCATAACTATGCGGTAATTGCACTCTAAAGCGCTTGTGAACAATTTTACTTCTTTGCCACCATTCCTTATATACCCCTCTCTTACACTCTCGTCATTGTGACGTACTATCCGCGCCATCTGGTGGTTTCCTGTAATTTGCATATTCTTCTTCAAGACGTGTGTGATAATTCCACAAGTGAAATTTTTATTTTAGAGTTAAATTTCTGTGTGATTCTAAATTATCCTTAATGTATGGACATGAGTGTAATTATTTCTTTAAGTATTATTGCTAATTACACTATTTCACCTTTTACCACAAAGATTTGTTATTAACGTTCAATATTAGAGAATATATATTTTATAAATTAAAAATTATTTTATATTTTCAAAGCCTATTTTAATTGTAATTTAAGGTATTTACATAAATAATTATTAATGTAAACAACTCCACTTATACGTTTTAGTTGAATGCTAAAAAATGAAATGCCACTTATATTGATAAAAAAAGACAATAATAACAAAAAACTCACTTAATTAACAGCAATAATTTGTTCTAATTAATTAGAAATAATTTGCAATAAATTAGAGAAAAGGGATCCGAATCTCTCTCCAAAAGAACATGCAAAAAAGCGCAACTCACATTCATTAGGGAAGATGATATTATTTGAAAATTAATTAGAAAGCAGTAATAACTTGTAATAATGTATTAAAAAAATTAATTTGGAGAGAAAATTAATGAAAAGGCTCCTGCTATTTCCATCAAAAGATATTATATGGAAAACTGCAATTTATTTTGATTAGGGAAGACAATAATGAACAACAAATTCTTGCATTTTATTTTTTATTTTGTTGAAGTAAATGTTCATAGCATGTTTGTTACCCTAAAACAGCATTTGTGGATAAAAATTATTACGTTAACAATAGGAACCTATTCCCAGGAGAAAGTTATTAATAGTTGTGAAACCACTTCAAACCACTTGCCGAAATTACAAAACAATCTAGAATAATTAAAAATTAATGTTTATTATATCCTAGTATACGCTGGTCATTAAATTATTCAGAAAAGTGTTTAGAGGTGGAGTATTTGTATAATTATGAAAAGGATCGAAAAAAATGCAAATTATTTGGGACTCCATTGTTGTTACTTTCTCTGGAATAGTTTTGTGACTGATCCAGTTTATTTATTTTTTTTTCAAATAAAATGGAGGGACTTTTCATTTATTATGAGGTAAATTTATTTATATTCATATCTGTATTTTTCAATTAATTACGATTTGATGAACATTATTTTTTTTGGGGCAGTAAACTGATAATACTCAATATTTACAAAATAATGCTATGATAAAGATTTATTTCCACTCATTATCAATTACCACATACTACATCCCATTAGGGCAAATCTATAACCATTCTAAATTAGTGTAAACATGTATTGTTTTATTTTAAAGTGTAAAAAAATTCAAATATTTCAATTATTTTTCATAAGGAGTATTAAATATTTATTAAATTCGCTTATAAAAATAAATAATTTTATCTTACATTAATAAGTAATATTTTCTTTCTTTTTTTTTATTTGTTTTGCTTATATAAGCATCTTGTTTAAATGCGAAAATGAACAGATTCTTTTAATTGTTAAGGCATAGCAAAAATTTGACAAAAAAAGTTCTGTGCTTTTTGCTAATTTCCTTTCATTTAGTTTTTATGTAATTATTGCGCATTTCAAAATTATAAAAAATTAAAACAGTTTTTTTTTTTGTATTTAAAATCCTTCCTTGTATGAGAAGTTTGGGTTAGAAAGAAAACAGTTATAGTCAATTAAAATGCAGGTATTACTGGTTATACTATACTTATATATATATATATAGTATATTGCAAGTATTACTGATCAAAACTGTTGACCAGGAAGAATGAGGCCACAGGCATTGTCCAGCAGCAAAAGGTCAATTAAATTAATTCAATAGGACTTAAAATGATAACTTAAAATGACAACGGCTTTTTAAACTAAGCATATTATTATTATTATAATTTATGATGTTAGTTTTATTTCTTTCCAATAACAACGAAATTATATCATTTCAACCAGTCTTGTTTAATTATAGGAAGGAGAAAATAAGTTGTCAAATTGAATTCAAACAAATTTTTACTTGAAACAAAAATTCATGTATGATGTAATTTTTAGTTTATAATAAGTAATTTTAATTTTTTAGATTTTTAGTTTCAAATAAAGGAAAAAGGTCATTTAAATTCATATTTCAAAGTTTGTTCGCTACTCGCCTCCGACAGACAGGGGCTAAATTCAATATGTTTTTTGATATATTTCATTCTCCGGATTCTCCAGATTTCATTTCTCAGCAAATTCATGAAAGACAGGCTACAGTGTTTTGCTAAAAATCATATTGTGTTTCTAAATAATTTTGGTTTATTAAATAGAAATCATAACTTTTGTAGCATAAATAATAAATTGCACATATAGTAAAACACTTTCTTCATCCATAAAATCTTTTGCAAAGACAATACAAGTTTCTTATATTTCTGCGTATAAAAATTTCATCTATCCAAAAGACAAATATAACTAATTCTCCAATATCAATATGCTTGAACCAAATTAATGCTAAAAAATAAGTACCAAAATATGCAAAAGCAAGAAACTTACACTTAAAAAAAAAAAAAAAAAACTCATTCTCCAATATCAATAATATTCAACAAACATAA
The DNA here is from genome assembly GCA_021605075.1 of Caerostris darwini. Classification (NCBI taxonomy): domain Eukaryota; kingdom Metazoa; phylum Arthropoda; class Arachnida; order Araneae; family Araneidae; genus Caerostris; species Caerostris darwini. Next base: position 3,234 of record BPLQ01005202.1, read on the forward strand.
TAATAAAAAATAACTGCCAAAATATGCAAAAGCTAGAAACTCTCTTGAAAGGAAAAATAAACTTTCAGTTCAATTTATTCACTTGCGTCTCCAGCATCTAAAAGCAGAAATTACAGCCCAGATAACTAGAAAAAAAATAATAACACACAACAATGCCAAAACTTTCATTCGGAACTGCACACACAAAAAAAGAAGTTAAAAACTTCACAAATCCTGAGGTAAATATCAGACTACCCACGAAAGAAAAAAGAAGTTTCTTATTCAGCCAATTTGTTTCTGAACCTCACTTCACTGTAATTGAAGTGCAGTGCCGTCCACATGATTAAGACTCAAAAAGCACAGAATCACCTCATCCTCTAGCTCCCACCACTGCACAACAGCACTCTAATGTTAACGATTCAGATTGGAGAATTTTATTCCCAACCACCCCTCTCTCTCTCTGCTTTGTTTCCATCATTTATTGGGTTTTGTTTATGCTCTTCTTTTCTTTTTTCTTTAGCCCTGCATTCCTGCGTGCCGGTGTATTTATTTACAATTTCCTCTGTTTCTCTCTGCACACTCGACTAACTATTTTCTCTCAAGTTTGTTAGCGACTCACCTCCGACAAACAGGGACTTAATTCGATTCTGCTGCGAACTCACATTACTGCGTTTCTTTGCCGGCGATGTTTGTTTCTAAAGATGCGCCAACTCATTAAAAGCAAAGGAGAAAGAAAAAGAAGAAATGCAAGAAGACAACGTTTGACGCCGGTAACGCCGTAACTCCGTGACGCCTTTTCTCTTTTTTTTTCTTTATTCTCTCCACCCCATTCAAGCGGCCACTCGAGAATTGCTGAAGTGGTCGTGGGAGGCTTTCTGAAGTGCTCTCCGATTCCGTGCGAATAAAATGAAAAGTAGTTTGAGAACATTCAATGCGGGGACTCTAATTGTAACAAAAGAAGTTTTGCTCCAAAAATTCTTCTCTAATGATAGAAAGACAAAGTGAAAACAAGCATCTTTTCATTGGAGGCGGTAAAGATTCATGTCTTGTTTTTGAGTGAATTAAGTGAATCCCTCTCTTCCACCTACATATCGATCAGGCACACTTCTAAATTCCTCAGTTCTTACTAGATACTTACATTCATGTAAATTTTAAGCCTTTTCTTTATAAATTTCCTTTAATATTTAAGTATGTATTGAATACGTATAATACGTTTCATTTACTACTATAATCCGCGCTGTTCTGTTTTTAGTATAGAAAGGTACCTTAAAGTGGCAGCTGTTTCACTAAGAAATGTTGCAGTCTTTTAGATTTAATTAATGGTACTTAAATCCAATCAACAATGCTATGTAATATTTGTTTGTAATTTTGGGCATATTTGTGGTAAGAATTTTCAAATTTCTTCCTATAGGATTATGTACTTAAAATTTTTAACATTGATAATATGTATCAAAACATTGTATGGTATATTCTTGCATATATTTTGGGATACAATTGTGAATAATACCTTGTGAAAATTCCATTAACTGTAATTTCTATCGATTCTTTCTAATACTTGATTAATTGGTCTTTTGAAGATCTCTTCAATCATCATGTTAGTATTTTTAAAATCTCAAATATAGTCATTAAATAAATTATAATATATTTTTAAGCTATTATTAAATTATAATTATTAATGTATTTGCAAGGATCTGAGAGCCGAATGACTTGAGCTCTTTCGCTCGGTGGGTCATACAGCATGTATGCTTGTAGTGCTTCGGAACTCACTTTAAACCATATCTACCGGCATAATAGGACTGTTGGTCGTGAGGCTGACAGCGCCCTGACTGTAAGGATTCATGTCTTGTTTTTGAATATATTAAGTGAATCCCTCTCTTCCACCTACATATCGATAAATATACTTCTAATCCATCAGCTCTTATTAGATATTACAGTCATAAAAATATTTGAAGACTGTTTTACAAACGTTCTTTAAGTAAGTATCTAGTCATATTACTTGTTTAATTTACTTCTATAAATCGCGTCTTTCAATTTTTAGTACAAAAAGATAATTTAAAGTGGCAGTTGTTTCACAAAGAAATGTTTTATCCCATTCAGATTTAATTAATGGTACTTGCTGCGTAATAGTATGGTATATGCATGTAATAATTGTTTGTAACTTTGGACATATTGGTGATAAGAATTTTCAAAATTATTTTTATAGGTTTATGTACCTAAAAGATTTAATTATGTTATTACGTATATAAAAATATCGTATGGTATATCTTTGTATACATTTCGTGATCTTGCATTTCTAAAATCTTCATAATTTTACATAACATATAGCTACAATTCCAAATGTATGCAAATACTTCTAAGCATATAATTAATATTTAATTTTTCAAGTATTAATATAAGCCTTTAAATGTAAAATGTACGCGAATTTTTAATTTTTAATTAAAGAATTTTGATTTAATAAATAGAAATCACAACGTTTACAGCTTAAATATTATATTGCACATACAATAAAATACTTTTTCCATCTATATCGTTTTTTTTTGCAAAGACCATGTCAGTTTCTTACATTTCTGCGTATAACAATATCTTCCATTCAAAACACAAATTCAACTCATCCTCCAATATCAATACGCTTGAACAAGCATAATGTTAAAAAATAACTCTTGAAAACTCAGTCTTGAAACAAAAACAAAAAAAAGAACTTTCACTTCAATTTATTTACTAGCGACTCCAGCATCTAAAAGCAGAAATTACAGCCTACATAACTAGAAAAAAAATAAGCATACACATCAATGCCAAATCTTTCATTCGGAACTGCACGAAAAAACAAAACTTTACAAATCCTGTGATAAATATCAGCCTACCTACGAAAGAAAAAAAACAGTTTCTTATTCAGCTAATTTGTTTCTGAACCTCACTTCACTGTAACTGAAGTGCAGTGCCGTCCACATGATTAAGACTCTAAAAGCACAGAATCACCTCCTCCTCTCGCTCCCACCACTGCACTACAGCACTCTCATGCTAACGATTCAGATTGGAACATTTCATTCCCCTCTCTGTCTTTCTCTGCTTTTATCGGATTTTGTTATTATTCTTCTTTTCTTTTTATTCTTTAGCACAGCATTTATGCGTGCCGCAGTATTTATTTACAATTTCCTCTGTTTCTCTCTGCACACACGGCTAACTATTCTCCTCGCGAATTGGTTAGCGACTCGCCTCCGACGAACAGGGACTTAATTCAATTTTGTTGCGCACTAACATTACTGCGTTTCTTTGCCAGAGATGTTTATTTTTAGAGATGTGCCCCTCATTAAAAGCAAAAGGGGATGGAAGAAGAGGAAGAAGAAACGCAAGAAAACAACGTTTGACGCCGGTATCCTTCACAAAGGACTCACTTCTGTGCCATATCTTCTTTTTTTTTCTTTCTTTTCTTTCTTTATTTTCTCCACTCGACTCAAGCGGCCACTCGCGAATTGCTGAAGGGGTCGTGGGAGGGTTTTTGAAGTGTTCTCCGATTCCGTGCGAATAAAATGAAAAGTAGTTGAGCAGATTCAACGCGAGGACTCTAATTGCAAACAAAGAAGTTTTGTTCGAAAAATTCCTCTCTAATAAGAGAAAGACAATGTGGAAACAAGCATCTTTTCATTTGATGACTTATTGTTTTTGAATAAATTAAGTGAATCCATTCTCTTCCACCTACATATCGATCAGGTATACATCTACTCCAGCAGCTCTTACTGGAAACTAACATTCATAGAAGTTTTGAACACTTATTTCAAACATCCTTTAAATAAGTATCTAAATCATATCACTCGTTTAATTTACTACTATAAATCGCGCCTTTCCATTTTTGGTACAGAAAGATAATATAAAGTGTCAGTTGTTTCTCTAAGAAAAGCTTTATCCCTTTCAGATTCAATGAATGGTCTTTACGCAAAATCGTAAAAGGTATGTAATATTTGTTTGTAACTTTGAGCATATTTGTAGTAAGAGTTTTCCAAATTCTTTTTATATTTTGATGTACTTAAAAGTTTGAATTATTTTATTTCTTAACTAAAGATTATATGGTATATTCTTGTATACATTTCGCGACCTTACATATCTAAAATCGTTATAATTTTAGCTCACATAGTGCTAAAGATGCAAACTTATTCAAAAAATTCTAAGCATATCATTAATATTTAATTTTTCAAGTATTATGATAAGCATTTAAATATAAAACGCAAGCGATTTTTATAAATTTTGAATTAAATAATTTTGATTTATAAAATAGAAATCGTAAATTTTGCAGCTTAAATATTATATTGGGCATATAATAAATAAGTTATTCAATTTATTTTCATTTTTTACAAACACAAATGATGTTTCTCATATGCCGAAGTATCACAATTTCTTCCTTCTCAAAGACAAATAAAACTTTTTCTTGATTATCAATAAGCATGAGCGAACACAATGTTAAAAACAACAACTTCCAAAATATTCCAAAGCTAGAAACCCTCTCTTAAAATAAAAAGCAAAAATAACTTTCACTTCAATTTATTTACTAACGATTCCAACACCTAAAAGCAGAAATTACAGCTCCGATAAACAGAAAAAAAAATTATAACACACAACAATGCCAAAACTTTCATTCGGAACCACAAAAAAAAAAAAAAAAAAAAAAAAAAAAAAAGGAAGTTAACAACTTCACTAATCCTGAGATAAAAATCAGCCTACCTAGGAAAGTATAAAAGAAGTTTCTTATTCAGCCAATTTATCTCTGAACTGTAATTGAAGTGCAGTGCCGTCCGCATGATTAAGACTCAAAAAGCACAGAATCACCTCATCCTCTCGCTCCCAACACTGCACAACAGCACTCTGATGCTAACGATTCAGATTGGAGAATTTAATTCCCCCTCTCTCTCTCAGTGCTCTCTCTGCTAAGTCATATTACTCGTTTAATTTACCACTATAAATCGCGTTTTTCCAATTTTAGTAAAGAAAGGTAACTTAAAGTAGCAGTTTTGTCTTTAAGAAATGTTTTTTTTCTTTTATGATTTAATTAATAGTACTTAAATCCAACCATCAGTGCTATGTAATTCTTGTTTGTAATTTTGGGCATATTTTATGGTAAGAATTTTCCAACTTACTTTTACAGGTTCATGTACTTAAAATATTTCATGATGTTATTTTGTATCTGAACATCGTATGTTATATTCTTGTATACATTTTGTGATATCCTTTACAATAATTATAAATTAAAGTAAAAAAGTTTTGATTTATTAATTACCTGTGAAAATTCTTTTAACAGTAATTTCTATTGACTTTCTAAAATAATTGACTGAGTGGGCTTTTCATTCGAGTTATCGGTCTGCTGTCTTTTTTGTGTTCACTTCGGGCTAATTAGAATGATGCTAACGATTCAGACTGGAGAATTTCATATATTACAAAATACGCAAAAAGGATATACTAGAAATATCTAACATGTTTCGTATAATTATGACGTTAATAAATTCTTTTTAACATCATTCTAAAATTCTAAAAATATCTTTCATCTTATGTTTCTAAAATGTTTTTAAATTTATCTAGCATATTGCTAAGCATCCACAAATTTATTCAAATACTTCTAAACACAGAATTAATGCTTAATTTTTTATTCATTTCAATGTAAATTGTACGTGAATTTTTAATTTTAAATTAAATAGATTTAATATTTTTCTTTTGATTTGATAAATAGAAATTATAACTTTTGCAGTTCAAATATTATATTGCACATATACTAAAATTGTTTTTCATCTTTATCATTTTTTGCAAAGAAAATGTCAGTTTCTTATATTTCTGCATATAACAATTACATCCATCCAAAAAAAAAAAAAAAATCTCCTTTTCCAATATCAATAAGCATGAACAAACATAATGTTAAAAAATAACAGTCAAAATATGCAAAATCTAGACACTAGATAGAAAGCTAGGAAAAAACTTTCATTTCAATTTATTTACAAGCGGCTCCAGCATCTAAAAGCATAAATTACAGTTCAGATAACAAGAAAAAGATTAATAGCACACAACAATGCAATCGGAACTGTACAAGAGAAAAAAAAAAGGAAAAAAAAATTAAAAACTTCACAAATCCTGAGTTAAATATCAGACTACCTACGAAAGAAAAACGAAGTTCCTTATTCAGCCAATTTGTTTCTGAACCTCACTTCACTGTGATTGAAGCACTGTGCCGTCCACATGATTAAGACTCAAAAAGCACAGAATCACCTCATCCTCTCGCTCCCACCACTGCACAACAGCACTCTAATGTTAACGATTCAGATTGGAGAATTTTATTCCCTCCCCTCTCTCTCTGCTTTGTTTCCATCTTTTATTGGGTTTTGTTTATGCTCTTCCTTTCCTTTTTCTTTAGCCCTGCATTCCTGCGTGCCGGTGTATTTATTTACAATTTCCTCTGTTTCTCTCTGCACACTCGACTAACTATTTTCTCTCAAGTTTGTTAGCGACTCACCTCCGACAAACAGGGACTTAATTCGATTCTGCTGCGAACTCACATTACTGCGTTTCTTTGCCGGCGATGTTTGTTTCTAAAGATGCGCCAACTCATTAAAAGCAAAGGGGAAGGAAGAAGAAGAAACACAAGAAGACAACGCTTGACGCCGGTATCCCCTCACAGAGGATTCTCTTCTGTGCCTTTGCCGATTCTTTTTCTTTATTTGATTTTTTTTCTTCCTTTTTCCCACTCAAGCGGCCACTCGAGAATTGCTGAAGGGGTCGTGTGATGGTTTTTGAAGTGTTCTTCGATTCCGTGCGAATAAAATGAAAAGTAGTCCAGCAGAT
>BPLQ01005205.1:0-265000 GCA_021605075.1 Caerostris darwini
AAGTTGAAGAATCTAAACTATTGGGCCATGACTCATCTTCAGTTGAGGAAGACAAACAGTCATCACTCACTCCTTTATTATAGCTAATTTGAGAAGTTTTAGCTGAATCCCTTTTCCATTTTGCAAGTTCCAACTCTTTTTCAAGTTTGGCCAAATGAATTTTCTCTATCTCTAAATTTATTTCACGTACTCGTTTGTCCCTCTCGAATTTTACTTTCTCTAATTCTAATTTTATTTCACTTTCTCGTTTCTTTTCCCTCCTTTCTTCTAAAACATCATTCACAAGATTGCGCACTATTTCAATCCTCCTTCTATAGACATGACAGGATTTGATCAAGTCTACTTTTCTAGCATTGACTGGAATGGTTAAGCCCAACTCTTCCGCTACCTCTTTTAGCTCATCTTTCTCAAGATTTAACGTAACAGACATTGTTTATTCACTTAAATTCACTGCAGAACTTAACAAAACCTGTCAAACTAAACACTCCAATTCAACACCTTAATTAACCTAAATTAACACAACAAACAAAGGCAACTAACACATAAAAACACAAACTAAACAACCGGCAAGGCTAATTAGGCAATATCCACAATCAAGACACTATACTTTAGTAATAGACACACTATACTATATACTAAATCAAGCTAAATGTCCAACACTTTAGAATTATTAAACTTCACCTACCGAACTCATGGTAGAATGCAGCCAACGATTCGTGGAAATCCAATGGATCACTCTATCTCAATGCTCAATGGACTAATCCGTCTCCGGGAGACTGGACCAAAATGTTCGATAGCTCACACATAAAATAAACTCCAATAATGACACGTACACAGATAATGAACTGTAATTAATTAATCTCCTTTATTTAGGCAGCCATCAATCTCGAAGATGGACTGCCACACGCAACCTTTCTCGTTGGTTACAGAAGTTCAACTCATTTATTTATGCAGCCATCGCACTCATAGATGGACTGCCAAACAACCATTCTCTTTGGTCGCTGAGTTTCAACTCGTTTTACTTACATTCCTTCTTTCTCTCCCTGGCCCTCACCCCGCCAGACACCCCCCACAGACAGGGTGTTTTTCTGGGCATAGGGCGTTGACCTCCCCTAAGCAGGGGAACCTGGGTTTCGACGTAACACAATCTGTAGGTTTTTTTTTTTTTTTTCCAAATTAGATACTTTTTTTAAGTGATGGTAAATAAACAAATAATACTTTTAGTTAATTATAATTTCTCAATTTTAAATTGTCTCATTCATTTTATTTTAGATGGGAAATGCTTCAGTTTTGTAAAAATCAATTAATTTTATTCAGCGCAAAATAAAATATTAAATGTATCGTCAAATTAGTGTCAAATTTGGTGACTGTCACCAAATTTGGAGAGATATTTGATGATTTTGGCGAAATAATTAGAAAACTATATTGAAATGAAATTATGAAATTTCATTTCAATAAAGTATCCATCAACTAAATGAGAAACGATAAAGTTTCCCTTTGATATTAGTAACCTCCTAAAATTGCTTTATAAGTTAAATATAGCTTTTACCCAAAATTTTCAATCAAATTTTGTTGAGCTACGCCAAGAAAAAGAGTGCAGAATCTTTCAAAATGAATGAAAGTAGTTTTTGATCAATACGTCAGTCGCATTTAATTATGAAATTTCATTTCAATATAGAGTATATCAACTAAATGAGAAACGATATGCTATTGTGTTATTTTTTTCCCCAAAATTAGAAATTTTTTCAAGAAACGGCAAATAATATTATCATTACTATTTCTTGTAAACAAGTAATATAATTTTTTTTTTAAGTCAATTCCTACTTTTTTCCCGTTATATTGCAGAAAAGTCCATTACAAATAAAGTTGAAATTTTCCTCTTACATCTGGCGCCATCTATTATTCGATACATGCAACTTAAATTTAAAAAAACTAAAATTAATTAATTAAATTTAATGAAGGAAGTAATATTTGAAAAAACTGTATTCACATCCAGTGTCATCCACTACAAGCTCAGAAAAATGTATTTGAATTTGAGTGGATGAATAAAAAGTTTTTTATGAACGATTGAAAATTTGAACAAGATATATATAAGAAGAGTGTGAACTAATGGTAGGAATTGAATAAATAAATAATAATTTTAGTTAATTATTAGTTTTTATAATTTTTTAAGTTTAAAATTGTTTTACTTATTTTTTTTTTTACGTGGGAAATGCTTCAGCTTTGTAAAAATCAACTAATTATATCTCTGCAAAACGATATATTAAAGGTATCGTCAAATTTGGTGACTGTCACCAAATTTGGCTGCTTATTTGATGATTTTGACGAAATAATTAGAAAACTGTATTGAAATGAAATTATGAAATTTCGATCTGGTATTTTTTTTTTTTTTTTTTTTTTTTTTAATTAAAAATGTTTTTAAGAGATGGCAAATAATATTGTGATTGAAATTTTTTGTAAATAAATAAATAATCATTTCAGTTAGTTATTAGTTTTTATAATTTTTGTATGGTTTATTTATTTTATGTGAGAAATGCTTCAGTTTCGTAAAAATTAGCTAATTATATTCAGTGCAATACAAAATATTAAAGATATCGTCAAATTAGTGCCAAATTTGTTGACTGTCACCAAATTTGGTGAGGTATTTCATGATTTGGACTTTTTGTATTATCGTAAAATAATATTGTTTCGCATATGTTTCGAATTTCGTCAACCAGAATTACATAAGATTTCAACCAAATCTTAGGATGAAGTATAACATCCGAATAATATTTCTTAAGAATCATAACGGTCATTATCTCGACAAATATTGCTTGATGCAATCAACATCATGGCGAAACCCACAGAAATTCTACATCAATATTCTCTTTTTTTTTTTTTTTTTTTTTACCTCCTCATAAATTATTTTTGTTTTAACTAACAATTAATTAAATTTTTATTGTTGTGATGAGTATATTATTTTAATTAATTATATAACATAATTTAAGGAGATTTTATTCCCTATACACTTCATAAGCAAAACTACCTTCACCTTTTAGATATTATGTTTCACGTTAATAAAGGGGAAAAAAACGAAAAAACGTTTTGTTTTGAAAAGCCTTTATGATATCTCTTTTATGTGATTTCTAGAATTATAACTCGTTGATAAAAGCCCAATTTTTAACAATGTTATCCATATTGTAAGGCTAGTTTTTACTTCATTTTATAAAATTAATTTTTCTGTTTTTCAATTAGCATTGACGATCATGGTACAATTTTTTCAATTCCTTCTATTAGCTCACACTCTCCCTATATATATCTTGCTCAAATTTTCAATCGTTCATAAAATACTTTTTATTCATCCAGTCCAGTTCAAATGCATTTTTTTAAAACTTGTAGTGGATGACACTGGATGTTAATACAGTTTTTCCAAATATTAATTCATTCCTTAAATTTAATTCATTAATTTTAGTTTTTTTTAGATTTAAGTTGCATGTATCTAATAATAGAAGGCGCCAGATAAACTTAAAAAAATGAATGAAAATTATTTATAAAGGATTTTCTGCAATATAGTGAAAAAAAAAGTAGGAATTGACTTTAATTTTTTTTTTTTTATTATTATTATTTGTTTTCAATTAGCATTGACGATCATGGTAAAATTTTTATAAGTCAATTCGAGCACCAATTTGCTAACATGTTTTAATTAAAATACTTCATTAAAATACCCCCTAAAATATGTTACATGGTGATAAAACTTATGTGCAGCCATACCACAGGAATTCTAGTCAGACATTGAGTATTTCACTCATTCATCAAAGCTTTGACAAATACTTCTGTTGACAGCATTTCCGATACTGGGGAACTCCTTTTACCACCTGTCCAATACAGAAAGGTCCTCCAAGAATATAAACACATCAGCACCAAGGGTCGTCGAGGGAAAAAGACAGACTTTACAATAATCTCCTGCCCCACCCCCATCTCCACCCCTCTCCAACTAATCCACCCTCCACTCCTTTTGAGGGCAATAGGGGGGACTGTCGGGCAAGGAATGATCAATATTGGAGAAAAGGGTGCATAAGTAGCGGCAGAAGACCCTGTGCAGTTTGTCCAAGGAAGTTGGACCATTTATTTCTACATTTCACGCTTGATCGACCAGGACCACCAGTACCTGCTTTGCTAATGGTCTTCTTACCTACCAAGGAGATGGATATGAAAAGCGTGGGAGTGAAGGAAAAGGAGGTGGGGTGGGGGGGTTGGTAAAAGAAGAAGAGGAAATTGATGAAAACAGGGATATCGCGTTCCCTTCAGGAAAAATGGAATAAAGAGAAGGGTATTGGCTGTTGGGAAAACTGGAATCTTGTTCCCTTCTGCATATCTTGTTACCGGAGAAAGGGGATGGGGGAGTGATCGGAAAATTTGGTAATCTTACCATCAGGATTGATGGCAGGGGGTGTCTTCGGCTGGAGACGCAAGTCGAAGCAATTATGTCTGGTTATTGTGAGTAATTAGGGGTTGACCACTGGGCGGAAGTAATGGAAATGGATCTCTTTTAATTGGATGCTGGAGTTACAGGGTATAGAGAGAGAGGCGTTTGCTTGTAGATCAAGAGGAGACGACAAGAATCTGTTGAGAATGTTGGGGTTTGAGGAAGACCTATTTATAGTTTTTAGACATCTATTATCTTAACCATAGTGTAGTAATAAAATACATTATGGTACATTATGGTTTTTGTAAAACAAAAGCACTTCCTACATAAAGTAAAATAAATAAAACAATTTAAAACATAAAAAATTATAAAAACTTATAGTCAACTAAAACGATTATTTGTTTATTTACTAGAAATTGCATTATATTATTTACCATCTCTTGATTTCTTTCTTGGTTTTTCTAATTTTGAAAATAAACCAAGGATATATTTCAATTCCAAATGTCAAAAGATGTGTAGCGAATTTATAACCTAAGAAAACATAAGAAAACAAAAGAACTGAAAGTTTTTAAAGTCCTATTTAAAGATTCATGCGCTTAAAAATAACGAATATTGTGCAATAAGGCTTCCTGTCTTTGACAGCGGAGAGTGACAAATTTGGATCGGGGAAATACTTGTCGGCAAAAGAAAAAAGGGAAAGAAAAGACGCCCTTGTAACATTGAACAACACTTAAATATACGCTGAGTAGAACAGAAGGCACTTGACACTGCGCCAACAGTGCCTGAGGAATGCCAACAGAAAAGAGAGTCTTAAAAGTTTGCGGAAACGGAATTCTTTATTAAAATAGATTCATGGTGGAAAAACTGTTATAAAACCGAAAAATAAAGTATTAAATATTACTTTTTTTGTTTGTCATTATAACAGTTTGTGTTTGTTGTTTTCTAATATTGGACATTCGAACCTTATGCATTCACTACTAAAATGGTTACTATGTAAAAAAGTCAGCGTTACCCAAAGTATACTTTGATGATAACATAATTTAATTATTCTAAAATTGTTCAATAACAGTTTGTTACAATTTAATTAAAAAAAGTCTACAAAAAATCTAATACGTGTACTTTAAATAGTGTTGTAATCACCTCTCATTAAAACGAAAAATTTTAACTTATATATATAAAATTATATATATATATATATATTATATAAATTTATTTAAAAAGCTACTATATGTAATAATATAATAATAATATGAAATTTATGAGCAAATAAATTATCACATAAAACATTTATTACATGACAAGTAAATAAATTTAATTTTAATTGTTTCAACTTAAATCACCCACTTAACAATTTCTTTATAAAATTATAGGATTTAAATATATTGCATATATATCGGAAATTTGCTTTACATTTAAAAAATACTTTTATTTTATCATTGTTTTAATCTTTTTGGTGGTCTGACGGCCGAGTGACTAGATCTCGGGCGCTTGATGCCACAGATTTCGGGTCCCGCGATGCCATAGATGTTTGTAGTGGTTCTGACTCCACTTTAAACCGTGGGTGCCTCTCTAATATGGCCGTTGGGTGTAGGGCTGACAAACCTACCGCGTAAAAAAGAAAACACTCTCCTCTCTCCTCTGGCCCACCATGGGGCTGTTGCGCCGATGGTGATGGTTAATCTTTTTAAACATTAAATTCCTTTTAATATTCGTATCTAACGCTAAAAGCACCTTAAAATTTTAAATTGAAAATTTAGAAATAGTAAAATTAAAATATAACTTAGTGATGAAGTGATTAAATAATTAATTTAAAATCTATCATTTCAAACTAATGACAACGACCCTTTAGAGATGTAATTTTACTATTTTATTTATCAGATAAGATCTACAAATCCATAACATCAATTTTATATTTAAAAAGAAACTTCCAAAATTTGATGTAAGTAAGTATATATGTATTTTTTTTCAAAAAGTTAAAACACTATATTAATAAGGAGAATATTGTAGCAATCGGAAAATATAGAAAACTTGGTAAATTTGATCAAAAGTTAACACCATTAGTTAATTTTTCAGTTGTATTAAGGTTTGGTTTGATTTGTCTCTCTACCGTCATTTTTTTGCACATGAGTGCTAAGCAGACAGGGATCTACAGTTTAAAGTGGATTCGAACCACTCACATACATACAAGCCACCGCCAGGATTCGAACCTGAAGCCTGTAATACCCAAAGCCAGAGCGACAGCCAATTGGCCATCAGGCCACGTTATATTAACGTTTGGTTTGGTTTGGTTTGTCGCTCTACGGTCATGTTGTGCACACGAGGTCTAATCAGACCGGGACCTACAGTTTAAGGTGGATTCCGAACCACTAACATACATCCATGCCACAACCAGGATTCGAACCTAAAACTTGTGGTACCCAATGCCAAAGCGATAGCCAATTGGCCACCAGGTAGTGGAGATCTTTAGGTTTGGTTTGTCGCTCTACGGTCATCTTGTGCACACGAGAGCTAAACAGACCGGAACTTACAGTTTAAAGTAGATTCCGAACCACTATTATGAATCCACGCCACAGCCAGGATTCGAACCTGAAGCCTGGGATACCAAAGGCCAGAGATCTTTAGGAGATTGACGTTACATAGTAATCCACGTAGTAGTAGTCCATGTAGTGGATACACATTTTCACCATAATTTTTTTTCTGGGTGGGTTATATTAAGGAGATTCACTTAATGTTGGTGGGGGCAGGGCTGGAAAGAAATAGAGGAGGAGATTTATGTTGTCGCTCCTCTACCAAAACCTACTTTTTCAAGTTCCAGAAGAGGTGGCTAATATGAAAATATATAATAAAGAAAAATTGGTTTCAGAGGTGATCTGTTCTCGTGAGCAGACAATCAGAAATAACTTGACATGATGTATTATAAAGGCGATAGAAATGGCGACCTTTCGCACTTCCTCAGCCAATATCTCTTTCAACAAACGCACACCATTCGCTCCAGACAAGGAGTTGGCGAAAAAATGTAAACATATCACGTCGCCAATTTAATAGTGAAGTGTCTAGAAGGCAACTTAGAATTTCTAAACTCTCACAAAGTTTTAGAGACATTGCAGACGCTCAAGAAATACAATCTTTTGAAGAAAAAAATAACCTTGAAGCACCGAAAAGAAAATTATTTTTATGAAATAAAATGTACCTAGAGTGTCACCTTAAGTAATGAAATGATTAAAAATGTACTCTGAAAATAAAATAAAAGCCTGAAAACACATTTGAGTAAGAAATGTATGCTAACGCGCTTGTATATGTTTATGAAAAGAGTGGCATAGATTCCTAATATTCTTCAGCGATACTTTAATGCGAGAGGTACTTCAATTTTTCCTCCAGATCTGCATATTTTAGAGTGCCGAAATCTGCCGGTATTGTCATGGTCTGGGTTTTTTTTTTCTTTCTTTCCTTTTGAACAACGGTGGGCCTTGTGTTTTACAAATAGCACAATCAACACAACGAGGTAGAAATTAACTTGGACTTTTAGGGCTTGTGCTATGTGAGAGAAATCGCGGAAAACTCCCATCAGGCATCGAGATTCTTAGAAAGCAGAGGCGGCAAAGGGACCAGCAGGACTCGAACCTTAGCCCTTCTGCATGCTAGTTGCGCCTTTTGCCATTGAGCAGTCTTACTACCACAAATATTTTTAGTTTAGAAAACTGAATTTTTTTTTTAAGTTTTTTTTTTTATTATTATTATTTGTTTTCAATTAGCATTGACGATCATGGTAAAATTTTTATAAGTCAATTCGAGCACCAATTTGCTAACATGTTTTAATTAAAATACTTCATTAAAATACCCCCTAAAATATGTTACATGGTGATAAAACTTATGTGCAGCCATACCACAGGAATTCTAGTCAGACATTGAGTATTTCACTCATTCATCAAAGCTTTGACAAATACTTCTGTTGACAGCATTTCCGATACTGGGGAACTCCTTTTACCACCTGTCCAATACAGAAAGGTCCTCCAAGAATATAAACACATCAGCACCAAGGGTCGTCGAGGGAAAAAGACAGACTTTACAATAATCTCCTGCCCCACCCCCATCTCCACCCCTCTCCAACTAATCCACCCTCCACTCCTTTTGAGGGCAATAGGGGGGACTGTCGGGCAAGGAATGATCAATATTGGAGAAAAGGGTGCATAAGTAGCGGCAGAAGACCCCTGTGCAGTTTGTCCAAGGAAGTTGGACCATTTATTTCTACATTTCACGCTTGATCGACCAGGACCACCAGTACCTGCTTTGCTAATGGTCTTCTTACCTACCAAGGAGATGGATATGAAAAGCGTGGGAGTGAAGGAAAAGGAGGTGGTAGGGGGGTTGGTAAAAAGAAGAAGAGGAAATTGATGAAAACAGGGATATCGCGTTCCCTTCAGGAAAAATGGAATAAAGAGAAGGGTATTGGCTGTTGGGAAAACTGGAATCTTGTTCCCTTCTGCATATCTTGTTACCGGAGAAAGGGGATGGGGGAGTGATCGGAAAATTTGGTAATCTTACCATCAGGATTGATGGCAGGGGTGTCTTCGGCTGGAGACGCAAGTCGAAGCAATTATGTCTGGTTATTGTGAGTAATTAGGGGTTGACCACTGGGCGGAAGTAATGGAAATGGATCTCTTTTTAATTGGATGCTGGAGTTACAGGGTATAGAGAGAGAGGCGTTTGCTTGTAGATCAAGAGGAGACGACAAGAATCTGTTGAGAATGTTGGGGTTTGAGGAAGACCTATTTATAGTTTTTAGACATCTATTATCTTAACCATAGTGTAGTAATAAAATACATTATGGTACATTATGGTTTTTTGCAAACAAAAGCACTTCCTACATAAAGTAAAATAAAAAAACAATTTAAAACATAAAAAATTATAAAAACTTATAGTCAACTAAAACGATTATTTGTTTATTTACTAGAAATTGCATTATATTATTTACCATCTCTTGATTTCTTTTTGGTTTTTCTAATTTTGAAAATAAACCAAGGATATATTTCAATTCCAAATGTCAAAAGATGTGTAGCGAATTTATAACCTAAGAAAACATAAGAAAACAAAAAAGAACTGAAAGTTTTAAAGTCCTATTTAAAGATTCATGCGCTTAAAAATAACGAATATTGTGCAATAAGGCTTCCTGTCTTTGACAGCGGAGAGTGACAAATTTGGATCGGAAATACTTGTCGGCAAAAGAAAAAAAGGGAAAGAAAAGACGCCCTTGTAACATTGAACAACACTTAAATATACGCTGAGTAGAACAGAAGGCACTTGACACTGCGCCAACAGTGCCTGAGGAATGCCAACAGAAAGAGAGTCTTTTAAAAGTTTGCGGAAACGGAATTCTTTATTAAAATAGATTCATGGTGGAAAAACTGTTATAAAACCGAAAAATAAAGTATTAAATATTACTTTTTTTGTTTGTCATTATAACAGTTTGTGTTTGTTGTTTTCTAATATTGGACATTCGAACCTTATGCATTCACTACTAAAATGGTTACTATGTAAAAAAGTCAGCGTTACCCAAAGTATACTTTGATGATAACATAATTTAATTATTCTAAAATTGTTCAATAACAGTTTGTTACAATTTAATTAAAAAAAGTCTACAAAAAATCTAATACGTGTACTTTAAATAGTGTTGTAATCACCTCTCATTAAAACGAAAATTTTTAACTTATATATATAAAATTATATATATATATATATTATATAAATTTATTTAAAAGCTACTATATGTAATAATATAATAATAATATGAAATTTATGAGCAAATAAGGTATCATAAACATTTATTACATGACAAGTAAATAAATTTAATTTTAATTGTTTCAACTTAAATCACCCACTTAACAATTTCTTTATAAAATTATAGGATTTAAATATATTGCATATATATCGGAAATTTGCTTTACATTTAAAAAATACTTTTATTTTATCATTGTTTTAATCTTTTTGGTGGTCTGACGGCCGAGTGACTAGATCTCGGGCGCTTGATGCCACAGATTTCGGGTCCCGCGATGCCATAGATGTTTGTAGTGGTTCTGACTCCACTTTTAAACCGTGGGTGCCTCTCTAATATGGCCGTTGGGTGTAGGGCTGACAAACCTACCGCGTAAAAAAGAAAACACTCTCCTCTCTCCTCTGGCCCACCATGGGGCTGTTGCGCCGATGGTGATGGTTAATCTTTTTAAACATTAAATTCCTTTTAATATTCGTATCTAACGCTAAAGCACCTTAAAATTTTAAATTGAAAATTTAGAAATAGTAAAATTAAAATATAACTTAGTGATGAAGTGATTAAATAATTAATTTAAAATCTATCATTTCAAACTAATGACAACGACCCTTTAGAGATGTAATTTTACTATTTTATTTATCAGATAAGATCTACAAATCCATAACATCAATTTTATATTTAAAAAGAAACTTCCAAAAATTTGTTGTAAGTAAGTATATATGTATTTTTTTTCAAAAGTTAAAACACTATATTAATAAGGAGAATATTGTAGCAATCGGAAAATATAGAAAACTTGGTAAATTTGATCAAAGTTAACACCATTAGTTAATTTTTCAGTTGTATTAAGGTTTGGTTTGATTTGTCTCTCTACCGTCATTTTTTTGCACATGAGTGCTAAGCAGACAGGGATCTACAGTTTAAAGTGGATTCGAACCACTCACATACATACAAGCCACCGCCAGGATTCGAACCTGAAGCCTGTAATACCCAAAGCCAGAGCGACAGCCAATTGGCCATCAGGCCACGTTATATTAACGTTTGGTTTGGTTTGGTTTGTCGCTCTACGGTCATGTTGTGCACACGAGGTCTAATCAGACCGGGACCTACAGTTTAAGGTGGATTCCGAACCACTAACATACATCCATGCCACAACCAGGATTCGAACCTAAAACTTGTGGTACCCAATGCCAAAGCGATAGCCAATTGGCCACCAGGTAGTGGAGATCTTTAGGTTTGGTTTGTCGCTCTACGGTCATCTTGTGCACACGAGAGCTAAACAGACCGGAACTTACAGTTTAAAGTAGATTCCGAACCACTATTATGAATCCACGCCACAGCCAGGATTCGAACCTGAAGCCTGGGATACCAAAGGCCAGAGATCTTTAGGAGATTGACGTTACATAGTAATCCACGTAGTAGTAGTCCATGTAGTGGATACACATTTTCACCATAATTTTTTTCTGGGTGGGTTATATTAAGGAGATTCACTTAATGTTGGTGGGGGCAGGGCTGGAAAGAAATAGAGGAGGAGATTTATGTTGTCGCTCCTCTACCAAAACCTACTTTTTCAAGTTCCAGAAGAGGTGGCTAATATGAAAATATATAATAAAGAAAAATTGGTTTCAGAGGTGATCTGTTCTCGTGAGCAGACAATCAGAAATAACTTGACATGATGTATTATAAAGGCGATAGAAATGGCGACCTTTCGCACTTCCTCAGCCAATATCTCTTTCAACAAACGCACACCATTCGCTCCAGACAAGGGTTGGCGAAAAAAATGTAAACATATCACGTCGCCAATTTAATAGTGAAGTGTCTAGAAGGCAACTTAGAATTTCTAAACTCTCACAAAGTTTTAGAGACATTGCAGACGCTCAAGAAATACAATCTTTTGAAGAAAAAAATAACCTTGAAGCACCGAAAAGAAAATTATTTTTATGAAATAAAATGTACCTAGAGTGTCACCTTAAGTAATGAAATGATTAAAAATGTACTCTGAAAATAAAATAAAAGCCTGAAAACACATTTGAGAAAGAAATGTATGCTAACGCGCTTGTATATGTTTATGAAAAGAGTGGCATAGATTCCTAATATTCTTCAGCGATACTTTAATGCGAGAGGTACTTCAATTTTTCCTCCAGATCTGCATATTTTAGAGTGCCGAAATCTGCCGGTATTGTCATGGTCTGGGTTTTTTTTTTCTTTCTTTCCTTTTGAACAACGGTGGGCCTTGTGTTTTACAAATAGCACAATCAACACAACGAGGTAGAAATTAACTTGGACTTTTAGGGCTTGTGCTATGTGAGAGAAATCGCGGAAAACTCCCATCAGGCATCGAGATTCTTAGAAAGCAGAGGCGGCAAAGGGACCAGCAGGACTCGAACCTTAGCCCTTATGCATGCTAGTTGCGCCTTTTGCCATTGAGCAGTCTTACTACCACAAATATTTTTAGTTTAGAAAACTGAATTTTTTTTTTTTTTTTTTTTTTTCTCCCCCCAGATTCATAGTTCAGTAGTAAGTCACGTATTTAGCATGTAAGAAAAACTCAAAAATTAAATCCACCTGCATTGCAGACATTGGCGCCATAATCTATAAGAAGCAGTTACAGTTCAGTTTGCTCCAGAAAAAATGAAGTGTCCCTCATTCTTATTTGGCATCATTACTTGTTTGGGTACTGTTCGTACCACACATTAGCGAACACGGCGCACAACAATGTACAAAAATAGTATTCATATTGTATTAAAATTCTCGTACTTTTTTCTCGGTCTCTTTTGTTTTTTACAGGCTTCAGGTTCGAATCATGACGGTGGTGTGGATGTTTGTGAGTATTTCGGAATCCACGTTAAACTGTAGGTCCCGGTATAATTAGCTTAAAGTGTATATAAAATGACTGTAGAGCGAGAAACCAAACCAAGCTTTTGTTCTTTTCCTCAAATAAAAAAAATATCAATATAAATAAGCATCTAGTTAGAAATTAAATTAGGAATGAGGTGTTTAAAATATTTCTAATTTGTTTATCTTTTTTATAATAAATCTCATTAATTAAATCACCAATCTCATTAATCAATCGCTTCCTATTTGTCCAGATCGGTGACTTTGTAAGTAATATTACTGATCTTAATAATAATCAAGGTTAATAAATGTGTTCTTAATCAGTTCCACTTTTAAATGAAGCTATTAACCTATTTCATTACTGTCTTTCTTAAAATAAAAAAAGGAAGAATGAGTTTGCCCTAAATTCGGTCATTTTTTTGATGAATCAATCACCAAACAAATGTTGAATCACTCACTCGTATAGCATATGTTGGCATGTTTTATGTTAAATCGCCTATACTTAATGAGTGGCGCTACATGAATATGTTTTTTTAAATCGATTTATGATGAATATTAAATTTATGTTAAATTTTTAAATAATTTTCATTGAAGTTAGGGACATTGTGGCTTATGAAAATTTTATTCCTTACAGTACTTTTTTTTTTTATTTCTGATAGATTTTCGTCACACGAAATGTTGGTTTTACACTGAAATAAAGAGCAAAATTCACTTATGAAAAAATTGCCATAATTTTTGACTGAATACGTGATAAAAATGGATTTAATTTATACATAAAAAATTGTTAACAAAACTAGTTTAAATTATCGACTATAAAATTTTCATTAAATGGGGGTGTGTGTTCTCTAGCTGTCAAAAAGCTAGAGCAGATCTATCATATTTTTTTTCACTTGATCACTTCAATAGTTCAATTCCGGCTAAACAGACCGGGACCTACAGTTTAAAGTGGATTCCGAACCACCTACAAACATCCATGCCACCGTCAGGATACAAACCTGAAACATGGGATACCAAAGGCCAGAGCCACTTGGTCACCAGGCCGCTGATCTGTTGAACAGGATCAGAATCTTGATACAAGCAAACTAACGAAAATATTTGTTTTATAAAATCAATGCCGGTTTCTTAAATGATAAAAGTATTTTACAATAGTACTGTATTTCTCAAATGCCTGCCATTTCAGCTTCTTAAGCTGGACATGATGGCATATTAAGGTATCATCGTCACTTTAACAAAGTGGAAAGATAGCCTGTCCGGAATTCACTATTGACTTCAAACTTTGCCAATTATAAAATGGTAATCGGATTATCAGCCAAAATTTCGAATTTAGAAAGTACAAGCACTTCTCTCGATCTAACTTTTAAAAGGTTCTGAAATTTTAGCCCAAGTTTAAGGAAAAAGTATGTGTTTTCCTCAATTTTCAGTACTCTGCTTCCAACACACAGCTTTTCCTTTATACTGTCTGAGCTGAATATGATTTGAATATACTCTAAGCTTGCTTCAAGTGGAAAGATAATAGACGATGGGTGGTCCACCCCCTATTGAATGCAGGGAAGGCGTAGAATAATGATAAGCATTTATACAGTAATGACGCAATTTAAATGCAAGGATGCTAATTAGGGAAAAGTTTTAAGTTTCACAAGGTTATGCGCACCCAAACTCAGTTTTCTCCGGTGTTCTTCTGGGTTTTATTTTTCAACCCCAAGAAATTTGTTTGAGTTCCATAGTCTTTGTTTAAATTTTGAGTTTTGCGGTCCTTTTTAAACAGCAACATTGGATTTAGAGTAATGCTAGAAAACCAGAATGCTTCGAAGATAATGTATTACAATCGAATTCGAATCTGCATTGTTACGGTTGCGTTCTGGCATAACATTGCATCAAAGATTTTCAGAGTATGGTTATAAAATCACGTAAACAGTGGATTGGAGGATTGGGTTTACGTTTCAGTGTTATTTGTTTCAAAAGTATTCAAAGTCGTCTATTTACTGGATGCGCTGGAAAATAATGTGTTACAATCGAATTCGAATCTGCATTGTTAGGTTTGCATTCTGGCATAACATTGCATCAAAAATTTTCAGAGTATGGTTATAAAATCATATAAACAGTGAATTCGAGGATTTGGTTTACGTTTCAATGTTATTTGGCTCGAAAGTATGTAAAATAGTCTATTTACTTGATATGGCAGAAAATATTGTGTTAGAAATAAATTCGAATCTGCCTTGTTGTGGTTACATTCTGGCATAACAATGCATCAAAGATTTTCAGAGTATTTTTTATACAAATCACATATCACACTTCGTTTACGTTTCAATTTTATTTGTCTCGAAAGTATTAAAAGTCGCCTATTTACTTGATACGGTGGAAAATTATGTCTTACAATTGAATTCGAATCTACCTTGTTATGGCTGCATTCTGGCATAACAATGCATCAAAGATTTTCGCGAGTATGGTTATAAAATCACGTATCACGCTTCGAGGATTGGGTTTACATTACAGTGTTATTTGTCTCAAAAGTATGTAAAATCGTCTATTTACTTGACACGTTGAATATAATGTGTTATAATTGAATTCGAATCTGCCTTATTACGGTTGCACTCTGGCATGACATTACATGCTTTACATACTACTTTGATACTTTACTACATACATTACATACTTTGATTTACAGATTTTCTGAATATGGTTATAAAATCACGTATCTATAGTCAATCCACCGATTGTGGGGAAAAGGTAAACAAGTAAGGTACGTCTTAAAAACCGAAGCAGATGCATCAATTGTTTGTTAAGCCCCGTCCAGATGAGAGCGCATGAGAGACGAATGACTCAAATTAAAAACGGGTTTGACAAAAAATCATGTGTTTCGACCTTGTTCCATCAAGAGTCGTTTTTTCTTCGCCCATCAGAGGGACCCTATTTGTGACCAGCTGTCGCTCTTCACAGTCAGGGGTGCCTTTCGCGGTCAGTCGGAGACCCTCAGAGCGAAAGCTACTCACTGCTTGTTTCTCTCCTGAAAAAGTCTTTAGGGGTGATAATCAGATACACGCGTTGCAAAGTAATTGCGAAAGAAGAAAGCTTAATTGTTATCGAATAATTTTTTCAACACATTTTTTTGATATTAAATAATTAAAGATCTTAATGATTAAAAATTAAAGTTATTTTTATTGTAGTTTAAACCCTTCCAAAATTATCTGTCTCTCTTAATATGCTGTTCTATTTGAATCCGCTAGACTTGGCAGCTTGTCAGTTTTTCACAACGTGTATGTTTGTCTTCAAACTAGTTTTGTTGTATCTATTTCGCTTTGTTAATTTATGCATGTTGTATACAACTTTATTCATATAATTTATCATCACCTTTATTCATGTAGCATATCCTCAAATTTATAGATGCATATCATCAGCTTTATTAATCTAGTATATCATCACCGTTATTCATGTAGCATATCCTCAAATTTATAGATGCGTATCATCAGCTTTATTAATCTAGTATATAATTGCCGTTATTCGTGTAGCATATCCTCAAAATTATAGATGTATATAATCAACTTTATTCATGTAGATATTTTCATCAATATATTTCTTACACATTAAATTACGGACCTTGCCAAATATACTTTTAAGAAAATGGAAGCCACTTCCGACAAAATAAAAGAAAATGATTCTGTAAAAATTCTAAACTTACTGCCTTTATGTGTATGTGTTATTTATTGAAAACTTACATTTGATCTTCACACTCTCCTATTTACGTCTCATCTTTGCACAGTACTCTTTGCGTAAAAAGACATTTCCAGCTACATGTTGTACGTCTTACTCATAAGAGTAAAGGGATTTCAATTTCCAGCTATTTGTATTTAACAATATCATGCAGTATTTTCACTAATGAATAGACCAGAAAACATTGCTATTTGCCTACAACAATTTTATGCAACAACTTTCGCCTGCATTAAGTTTTTAATACAATAAAGTTATTTCAATCATTTTTACAAAATTCGAATTAAAGCACGTATCCCTGTCTTCTCTAGAACACCAGTGTTTGGTTAAGCAAAACCTCAATAGCTGTTTCAGTTTGTTTGTAGACTCTGTCCTCAATGTAGTATGTTTGTATGTAGTCTATCCCCAATGTAGTATATTAGTTTGTAGAACTCTATCATCAATGTAGTATATTAGTCTGTAGAACTCTATCATCAATGAAGTATATTAGTTTGTAGAACTCTATCATCACTGTGTTATGTTTGTGTGTTGTTTGTTTGTTTGTGTGTTGTTGTGTGTTTTTATCATTGTAGCATGTTTGTGTGTAGACTCTATCCTCAATGTAGTATGTTTGTATGTAGACTCTATATTCAATGTAGTATGTTTGTGTGTAGATCTAAATTCCTATTCTGTATTTATTAAAGGAATGCAGAATCATGCATGCTACTAGTAGGTTATAGTATTCGTAATAATAATAACAATAAATAAACAAATATAAAATAAATGCTTCTTCCACGAATTAATTAAATTTATTTGATTATAACTAAATTTATGTAATTATTTTATTTAAATGGGGTATCACACCATGCTGAAGACCATCCATGAATCCTCTGTGCCTGCCCAACTCTATTAACTTCCACCGTTATTGAAATCCAAGTAGCATCCATCAATTATAGCGTCTAATGACGCCAAAACAGCGATGGCTTCCCCAGCCCTCGTCACCAGATGCCTATCTCTATCATCACAGCCAGGGATGGTTAAGAGTGATTGACAGCCCATGACCCCGTGTCAACCCCCCATGTGATACGAGAGTGAAAAGGGGGGTGGGGGATGGTACAGAATTCAAAACACTCTGTCTTCCCTCTCTCCCCCCATCCGAAATGAGACCCGGTATCAAAACCGCAACCGAATGAGGGTGTGAAATGGAAGGGAGGGGGGGATGAGTGAAGAATATCTCATGATGGGGGGTGAGGACACACAGACGTTTGTGTATGTTCAATATGTAGTGGAAGGAGGGGGTGCAAAAGTAGTTGCATATTGCGCGGAGGTACTTTTGGGGGGTGAGAGTGTTTGCCCAAGATGAGAGCAGGGAGCGTTTAACTGTCACTTCTACTGTGACGCTTCGTTTCACTTCAATTGATCTGTGTCGAAGCGAGGGAAAAAAAAAAAAACTTTTTTTTTATTTTTATATATCGTTTGGTGGAGGAGTTATTGTATCGTTTGTTTGGAGTGTGGGATGACCCTAGAAGAGACAAGAGCGAGATTGTGAAATTTAGTCACCGTTTCACACAGTGTTTGTTATGAAGTGATTCTTTTGTGTGAGGGAAAAGGGTTGAACCAGTACCACCACAGTCAGGATTTGTGCATGCATCGTTGCATCCAATATTATTCTGAGTTTGTACACGTGCAACCCTTTTATTAAATACAGTCTCTTTTTTTTAATATTTTAAAGTTTTTCTATGAAAGAGATTTTTTATTAAATATAAAATATTTCAATGAGTATGCAATGTATTATTCTCATTTTAACGTATTCCTTTTGGGAGTGTACAAAATATCCTAGCTTTTGCTTTGCTTAATAAAACATTTGAACGATATTTTATTTTAATATTGGTATCTCTTTTGATAAAGGCTATCTTTTTTACAGTTGTCTAAGTTATTGTTAATATTTCTTTCTTTTTTTTTTTTTTTTTTTTGTTAAATATTTAAAGCTTTATTTACTTTAGTGCTTAAATTAAGAATATCATAAAAAGGCTATTGGTTTTGGTAAATGCTACTAATTTTTCTAATTCATAAAAAATACTGAACATAAGTGCAATGGGGCAAATATGAACAATTTTTCTTTTATAAAAACAAACCAACTAATTAAGAATAAGTTCAATTTTAATTAAGATAAATAGTTCTATTTGTAGATAATGATTTATAACATTTGAGTTAACTACTAATTTAATTTTTAAAATACTGCATCAAGCAACTCATGCCCACTTTTTCAAAAAAAAAAAAGGACTTATTGCATTATTGCAAACAAGAAAATTATATTAATGAATTGTACATAGCACCCTGATTAGCAAATTATTGATCATAAAATTAAAAATACCATCAAATGAAATACTACAATATTATATATCCCTCTTATAATATTAACGATGTCTCCATTTCACTGGACATACTAACGTTGGAACATACTAACATTCACTAACATTGAACCAAGTAATTCCAATGTTACATTATCTCACATGAACTTTTACAACACCTAAGCTATGCTTTTCGGTACAGTTACTTCCTCTGCCTACAAGAACACGCCATCCACTTCAATTAATAACATTTCCACCCAATCCTCCAGAAAAAGCCCCACCATTTCAATCAGACACTCAAACAGCCAGGCCTCTTTCTTTGATTAGAGCAATATGCACAGCAAAAGATTAGGCTGCGAAAACCGTAAAAGGGAACGATAAAGCCGGACTACCCCTCTTCTACTTGCTCTATCCTTAACACCTGTTTGAGTGGCTTTCCATTTCCTTGGGCAGCCATGAACTCAACAGCAGCAAGATTATTGCCCAACACTTTTATCTTGTCTGCCATGACGCCCGGCCACTCGTAAAAGCCGCTCCAAAAAGCACACTCATTTGTATTTCTCGTTACATGCTTCCACGGCCACCTGAACTGCATTAGCCGCTTTTATTGCAGGCCTTTTCGAAAAAATGGCACACCAACTACAAAGATTTCGTTTATGGTAGTGCTTCTTCCTCTTGTAAGGACTGGATTCGTAAGGGTGTATATAAAAGCATTAGATCATAGGTTAAGGTAACTTCTGAAAATACACACTTCGAGAAAAAATTACTGCAGATTTCTGTTACGATGATGATTATAACTGATTCTATGATGAGAATTAAAAAAATGGAAGATAGTATTCATTTGGCGATTAATTTAAAATGATTTTAAGTAACAAAATGCGTAAAATGTGAGAAGTTTATATTATTTTATAAGGAATTTAAAAAAAATTAACGGACAAGAAATATTTTTGTACAATTCAGTTAAAAAAACATATTGAAATTGATATTTTCACAATTTCTCAAGCCACCAAGCCACTCCAAAAAGCACACTCATTTGTATTTCTCGTTACATGCCTCCACGGCCACCTGAACTGCATTAGCTGCTTTTATTGCAGGCCTTTTCGAAAAAAATGGTTCGTTTTATCAGTCGATATGATTTTTTTTTGTTCTAATGCAACTGGCAAACATTTACACAATTGTCACAATAGGTTAAGACGCTACTAAAAATTCTTTTTTTAATTAATCGTCAAATCAGTACATCTTCCATTTTTTAATTCTCATTTTAGAATAAGTTTTAATCATCATAATTTTCATCATAAATTCTAATCACCATCATAACAGAAATCTGCAGTAATTTTTTTTTATCGAAGTGTGTATTTTCAGTAGTTCACTATAGGTTAAGACAGGGATGGGCAAACCTTTTCGGTCATGAGTCAAAAATAATCGAAAAAAAAAAGTTTGGCGTGCCAGAGATAACTTTTTCTAAAATTTTAAAAACATTATGCAAGTATTACAATTTAATTATGTTAATGAGATGAATGAAATTGCGATTTCATTTTTAAAAGTTCCTTATATTGAGGTTCGAAATGAGATGTACTGATTCTAAGGAACGAGGCTAAATGCTCATCTGTCGGTCTACTTCTGAAATAATTCTTTCTAAGGTTCGTAGTTGAAAACACTTGTCCACATATATAAGATGAAGCAAACATAGCACTGATTTCTGGGCGTGAGATGTTAAATTTGGGGAAATTTACTTTAGATAATGATTTGTAAAACTGTAACTTGTTGGAAAAAATTTACTTAAATACATTTACTTTATTATGTTTTTTAAATTTATTTTTATTTAACTTTAAATTTGAATTAACAACAAAAAGTGAAACTGGATATATTTAAGAATTATCATTATTCACTAAAGTATAATTATAACATATTTTAAAAAATACTGAATATAATAAGACAAATAACTACAGCTGTTTTGATTATATGACCTCTCTACAAAACGTAAAGCTAACAAAAATTAACTTAAAACGCACACATGGAATTGATATTTAAAATAAATGTATTTCTGATTAAATGAGTTTTAAGTTTGCGTCGAACTTAAAATCCCATTCGTATTCATGAACAACTAAAACACCAGAACTTTTGTAGTACTCTTAACTTAAAAGAGATTTAAAAGCTTTTGACGATTGGGATCTTCAACCCCTTTTCTAAAACGGCATCTTTCCAACTTAAAAAAAAAAAACCCATGAACAAGACAACCCCTTCTTCTTAAATGCACTACCTTAACTGTAGCGGAAGACTTGCCATACACACACACCATTCTGTTTATGCATGCTTTACTGCGTGTAGTATCTCTCCTCCATTCGCGTTGGTATGTATATACATGGGATGGGATACTTAGTTTGCAGGGAAAATTCGCCTGCCACGCGAAAGGTCGGACAGATATCATTAATCATCGAGTTGGTTGCAAATTTAGGAGGATGGTTGGATATCCTGGCAGGGTTTGGTATTCGGAAGTGCTGCACCAAGGGTAGGGTTGCCAGAGGATGGCAATGAAGTGCACTTTGAATATAAAATTTAAAGCCTAATTGTCGCCAAAAAGTATAATTAAGAAAATGTGTTGAAGAAGACGTGATCAAGAATATGTGATGGCTGCTTCAGATATAAGATGCTAAATGAAAGATAATGGTGAAAGTCATTAATCTTAACTTGTAACATGGCGTGATTAAGATGATGAAGGTGATTTAAAGGCATTTTTTGCTACTTATAATGAATCTGTTGAAATTTTAAGTAGCAAGATTAATGAGGCGTGAAATATTTTATTTTCTTTGGTAGCATTTATTCAATGTCACTTGATAATTTATTATTATTTAATTAAATTATTTAATAGCATTATTATTATTATTATTATAAATAATTGAACAATAGGTAGGAAATCTGACGCCATGGAGTTGTTTAAAATTAATCCAAAAATAATGATTGCAATTTGTATTTTGAAACGAAAACTTGATTACCCAGTACTATTCCATTGTTAAAAAAACTGAGCATAATTAATATTAATCAGTTTTTTTACCTTATGATTTCATTGATTACGATTTAATTTAAACTAAATTTAAGCTTGTCCATGCGAAGTGTTTCTCAGAACGGCCCAATTTCATTTTCAATTAAAAATGCACAATTAGAACAAACACATTAGTAAAGTAGTTAGCTTATTTAATTATATTATAATCTTTAAGAAACATAAGTTGAGAGATAACAAATGTTTTATAAAATGTAAACGTTTTTAAATGAACCTTTTCTAATAAATTTATTTTATTCAGAATAAGTAAAAGTTCTATAAAATGGGAATATTTTGCTACATCTCCTTAAAAGTAATGCTAATAATAATATTTTTTCAATTGACTAATTCAATTGGTTTCATATGTGGAGTAGTCAAATATGTAAACGAAAATCTATTATTTATAATATTTAAGTTTGTTAGTGTCATATTCTAAATCAGTTAATAGATCAAACATATCGGACTGAGATGTATAATTTTTTACTAAAACATATATTTTTCCTCGCCCTGCATGAAGCGATTATATAAAAAATATACTCCGAAATTAGTTCTGGTTCCACACTGTTTCTCGTATTGCTGTTGCAGGTTTAGATTTTATTTCTGCTGTTGTTTCTAACGCAGCTGCCAATACAGAGACAGTTTATCTTTATGCCATAAGCAAGGGCTGCACTGTTGTTACTCATTTAGCACTACCAAGGAGGCACGTGTAGCATGAAAGATATGCTACAGACGCGAGTAACACTACCCCCACAATGCTCTACGATCCTATTAGGACCGGGACCTACGGTTTAAAGTGGATTTCGAACCACTTCAAACATCCATGGCACAGCCGGGTTTCGAACCCGATAACTGTGGTACCGACTGCCAGAGTGGTATTTTATTTCTATTATCGAAGTTTGCAGCCAGTAATAATCAATGTTTATAAAATCCTTTATGGTTAATCGTAATAAAGAGGAAAATTCGGTATAATTCACAGTGGCGTATAATTAGTGGATTATTTGAACTGTAAAATTATTTTCTTTACCTTTTCTTGTGCCAAGAAAGTTCCTCTGTTGTCTTTGGAACTGGTATAACAATTTTTCAGCACTTTACAGTTTTAATGCCTTTTTGATGCTAAAACAATATTGAAAAAATAATACACGTTAAAAATGAGGACGTTGACTTTTTCCTGCAGGTTATTTACTTAGAAAATGCAAACATGTTACGAAGCGATAATGAAAATTCCGAGAAATATCTGAAATTCTTTTCAAATCATATATTTATTGAACTGTTTACTAAAGATAAACGGATACGTTATTTTGTGTATATATTTTGTATTGTGATTATTTTGTATGAAATATAATAAAACAAAAAGTTCATATAAATGAATATTTTATTTTTGAATCCATCATTTTGGAGGAAAAATATGAAACAAGAAAATTTATGAATAGAATATAAATTCCAAATAATTAGAAAAATTAAATTTACATTTATTTAAAGCTTCAAAAAAAAAAAAAAAAAAAAAAAAAAAATGAATGAAAAAATGTCTTTTGAAAATTGCTGTAAGTTAGTAGTTTTCTCCTTTCTAGTCAAAGCGGTTTAAGGGCCATCTGACTAGCATTCTGGCTTTTGGTAACATAAGCTTCAGGTTCAAATCCTGGCGGTGGCATGAATATTTGTGAGTGGTTCGGTTTCCACTTTAAATTGCAGGTCCCGGTCTAATTACCCTAAAGTGTGCACTAAATGACCGTAGAGTGACAAACCAAACCTCCACTTACGGTAAGATATAACGGCATACAAATTTTCATTACCAGAACAGGTATGAAAGCTTTCAGTTCAGCAGTAGTTGTCAGGTTTCGAAGCAGCTTTCCGAGTTTTAACACTTAACACATTAAGTAAAATTTCTAGTCAGGATGACAAGACTGTTTGTCGATGCAAGACTCTGACACATTTTTTTTCTGGATAACCAGTTTTTGGATAATATTCTACCAGCAGAAATCGAATATTCTTCCAGTGTACAGCTCGCAGCCTGATTGGCAATTGGCTAATGCTATGGCCATTGGTACCATAGGCTTCAGGTTCCAATCCTGGCGGTGACACTGATGTTTGCGATGGTTCCACGTTAAACCATAGGTCCCTGTCTAATTAGCCTAAAGTGTGCACTAAATGACCGTAGGACAACAAACCAAATCAAACCAGGCCCTTGGTTTGCCTCTCTACGAGCCCTACGGTTTAAAGTATGCACAAAGACCACAAGCCGGACTCAGTTCGAAACCTGTGGTACAGAACGCTAGTCACTCGTCCACCATATATACAGTCTCGTTTATTGAATACGTACAATTGATAGTAGAGCGACAAACTAAACCGAATGGCATAGAGTAGTAATAGCCAACAATAAAGAGTGCTGGCAAAAATCACCAAGCTATCATCGCAACTGTTAAACTACAAAAGCCTGAGCTTAAAACTAATTCTACACGTGCAGTCTATTCCACAGTGCAATACAAGCTCGTTTTTCTTCTGTAACGCAGGTAAACAAAGTGTCCAGTCCTGCACAAATGAATGGTAGAGTGACCAGCCATCACAGTACTCTTGATAGTGGTCAGTGCTGATTGTAAAGGGAGACGCGATATGATCATGCGAGGATCCTGTTTGTCCTCTATCACATTTCTATTCTACGGATTATTTACGCTGGTGAACTGCACACATTAAGATTTGGTTTGTCGCTCTACGGTCATCTTGTGCACACGAGGGCTAAACAGACCGGGACCTACAGTTTAACTTGAATTCCAAACTACTCACAAACATCCATTCAGCAGCCACGATTGTAACCTGAAACCTGGGATACCAAAGGCTAGAGCGCTAGCCAATTGGTGTACCATTGAGAATGGGCACTATTATTAACAATTGTTTAGATAATCTGGTATTGAGTCTGGATAAGATGGTGTTATTGCAGTTAAGGACTTACTAAGGAACATGTGGTTTCGTTATTCTATTAAATCTCATTGGGCAGACAAGTATATGTACCGACTCTATTTTTCCATTAGAGTCTTTTTGGAAAAAAAATTGGGCACAAGTTTTGCAAACAAGTGTTATACAATGTCTGCTTTTCTAAAATAATTGAAAACAATTTTTAAAAATTTATCAACGTTAAAGATCTTGCTATCAAAGATTTGATATTTAAATAAGCAGTTTTAGAATGCGGGCTTTTTGGTTTCATTTTCTTCGCCACTTGATGACAGCAGATTCATCGTTACCCAGGGTTGTACGGTTATTCTTGGTATTTACATGGTTAGTGCCTTCCTCTTCGAACCAACAATGATGTTCAAGATTCGGTATTTTGTAATATAACTCTAGACAATGAAAATGATGCAATGCTGTTAAAAAAATATTAAATAAGTGTACCGAAAGTTAAATCAAATAGAAAGAGTCGGCTGCTACCAAATTTGCATCATTATCTACAATACGGCATCACGATTTATCACTCCCACACCATTCAAAGAAATGCGGGTTTATTGTCGGGCTTCAAACTCGGCTCCCCTAGATTAAGGACACAATTCTAACTAGGAATTAACTACTGTAGTGCATCCATTTCTTTAACGACTTGCACCTATCTTGCCAACTCACAGAATAGTGACGTAAAATGTTTGCATTAATGTTAAGATTAAACGTTCACATTTTTTTTTATATATTTAACCTATCCTCGTAGCAATAGACTCTTTCTACTCTTGACTTCGCTTTCGACTCCCTTATTCAATTAATTCTATTAGCTCACACTCTCCCAAAATCTTGTTCAAGTTTTCAATCGTTCATAAAATAAATAAAATTCATAAAATAAATCAATACTTTAATTACTTTACTTTAATACTTTAATCCACTCAAGTTCAAATACATTTTTTTTAACTTGTAGTGGATGACACTTGAAGTTAATACAATCTTTTCAAATATTAGTTCATTCCTTAAATTTAATTAATTATTTTTTTTTTTTTTTAGATTTAAGTTACATGTATCTACCAATAGATGGCGCCAGATAAACTTTAAAAAATGAATGAAAATTATTTATAAAGGACTTTCTGCAATAGAGTGAAAAAAAAAGGAATTGACTTTAATTTTTTTTTTATTTTATTTATTTATTTATTTTTTTTTATTTATTACTTGTTTAATATTTCATTAACAGCATTGCACCAGTTTCATTGTCCAGAGTCATATTACAGAATACCGAATCTCGAGAGTACCCCGATGGAAAATTACGGGAATGAGGAAAGATTAAAAGAGTGAATATTGGATATCAGCTTACGCTGCTCAATAGCAGCAAAGACCGTACTTTAAATCACCTTCCCCACCAAAGCTTCTTTTAAGCATCTTGCCGATATCGACCCACCCACCCGGAGATCATCATCAAGGAAAAGAAATCATCATCTCTTCCTGTGTTCCAACCATCCCTCATCGGCCTCATCAGCATGGCATCGCTGACATATTTATCCTGGCTTTTCCCGGGCTCAACCTCCGTTGTGTACCGGAAATCCGATCAGTCCCGGGGCTAGGTTTGTCGGGAAGAGTGGTGCAACAAGGAATTTGTCCAGCGTCCCCAGGGAAGGGGGAAGGGGTGGATGACGCTTCTTCTTTTTAGCAACTGGTCTATTCCCTGGAGTGGGGCAGAGACTTAAGTGTCGGGGAAGATGTCTTCTGGTGATCCATCATTTTTTTGCTACCCTCCCTGCCAGAAAGAAGAAGGTTATGAAATGCTAGGAGAGATATCTGGGGAAGGTTCTCAAAAAAAAAAAGAGAGAGATGAAACATAATAAAAGCTTATCAAGGTTTTTTTTTTTTTTTTTTTTTTCCCATCACTGAGATCATATGTAGTCTTTGTATATGTATGGCAAAATATAGAATCGAATGAGTTTCAGAAATGCAGAGTAAAGAAAATTGTAAATAATAAATTGTAAATTTACGAAAGGTGTTCAAGTCTGCATAATTGTGTTGTTTGTTGTTGCTTCTTATCCCACTTGGCTGGCCAAGTCCACGAGTCCATATGTACTCATGAATGAAGGGGAAGGAAGCAGCTTCTGTTGTGATGGAGCACTCGTAGGTTTTATCCGCAAGACATCAACATACTTTTAATTTGGTTTGAGTTTCTGTATAACAAATAATAAAAACAAAAAATTTTTAAGTGAATTCCTATTTTTTTTCTTCTCTATATTGCAGAAAGTCCTATATAAATAATTTTCATTCATTTTTTTATGTTTATCTGGCGTCATCTATGGGCAGATACATGCAACTTAAATCTAAAAGAAAACTAAAATTAATTTTTTAAATTTAATGAATGAATTAATATTTGAAAAAACTGTATGAACATCAAGTGTTATCCACTACAAGTTCAAAAAAAAAAAAAAAAATGTATTCGAACTCGAGTGGATGAATAAAAAGTATTTTAAGAACGATTGAAAATGTGAACAAGATATATATAGGGATAGTGTGAGCTAATAGAAAGAATTGAAAAATATGTTATAATTAATGAATAATATCACTTTTTCTCAATTTATTGTTATTGTACGCACACATTTTGTTCGAGATCCGTAACAAAAGTGTTGCCATGAATATAACATGATTTTAAGATGGAAATGTGTTTTTTCTTGTTAGTCATACATTTCTAATTAAGTCAGAAAATGATGAGCCTTCATGTAAATCTGTCGCGCCTGACTAATTTTCTCATTAGCGCGGTCATCGAACCTTCAACTGCAATGCTGGCCCAGATGGGGTGATAATTGTGGTAAAACAAGTAAAAACTGGAGGCAAACCCCCTGTTTCGAAAAAAGGGCGCGATTTTTTGGGGGGCCTCTGAGAGCTTTGTCCCCGCACAGTCCCCATGTATTCATTCAGCACATTATGAGGAAATTTATGCACCGATCCTACCCAACAGGCAGTGCTGAAGCATCCATGTGAGATGAGAGTCGAGGGAATTTTTACCGCGTCAGAAGTTTGCATTAAGAGTGAAGACTCTTCGTTTTGAGACAGAGGAGGGCAGTATTGGCTTCAAGGCAAACTTTATCGATACACTGTCTTGTTGATCCCATCTTAATGTGCAATATGTCAAGATTAATATATATATATTGTCTTATTCAATTCCTTCTATTAGCTCACACTCTCCCTCTATATATCTTGTTCAAATTTTCAATCGTTCATAAAACACCTTTTTATTCATCCACTCGAGTTCAAGTGCATTTTTTTTTTTTTGGGAACTTGTAGTGTATGACACTCGATGTGAATGCAGTTTTTTCAAATATTAATTAATTCATTAAATTTAAGTAATTAATTTTAGTTTTTTTTTAGATTTAAATTGCATTTATCTACCAATAGATGGCGCCACATAAACTTAAAAAAATTATGAAAATTATTTAGAAAGGGCCGGTTCGAATTCTGCCGATGGCATGGTTGTTTGAGAGTGGTTTGGAATCCCCTTTAAACTGTATGTCCCGGTCTGATTAGCCTAAAGTTTACACAAAATGACAGTAGAACGACAAACCAAACCAAACTAAATGAATTATTGTGTAATGCTAAATTTTAATTATTTATGAGGTACTAGTAATATATAGTAAGGTAAAAAAGTAAAAATAGTAAATTAATATATAGTAAGGTGAAAAAGTAAAAGTAGTAAATTAATAAGATAAAAAACTGAGAAAGTTGATTTTTAAAAAAATTAAATGTTTGATTTGCATGCTAACAATGACTATACTTTTTCTGTATATTTTAACACGTTGTATTAATAATTAAAGATATTAAAATAAATATTTTTTTCTTAATTTTCTTTTTTTTTCCCCCTTTATTTTAACTTTTTTTTGACGGGTTCCTCACCTCTGGCAATAATATTATGAATCCTGTCTAAGGTTATCTTTCCAAATAAACAAGTAATATAAAAAAAAAAAAAAAAAAAAAAAATTAAAGTCAATTCCTTCTTTTTTTTCACTCTATTGCAGAAAGTAATAATAAATAATTTTCATTCATTTTTTTAAGTTTATCTGGCGCCATCTATTGGTAGATATATGCAACTTAAATCTAAAAAAAAACTCAAAGTACTTAATTACATTTAATTACAGAATTAATATTTGAAAAACTGCATTAACATCCAGTGCCATCCCCTACAAGTTAAAAAAAATGTATTTGAACAGGAGTGGAAGAATAAAAAGTATTTTATGAACGATGGAAAATTTGAACAAGATATATATATATATATATAGGGAGAGTGTGAGCTAATAGAAGGAATTGAATAAAAACAAACAATCGAATTGATGCTAATTAAATAGTAATTATGCAATAATTGTTCCAATTATCGGATAATTGTTTATGGGGTAAATATCTTTCATTTTTAACTACACACGATTTCCAAAGAGGAGAATAACAAAAAAAAAAAAAAAAAAAAAAAAAAAAAAAAAAACTCCCTTTATTTGATAGTTCATTAAGAAATTGCCGTGCAATATGAAGATAATTTGTGACATTTTAGCTAATGAAAGGGATTAGAAAAGGGCATAATAGAGAGGTTTCGCGGAAGTTGATTAGGACAGATTTCCCTGCAGGGAAGGAGTAAATACTTAATAACGTGTTGCTTTCTGTCGTAAAAGTAATACGTGAAATAGAAGTTTGAATTGTCTGGACGTAATTAGTCATCACAAATACATATTTAAAGGCTTTTTCTTATTTATACAATGATTATCCAAGGGCCTCATGGCCGAATGGCTAGCGCTCTGGCGTTCGGTACCACAGGTATCGGGTTCGAATCCCGGCGTTGCCATGGGTGTTTGTAGTGGATCGGAATCCACTTTAAACCGTAGGTCCCGGTCCTTAATAG
Source organism: Caerostris darwini (assembly GCA_021605075.1). Lineage (NCBI taxonomy): Eukaryota > Metazoa > Arthropoda > Arachnida > Araneae > Araneidae > Caerostris > Caerostris darwini. The sequence goes on from BPLQ01005205.1 coordinate 29,896, forward strand.
GATCGTAGAGCGTTGCGGGGGCAGTGTTACTTCGCGTCCGCGGCTTATCTTCAAGTTACACGCGCCCCCCGGGTAATGCACAGTGAGTAACATCGGTGCAGCCCTTATGGCAGAAAAGATCACGGTCTATTTGCCAGCTGCATTAGAAGAAAAAAAACAATGATTATCAATTATATGCATAGCTTTCAAAGTTATAGTGTCAATTGACTTACAGTGCCAATAGAATACAAGACTTATAGTGTCAATAAAATAATAACAATGAAACAAGTACTATAAAAATAATTTTTAAGTCGATTCCTACTTTTTTTTTCACTCTATTGCAAAAAGTCCTTTACAAATAAGTCCTGTATAATCATTTCATTCATTTTTTTAAGTTTATCTGGCGCCATCTATTGGTAGATATATGCAACCTAAATCTAAAAAAAACTAAAATTATTTCATTAAATTTAATTACTGAATTACCGTATGTCTTTTTCTAATTAGCCCAATGTGTAAAACAAATGACCGTAGCGCGACAAACCAAACCTTGCAATAAAAATCTCACTCAACTCAAATAGGAACTTTGTGCTTCTGGATTTTAGTACAGGCTTCAGGTTCAAATTCTGGTGGTGGCATGTATGTTTGTTAGTAGTTTGGAATTAACGTTAAACTGTAGATACCGGTATAACTAGCCCAAAGTGGGCAAAGAAAGACTGTAGAGCTACACACCAAACCTTGCAATTAAAATCTCACTGAACTCAAATAGGAACTTTGTGCTTCTCGATTTTTGTTCGAAACTTGGCGTGGCATGGATGTTTGTTAATGATTTGTAATCCATGTTAAACTGTAGATCCCGGTCTAATTAACCCAAAGTATGCATAAAATGATCGCAGAGCGATAAACCAAACCAAATCTCGATTATGGTATAATTTTCAATGCATCAGTTCAGATGTGAGCCTCTATTCCATTCTATTTTTTCTTACAATCTTTTTTAAGCTTTTTATTATACAGTATAGCGTTTAATAAAAACCTAAAACGCAAATATTTTGAATCGTAAAAAGCGAAAAACATAATTCAAACATTCCAGGCAAAAAGCAACGCATTTTCATGCAATTCCGTCTCTATTGATTCGGATGTTGCGTCGACGGGGGAAAGAAAAACGCAACAAATAAGTTTTGAAAAGGAAAAAAAATATAAAAACATAAAATACTCGAATTTCTATGTCATATGTCAGTTGAAAAATTCTTTCTTAAACAAGTTGCGGAAAACTTTCAGATTTTCGAATTCATGTCCCGAAAAACTGGGCCAAAAGCATATCGTTCCGAGTTGTTTGAGTGAGAGAGAGGGGTATTTTTTATTTATTTTTTACATATTCTTTTTTTGAGGGGGGGGATGATTTTGTTTGAAAAAAGTGAGAGCATATCAAACAAGATACGGAGGCACTTAAACTTTCCTTTTGTGAGGCTGACTGAGATGTGTGAGACTTTTTGGAAAGAAAAAAAGTGTGTGTTGGCGATATGACAAGATCAATGTTGATTTTTTTTAACGGTACTAGTTATATTTCATGAAAGATAAATAATCGACAAGTGCTATCTGTCAAATCATTTTCTTTTCTTTAGCTAAGTTAAACCAGTTTATTTACGAGGATTTTTAGGGGACTGGTCGTAAAGGCGGTGCTTCTTCTATTTTTTGTCTTTTCACATTTTTCTATCCTTATCGCCATTTTATATATTTCTCTATCTATAATTGTCTTTTTACATATTTCTATCCATAATTGTCATTTTACATATTTCTCATTTTTCTATTCCTTATCGCCATTCTATATAGGTCCATTTTCTCTATCTGCAATTGTCATTTTACATATTTCTCATTTTTCAATCCGTTATTGCCATTTTATATATTTCCAATTTGTCTATCTGCAATCTTCATTTTACATATTTCTCATTTTTCTTTCCCTTATCGCCATTTTATATATTTCCAATTTGTCTATCTGCAATCGTCATTTTACATATTTCTCATTTTTCTTTCCTTATCGCCATTTTATATATTTCCAATTTGTCTATCTGCAATCGTCATTTTACATATTTCTCATTTTTCTTTCCCTTATCGCCATTTTATATATTTCCAATTTGTCTATCTGCAATCGTCATTTTACATATTTCTCATTTTTCTTTCCCTTATCGCCATTTTATATATTTCCAATTTGTCTATCTGCAATCTTCATTTTACATATTTCTCATTTTTCTTTCCCTTATCGCCATTTTATATATTTCCAATTTGTCTATCTGCAATCTTCATTTTACATATTTCTCATTTTTCTTTCCCTTATCGCCATTTTATATATTTCCAATTTGTCTATCTGCAATCGTCATTTTACATATTTCTCATTTTTCTTTCCCTTATCGCCATTTTATATATTTCCAATTTGTCTATCTGCAATCTTCATTTTACATATTTCTCATTTTTCTTTCCCTTATCGCCATTTTATATATTTCCAATTTGTCTATCTGCAATCTTCATTTTACATATTTCTCATTTTTCTTTCCCTTATCGCCATTTTATATATTTCCAATTTGTCTATCTGCAATCGTCATTTTACATATTTCTCATTTTTCTTTCCCTTATCGCCATTTTATATATTTCCAATTTGTCTATCTGCAATCGTCATTTTACATATTTCTCATTTTTCTATCCGTTATCGCCATTTTATATATTTCCAATAATTGTTGATTTTGATTGTTTGATCTTGATTGTCATTTTTTTATCTATAATCGTCATTTTACATATTTCTCATTTTTCTATCCCTTATCGTCATTTCATGTATTTCCATTTTTTTCTACCTGTAATTGTCCTTTTACATATTTATTCTTTGTCTCCTATTACATATCTATCCTTATTTTCTTGTATCTGTAATTGTCCTTTTACTTATTACATATTTTTTCTATTCCTTATATCCGTTTTATATATGTCCCATTTTTCTATCTGTAATTGTCATTTTACATATTTCTCATTTTGCTATTCCTTATTGTCAATTTATGCATCTTTCTACGGACACAGAATATCTTGGCAGATAGTGCTTTAGGGTTTTCAAGTGAATAAGCTGGCTTCGAAACTTAACAAGCAAAACAGGGGGGGAGGGAAAATCGTGTCTCTGCCGGGACTGGGCGCGATAAATCAGTCCACAGAAAAGTTATTTTATCTGCCTCACTGACGAGGATGTGAATTATTTTCCTCTAAAATAATATTCCTGATCATTTTCGTTTAAATTTGTAGGGGTTTCGTTCAAATTTGCAGGTTGTTAGCCCTACGCCCAACACTCTATACACCGGGACTCGAAATATTATATATTAGAGCCAGGACCCGAAATCTGTGGCACCGAGCGCTAGAGTGCTAGTCACTTGACCAATCAGGTCCATTCGAAAAATGAACCCTGTTAATTTGCCTTACCAGTGTCCCCGCAGTCGTGTTTCAGAAGATGATAAATCTTTTGATGTACGACCCATCAATTCTATCTGCAGCTGAAAATGTGTTTTCCCCAATGTTTTTGCATGCTACGCGTTTTTCGTCGGTACAGAAATAAGCCGGTTAGTAATGCCTTCTCCAGCGATTATTTATTTTTCATGAAATATAACTAGTACAGTTCAATAAACCTAAAAAAAAAAAAAAAATTTTAAATCAACACTGATCTTGTCGCTCGTTGCTCATGCATTCAATTGTAGACGCAGCTATACGCAACTATTTGTGTATAATAGGGAATGTGCTACATGCGACGTTCCAAAATTAAACTTGTCATATATAAAAGGATGATATACGTATGTGTGTATTCTGGTATATGCATATGTATATATGGAATTTGCTACATATGTGTCGAATTTGTGGTCTAGCGTCAAATGACTTCTTCTGGACCAGATATTTAAAAAAAAAAAAAAAGTTTGTTTCAATGCAATACACTTGTTTTCATTTATTTATTTATTTTATTTGTTTTTGTTTTTCAGCATATAAATTCATAAAACCCAACGATGTTTTTAGACAATTATCAACAATTGCTCATGACTGGATTGATCTCTAGTTTGACGAAGGTTTTCTGAAGGAATTGTCAGTGCAAGAAAGGATATACAAAAATGTCTGAATATAATATTCTGGCAAGCAGATTCATTAATGATTTTATTAATAAATTACTGATTAATAATATAATTATTTATATTGAATTAAATTGCCACTTTTTTTTTTCATTGCTGCGTTAACATTAGAAAGAAAAACAGTACGTTTAAAAATATATAAATTGACGTTGATATTGAAAAGATGTTTAACCGTTCGTTCAAATAGTTTTCATTAGAGTTTCAAGAATCTTAAGCATGCAAGGAATAAATTAAGAGAATAATTAAATGCTCCTGCATAAAAAAGAAGCATTTTTTTTATCACTTGAACTTAATTTTGTCCTCTTGTTTAGATATTTCTTTTTCATTTCACTTCAAAAGAGCAGAAAAAAAAGCTTTTAAAAACTCATTAATTTAAAAGAGTGGAAAATTGTTGTTGTTAGAGACCATTTTGAGATTACAGTTACAATAAAGAGAGTAAAAACAATATTTATATGAAGCGAATAAATTTTTAAAAATTTATTTATGTCATAATAAATATATAATAAGAAAAAATTATGGATAAATGCAACTTAAATGAGCATTTTTTTTAAAAAATTCTTCAAAAATTTTCTTTGAATCTTTTTAATATATAAAAATTGCAAAAAAAAAAAAAAAAAAAAAAAATTTAACCTTTTAAATGAAGAAAAACTACAGGAATTTTTCTTTGAACCTTTCTTGTGAAGAACAATTACAAGATTTTTCTTTGAATCTTTTTAATAAAGAAAAATCTCAAGAATTTTCTTTGAGGCTTTTAAATAAAGAAAAATTTCAAGAATTTTCTTTGAACCTTTTAAAAGAAGAAAAATTGCAGAAATTTTGTTTAAAACTTTTTAATAAATAAATATTACAAGAATTTTCTTTGAACCATTTCAATGAAGGCAAATTACAAGAATTTCCTTTGAACTTTTTTAATGAAGAAAAATTACAAGAAATTTCTTTAAAACTGTTTAATGAAAAAAAAATTCAACAACTTTCTTCAAACCTTTTAAATGAAGAAAAATTACAAGAAATTTTTTGAATCTTTTTAATGAAGAAAAATTACAAGAATTTTCTTTGAGCGTTTTTAAAGAAGAAAAATTACAAGCATTTTACTGAAATTACTGAATTTATGCAGATTTAAACTCACATTGGATTTATGAAATACTTTTTGTTATATTAATTAAATATAAAATAGGTAATTGACATACAAAACTTTTCAAATTAATTTTTGTTTTATTTTAATTGCATTTCATTATTAAATTCTGGAAATAACTCTTTCATTATCAACGCAGTATTTAAACACCATTAATTAATAGAAAATCAAAAAAAAAAATCTATTTAAGTAATCCCGAAAAATTTTGAATTCCATGATGTTTTCGGAATCTTTTTAACACTTTAAGCCAAATACATCGTGAAAATTTTCACATTCGAATGAACACATAAAACTTCCATTTTCCTTATTACTATTTTTTTTTTTTAAATTATCACTACAACATATTCCATTTTAATTCTAGAAGGTAAAAAAAAAAAGTTCGAAAATGATGTTACTCGTCATTTTAATTAACCTAAGACGAGAAACTCGCAGCTAAAGCAAGAGAAATTTGGAAGCAAGCCAATCCTGAATATTAATTAGAAAATCCGCCATAAATTCGCCGCCTAACGACGTGGAATGCCTTCCATAACTCGGACTTTTCCATCTCTCTTTTAATGCGACATCGAATGCAATCCATTTAACGATTCATTACACAGCCGCGGCAAAGTGTAAGCTGTCAGGATTAACAGGATTTTAATTTTAAATTAGTCACGAGTTCTGTTTCCTAATCGATTTAATGATGTGGTCATTCTTACTTTGATCTGAAATATTTATTACGTAGGATGCTTTGGCGTATTCACATTCATTTTTCAACGGTTTTTCGATTGTCAGAGTAGCTACTTCTCTATCTGATTTTCGTCCAATCCAGAGCATGCCAAACGGCGCATATACAAAATAAATTTTTCTCTTAAGAAATAAATGCACCAATGAAGAAAATATGAATTTCCTTTCTGCCAATGAAGAAAGAGCACAAGTACTTTCTTTCTACCAATAAAGGACTACTTGTGGTTCACCAGGATTAACTATAGAACTCGCTTTCTATCAATGGAAATTCCTCTTTATTTATAGCAATAAAAACCATAAGAACCTTCTTCCTACCAGTGAAAAGTACAACAATCATCTACTAATGAGTAACTGATATTAGTTTACCATGAAGAATTCAAAAATATTCTTTCTGGAAATGAAGAACACAATACCCCTTTTTTTTCTTCCAATGAAGAAACAAGAACCCCCTTCCCTACCTGTGAAGAGCACAAGAACCATCTTTCTATTAATGAGAAATTATTCCTAATTAATCATGAAGAGCTCAAGAACCCTCTTTTTATTAATGAGGAACTATTCCTAATTCACCATGAAGTGCTCAACAACCCTCTTTCTATCAATGAAGATCTCGATAATCCTATTTATTTCAACCAACAAGGTACACAAAAAGTCTTTCTACCACTGATGATCAAGAACCCCGGCCCCCCCTTCTACTAATGTGGTATCTTTTGTAGTTTAGCATGAAGAACGCAAGAACCCTCGTATTGCCAATGAAAAACACAATGTCCCTTTTTATTTCTACCAAGTGAAGAAACAAGAACCCTCTTCCTTACTAGTGAAGAGCACAATAACTATCTTTCTATTAATCAGAAGCTATTCCTAATTCCACATGATGAGCTCAAGAACCCTTTATCAATGAAAAACTCGAGAATTCTATTTATTTCAACCAACAAGGTACACAAGAAGTCTCTTTCTACCACTGAAGACAAGAACCATCACTCTACTAATGTGGAACCATTTGAGGTTCACCATGAAGAACGCAAGAACCCTAAAAATAAAGAATACAACCCTTTTTCTACAAATGAAGAACAGAAGATCTTCTTAATGCCAATGAGAAAAAGACAAAAAGCGTAACACAAGAAAAAAATAAAGTATTGTCGTAACCAACCAAGCTTACAAAAAAAATATCGTACAAGGAGGGATGAGGAGCAGGTATGAATCAAACAAATCCTGAAAACTTTTTGCACTCCTTTTTGTCTCCCATGATTTGTTAAGCTGCTGGTCAAGGTTCCCTTTTATTCGGGGAAGGACTTAGAACCATCTTTCTAACTAGTGAAGAACACAAGTACCATCTTTACAAGAGAAAATATTCCTAATTCGTCATGAAGTGCTCAAGAACCCTCATTCTATCAATGAAAAACTCGAGAATCCCATTTATTTCAACCAACAAGGTACACAAAATGTCTCTTTCTACCACTGAAAAACAAGAACTATCATTCTACTAATATGAAACCATTTGAGGTTTACCAAGAAGAACGCAAGAACCATCATTCTACTAATGTGTAACCATTTGAGATTTACCAAGAAGAACGCGAGAATCATCATTCTACTAATGTGGAACCATTTGAGGTTTACCAAGAAGAACGCAAGAACCATCATTCTACTAATGCATAACCATTTGAGATTTACCATGAAGAACGCAAGAACTATCACTCTACTAATATGTAACTATTTGAGGTTTACCATGAAGAACGCAAGAACCCTCTTAATCTAATGAAGAACACAATATCCCTTTTTATTTCTACCAATGAAGAAACAAGAATCCCCTTCCTTGCCAGTGAAGAGCACAGGAACCATCTTTCTATTAATGAGGAAATATTCCTAATTCATCATGAACAGCTCAAGAACCCTTTTTCTACCAATGAAAACTCGAGAAGAGCACGAACCATCAGTATACTAATGTGGTACCATTTGCGGTTTACCATGAAGAAAGCAAGAACAATTTTTCTATCAATGAAAACTCGAGAAAAGCACGAACCATCAGTATACTAATGTGGTACCATTTGCGGTTTACCATGAAGAACGCAAGAACAATTTTTCTATCAATGAAAATCTCGAGAATCCTATTTATTTCAACCAACAAGGCACACAAGAATTTTTTTTTCTACCAATGAAGAGAAAGAACCCTCGTTCTATAAATATGGAACCATTTGAGGTCAAAAGACAACAAGATCTTCTTAATGCCAATGAGAAATTTTTCATAGTTTAGCATGAAAAAGACAAAAACCTTGACACAAGGAAAAAAAAAGGTACTGTGGTAACCAACCAAGCTTACAAAAAAAAAGTCCAACACAAGGAGGGGTGAGGAGCAGGTAGGAATCAAACAAATCCTGCAAAACTTTTTGCACTCCTTTTCCGTCTCCTATGATTTTTTACGCTGCTGGGCCAAAGTTCCTTTTGCCCATGAAGAAAACAAGAACCCTCTTCCGTACCAGTGAAGAGCACAAGAGCCATTTTTCTATTAATGAGTAATTATTTCTAATTCTTCATAAAGATCACAAGAGCACACTTCTTTCTATGAAAAACTGAGAAATCCTAAAAAACTCGAGAATCCTATTTACTTCAACCAACGGGGTACACAAGAAGTCCGTTTTCTACCACTGACGAGCAAGAACCATCATTCTACTAACGTGGAACAATTTTCGGTTTGCCATGAAGAATACAAGAACCCTCTTAATCCAATGAAGAACACAATATCCCGTTTTATTTCTACCAATGAAGAAACAAGAATCATCTTCCTTACCAGGTAAGAGCACAAGAACTATCTTTCTATTAATGAGGAACAATTTCTAATTCGTCATGAAGATCTCAAGAACTCTCTATTAATGAGGAACCGTTCCTAATTCATCACGAAGAGCTCAAGAACTCTTTTTCTATCAATGAAAACTCGAGAACCCTATTTATTCAACCAACAAGATACACAAGAACTACTACTGAACTGCAAGAACCATCATTCTACTAATGTGAAACTACTTGAGGTTTACCATGAAGAACCTCTAAATGCCAATAAAGAATGCAACCCTTTTTTCTACAAATGAAGAACACAAGATCTTCTTAATGCCAATGAGAAATTTTTCATGGTTTAGCATGAAAAAGACAAAAAACCCTGACACAAGAAAAAAAAATCGCAGAAGGTGGGGTGGGGAGCAAGTATGAATCAAACAAATCCTGAAAACTTTTTGTGCACTCCTTTTCCGTCTCCTATGATTTGTTACGCCGCTGGTCCAAGGTTCCCTTTTAATCAGGGAAGGACTTAGAACGCATTAAAGAAAATCAACAACGGTTTACATCACGGTCAGCGAACAAGGGGCTTTTGCGTGAGCTATGCATTGAAAAGGAAATTGGATTTTTCACATTTTTTTTTTTTCTTTTTTTTTCTTCTCTTCGACAGGAATGCATTTTTTGTTTTGTTTTGTTTTTGCTTTTATCTCCTAAAAAGAGGGAAAAGGAGCTTTTGGGAGATTATAAAGGAGAAAGTTGGAGAAAAGAAAACGGCAAAGGGGTTTTAAATAAGTCACGGCAATTACAAAAACAGGAGAGGACGAACGTTCTGTTAAGTTTGGTGAAGCTTCGAAAGAGAAGGGAACTTAAGAATATTTTTTTCGTTTTGCGTGATATTCCTAATATGAGGTAGCGAAGAGCTTGTTTCGTTTTTAGTTAGCATTTAAAAATAATGCATCCATTTATTTTTATTTATTATTATTTTTTTTTTTGTTCATGTGTCTGGAATTATTTATTTGAAAGAGATTACTTCAAAAAGTAAGTACAAAACGCTTATCGTAATTTGTCTGATATGTATCAAGGTGATTTAAAATTTATTTTCTTAAGAAGCATTTGGAATAAAAATTGAAAAAAAATTAATCTTTTTGCATTATTTTTTTTCATAGCTTTTACATTTTTTAATGTACAAAAAGTGTGTCGTCAGTGGCTTCTTGGGAGGGGGGAGTGATACATGATGATGGATTATTGGAAATGCAATAAAAACTGTATTTCCACAAAGAAATTAAATGAGTTATTACTTTTAAGAATTAAATTAATTATTTTAACCAAAAAAAATCCTTTATTTAAACAAATTCTACTTTTATACTACTTATTCTTTTCTTTAAAGTAATACTTTAGTTATAAGATCATATGAAAACATTAAAGTGAAACTTTTCGTAAAATCATATATATATGTGTGAATACTAATTTTTATGGACATCGTTTGAACGGTATATAAGATGAAAGGCTGCAGCACCGTCTGGTGGCAAGTAACAATAAAGTTGATAGCCCGAACTTATTTTGCATACTCGAATACACAATATTATCAAATTTCATAGCGATGGGTTGAACGGTATACAAGTTGATATACAGCAGAAGCATGTGGTAGTGATTTAAAACAAAGGGGATAGTATAAAAATATTATCCGTTTTATCAAACATACACAAAAATTTCATCAAAATCGGTCCAGCCGTTTAGGAGGAGTTCAATCACAAACACACGCAAAGAAGATCCCGATTTCAGTGACACCTACATGATCAAATTGTAAATCTAAACCCTCCAGGGACCCACTGAAACACACAAAAAAATTCATCAAAATCGGTCCAGCCGTTTAGGAGGAGTTCAATCACAAACACACGCAAAGAAAATCCCGATTTCAGCGACACCTACATGATCCAATTGTGAATCTAAACCATCCAGGGACCCACTGAAACACACACAAAAAAATTCATCAAAATCGGTCCAGCCGTTTAGGAGGAGTTCAATCACAAACACACGCAAAGAAGATCCCGACTTCAGCGACACCTACATGATCCAATTGTGAATCTAAACCATCCAGGGACCCACTGAAACACACACAAAAAAATTCATCAAAATCGGTCCAGCCGTTTAGGAGGAGTTCAATTATAGAATTATATATATATATATATACCTATGTAAAGATATATTAAACAAATAAGCCTACAATATATTGATTTATTTTTAAATAATAAAGATACTAAAAAAAAGAAGAGAAAGAAGAAATTTTTACTTGGACAAAATTTTAATAATGAGATGAATAAGGAACAGCAATTTTCATTAAGGAAAATCATTAAGGAAAAATTCTGTTCCTAATTAAAATAGCTATTTAAACAATTCACTTGCATTAGCGAATGTAACGATACTGGAGTTCTGCTATCTTATTTAACAGATCTCATTCATTAACCAAAATTAAATGTAAACTCAGAGTCAATATACATTTTAAGAAGAAATGTTTCTTTTCTACAGAGAAGAATTTTTAAACTTATCGTTATGCAAACAAAACATACTATAAATGGCATAAACTGCATTTATTTATAACTTCTTAATTCAAATGATCAGATAAAAATCTTATTTGCAAATTTATTTGTATTTCGGGATTATTTATTGAGCACTCAATTTTCAAGAAGTTCAAAACAAAAAAAAGAGAAAAGATTATTTTTCCAAAACGATGACATGTCGCATTTATATTTAATGTTCCTCCAAAAAGAGTCTCTGTGCCTTTTGGACCATTGACAAAAACTCTTTTTTTCTCCATTCTAAAGTGAATAATAAAGAAGATCATAATTATTTGCAACATTTATTTTCAACAAACAAGAAGGTTCAGGGCATAAAAAAGGCATTTTGGAAAACGAGGAAATATATAAACGGCAGAGACATAATTCAATCTTAATTTTGTTTTTCTTTCGAATAAAAACAATGGATGGAAAAACATAATATTTTGATCACGTAGCTAACGTATGGCGTTTGGAAAATGTCACACAAATATTTAGATAAACTGCATGTACTTATTTTTTGTAAGTTGCATACACCAAAAACCTAATTCTTCCCTCGTTACTGCATACGCGTGAGTCATGAGTATCAATGATATTATTAGCCATAATACTCGAAGAAGAAGAGGTACTTGAGTTTCTAATATAGCTTCCCCAAAAAGGTCATCTTCAATGAAAGGAATTGCAATTTCCGAAATGTTATTCAAACATGTTTTTCAATTTCTTCTCGACAATTTAATATCCAATCTTCTACCGCTATGAAATAATATCCAGCTTTCAATATTCTAATCTAAAAAAACTGTTTATGTTTCTTGGAACAAAAATTCTTGAGTGCCAAATGCAAATGGACGTCTAATATCGTCGACTGTTCTTAAAATAATAAAAAAAAGGATTCTTTTTAGTTCTTTATTGCTTTTCCTTATTGTCAAAGAATGGAAGAAAGTTTATGAAATCTGTCACAACGTTTTAATGTAAGTGAATGATATCATTTCTGAAACTATTTTTTTAAAAATATATATATGCAATGAAGGGAATTCTTTTTTAACTCCATCTTGAAAGAAAGGAATAATTTTGCTGCGATTTGTGGAGATACTTCTTATAAAGATAAAAAAAAAAAAAAAGTTCATTCATTGCTTGGCATTTTCATTATTCATTTAAAATAAGCTTTTCGCTATGTTTAAATCTATAAGACGTTTCTGTCAGAGTTATTTAGAAATGTCCATTAAATATTTCTGCTCGTGAAATATGGAAATCAAAAATTTTCAGAGCTGTCTAAATCTTTACTGCATTTAAATAAATGAAAAAAATATGTTCGGTATAATTAAGTAGAAAATTCAGCAATCGGTGTACAAAGTTGCATCAATTAAATTCAATAATTTTATAAAATTTTCAAAACATTCTCAGCAATAGCAGTACAAAATTGCATGTATTAAATTGAATTAGATTGTAAAATTTCCAAAACATTCTCAGCTATGGCAGCACAAAGTTACATCTATTAAAACAAATAAAACAGTAAAAATTTCAAAACATTAAAATTAGTTAATGTCTCTATATCTTTAATCAGAATCATGGTCAACTAAATATTTCCTATACCTTGAAGATATTTTTTCTCGAAACATTGCAAAAATAACGAAATAAACTGACTCTATAACTGTCACTATTGCAACACAATTAGCTGCTCAAAATGTTTGGGGGTCACTTAAGATTCATCTCTGCTGGTTTGGCCTGATGGCCAATTGGCTAGTGATCTGCCCTTTGGTATCCCAGGCTTCAGGTTAGATTCCTGGCGGTGGCATGATTATTTGTCAGTGGTTCGGAAACCACATTAAACTGTAGGTCCCGGTCTGTTTAGCCCAACGTGTGCACAAGATGACCGTAGAGCGACAAATCAAACCAAGCCACACTCTGAAATAATACACAGCTTTCAATCTTCACTAAAAAGAACTGTTTATGTTTCTTGGAACAAAACTTATTGAGTGCCTAATGCAAATGGGCGTCTAATGTCGTCGGCTGTTCTTAAAAAAGAATATTCTTTTTAAGTTCTTTATTGCTTTTCCTTATTGTCAAAGAATGGCAGAAAGTTTATGAAATCTGTCACAACATTTTAATGTTAAAGCGGATGATGCCATTTCTGAAACTCGTTTTTTAAAATATATATATATGCAATGAAATGAATGTTTTTTTAACTCCATCTTGAAAGAAAGGAATAATTTTGCTGCGATTTGTGGAGATACTTCTTATAAAGATAAAAAAAAAATTCATTCATTACTTGACATTTTCATTATTCATTTAAAATAGGCTTTTCGCAATGTTTAAATCTATACGACGTTTCTGTCAAAGTATTTAGAAATGTCTATTAAATATTCCTGCTAGAGAAAGATGGGATGAATTGAAATTTGGAAATGATGAATTTTCAGAGCTGTCTAAATCTTTACTGCATAAAATAAATATTTAAAAAAATGCATGTTCGGTATAATTAAGTAGAAAAAGAAAGAAACTTACATCTGCACAAAATTTCGATGAATAAGATATAGAGAATTTCATTAAGGATTCATTGGGAAAAATCATTCCTAAATAAAATATAATAAATATAACATAATAATTAACCAAAATTCGAATCCTAATTAAAATATCTATTCAAATAATTCACTTGCATCAGCGAAGGTAGCGATACTGAAGTACAGCTATCTTATTTAACAGATCTCATTCATTAATCAAAACTAAATGTAAACTCAGAGAGTCTATATGCATTTTAAGAAGGGAAGTTTCTTTTCTATAAAGAAGAATTTTTAAATTGATTGTTATGCAAACAAAGTATAAATGGCATAAACTGAATTCATTATTTCTTTACTCAAATTATCCGATAAAAATCTTATTTGCAAATTTATTTGTATTTCAGGATTATTTCTTGAGCATTCCATTTTCAAGAAGCTCAGAAAAATAAAAAAAAAGAGACAATTTTTCAAAAACGATGACATGTCGCATTTATATTTAATGTTCCTCCAAAAAGTCTCTCTGTGCCTTTTGGACCATTGAGAAAAACTCTTTTTTTTTCATTCTACAGTGAATAATAAAGAAGATCATCCTTATTTGCAACATTTATTTTCAACAAACAAGAAGGTTCAGGCCATAAAAAAGGCATTTTGGAAAACGAGGAAATATATAAACGGGCACAGACATAATTCAATCTTAATTTTGTTCCTCTTTCTAATAAAAACATTGTGTGGGGAGGGAAACATAATATTTTGATCACGTAGCTTAACGTATGGCGTTTGGAAAATGTCACACAAATATTTCGATAAACTCCATTGACTTTTTTTCTGCAAGTTGCATACACCAAAAACCTAATCTTTCCCTCGTTACTGCATACGCGTGCGTCATAAGTATCAATGATATTATTAGCCATGATGTTCGAAGAAGAGGTACTTGAGTTTCTAATATAGCTTCCCAAAAAAGATCATCTTCAATGAAAAGAATTGCAATTTCCGAAATGTTATTCAAACAGGTTTTTCAATTTCTTCTCGTCAATTTAATATCCAATCTTCTACCGCTATGAAATAATATCCAGCTTTCAATCTTCTAATCTAAAAGAACTGTTTATGTTTCTTGGAACAAAAATTCTTGAGTGCCAAATGCAAATGGACGTCTAATATCGTCGGCTGTTCCTTAAAAATGAGAAAAAAAAAGGATTCTTTTTAGTTCTTTATTGCTTTTCCTTATAGTCAAAGAATCAAAGAAAGTTTATGAAATCTGTCACAACGTTTTAATGTTAAAGTGGATAATGCCATTTCTGAATCTCGTTTTTTAAAAAATATATATGCAATGAAGGGAATTTTTTTTTAACTCCATCTTGAAAGAAAGGAATAATTTTGCTGCGATTTGCGGAGATACTTCTTATAAATTGATTTAAAATAAGCTTTTCGCTGTGTTAAAATTAAGACATTTCTGTCAGACTATTTAGAAATGTCCATTAAATATTCCTGCCCATAAAAGATGGGATGAATTGAAATCTGGAAATGATACTTTTTCAGAGCTGTCTCAATCTTTGCTGCATCAAATAAATTTTTAAAAAATGTGTGTTCGGTATAATTAAGTAGAAAGTTGAAAAAAAAAGAAACTTTCATCTGGGCAAAATTTCGATGAATAAGAAACAGAGAATTTCATGAAGGATTCATTGGGAAAAAATCATTCCTAATTAAAATAGAATACATATAACGTAATAATTAAGCAAAATTCTAATCCTGATTAAAATATCTATTGAAACAATTGACTTGCATTAGCGAATACTGCTATCTTACTACATACTGGAAATCCTGCTTAGTACTGCTATCTTATTTAACAGATCTCATTCATTAATCAAAATTAAATTTAAACTCAAAGAGTCAATATACATTTTAAGAAGAAATGTTTCTTTTTTATAGAGAAGAATTTTTAAATTGATTGTTATGCAAACAAAGCGTAAATGGCCTAAACTGCATTCATAACTTTTTTACTCAAATGATCCGATAAAAATCTTATTTGCAAATTTATTTGTATTTCAGGATTATTTATTGAGCCCTCCATTTTCAAAGAAGATCAGAAAAAAAGAGAAAAGATTATTTTTCCAAAATGATGACATGTCGCATTTATATTTAATGTTCTCTGTGACTTTTGGACCATTGACAAAAACTCTTTTTTTTTTTACATTCTGAAGTGAATAAAGAAGATCTCCTTATTTGCAACATTTGTTTTCAACAAACAAGAAGTTTCAGGGCATAAAAAAGGCATTTTGGGCAAACGAGGAAATATATAAACGGCAGAGACATAAATCAATCTTAATTTTGTTTCTCTTTCTAATAAAAACAATGTGTGGGGAGGGAAACAAAATATTTTGATCACGTAGCTAACGTATGGCGTTTGGAAAATGTCATACAAACATTTAGATAAACTGGATTTACTTCTTTTTTTGTTTAAGTTCCATACTACACCGAAAAAATGATTTTTCCCTCGTTACTGCATAGGCGTGCATCATAAGTATCGATGATATTATTAGCCATAATGCTCGAAGAAGAAGAGGTACTTGAGTTTCTAATATAGCTTCCCCAAAAAGGTCATCTTCAATGAAAGGAATTGCAATTTCCGAAATATTATTCAAACAGGTTTTTCAATTTTATCTCGTCAATTTAATATCCAATCTTCTACCGCTCAGAAATAATAGCCCGCTTTCAATCTTCACTAAAAAGAACTGTTTATGTTTCTTGGAACAAACATTCTTGAGTGTGCGAATGCAAATGGACGTCTAATATCGTCGGCTGTTCTTTAAAAAGAATATTCTTTTTAGTTCTTTATTGCTTTTCCCTATTGTCAAAGATTGGAAGAAAGTTTATGAAATCTGTCACAACGTCTTAATGTTAAAAGTGGATGATGCCATTTTTGAAACTCGTTTTTTAAAAATATATATATGCAATGAAGGCAATTTTTTTTATTCTCCATCTTGAAAGAAAGGAATAATTTTGCCGCGATTTGTGGAGATATAAAAAAAATATATAAAATAAGTTTTCATTGCTTGGCATTTTCATTATTCATTTAAAATACACTTTTCGCTATGTTTAAATCTATAAGACGTTTCTGTCAGAGTTATTTAGAAATGTCCATTAAATATTCCTGTTCATGAGAGATAGGATGAATTGAAATCTGGAAATGATAAATTTTTACTGCATCAAATAAATTTAAAAAAATGTATGTTCGGTATAATTAAGCAGAAAATTCAGCAAAGTTGCATCATTAAATCCGATAAGATTAACTCAGTTGAATGTTTTGAAAATTTTACAATGTCTCTATATCTTAAATCAGAATAATGTTCAATTAAATATTTAATACACCCTGAAGATTTTTTTTCGAAACATTGCAAGAATAAGAAAATAAATTGATTCATGTAATTTCCACTATTGCAACACAATTAGCAACTCAAAATGTATGGGTGTCACATGTAATTCTTTCCTGCTGATTTGGCCTGATGACCAATTGGCTAGGGCTCTGGCTTTTGGTACCACAGGCTTCAGGTTAGAATAATGACGGTGGCATGGTTGTTTGTGAGTGGGTCGGAATCCCCGTTAAATTATTAGTCCCGGTGTAATTTGCCCAAAGTGTGCACTAAGTGTTAGCCCAAACTGGGACCGTCGAGTGACAAACAAAACTAAATCTATGCTGGTTTATTTGGGGCTCAATATGTGTTATTCCACATGTTAAGTAATTTTATAAATTTGAAAGCTTCTACAAAATTTAGTGTTAATTCTGAAGGTGTTAATTTAAATAGTAAATTACAAGGGGACTTTTTTTTTCAAATTTTCAAAATAATAATATTAATAGTAATAACCTTTGTTTGATTTATCATTAACTAATCACTTTACTGGAAAATGTATCGAAAGTAAAATAGCATTACTGAGAATACTACCTCTTAACCAGCATTGTTGTTGTAGTTATCTATCCCACTTGGTAGACATCTAGACCAAGCCCACGAACCCGTATGGACTCATGGTTGAAGGGAAAAGGAGGCAACTTCTGTTGTGATGAAGCACCCGTAGGTAGAAGTCTGACTTGGTTCCGTGACGCTCTGCAGTCATATGAGACTGGGACCCACAATTTAAAGTGTATTCTGAACCCATGACACCGCCAGGACTCGAACCCGAAAGCTGTGGCACTGAGCGCTAGACACTCGGCCATTCAAGGTCAGAGTACAATACTGATGCATATATCAAATTCATATCGATCGATCATGCTTATCTTAATATATGTATGAAATAGTTTTAGTTTTAATATCTAAAATTCCCTTTAAAAATAAAAAGTTTATAAGAATAAAAATGTTATAAAAAAGTTTCCTTTAAATGAATAAATTAACATAAAACAGCTTTCATTTTATGTAAAGGCATGAATGAAAACCATTTACAAGAAAAAAAGAAAAACAATTATGCTATAATTTCGTGCACTACACTTGTTAATTTATGAGCAGCGAAAGCAACTAACAAGAAGATCTGGTGTCAATAAAAAAAGAAAAAATAATATTTTTTGTTAACTTACACAATCAACTTTTATTGATTGATTTTTTACTGGTTTTCTTTTCAATGTATATTTTTATCTCAATTTTATTTACGCTGACGTTAAGTGCGTGATACATTAAAGTAGAATTAATCAGTGTCAGGATAAATAGTTAAACTACTTTTTTTAATTCAATTTTTTTTCCTTTCTTTCCAAAGAAACATAATGCTAAGTAATCTTAACAAAGTAAAGAACTCAGCATATGAAGACTAAGAGTTAAAATACTACTTTTGGATAAAGGAATTTTTCATTATAAAAAAAGTGTTTAAAATAATTATTATAAAGCGATGGAAAATTAATATTTAATGCTCTAAATATTTATAGAGGTTAGAATATAATATGTTTAAATATGTTATTTGAATTAAGAACGAAACTAATTAAGATTTGAATAAAGAACTAAGAACAAAACTAATAAAGATTTGAATTAAGAATTAAGAACCAAACTAATAAAAATTTGAATAAAGAATTAAGAACAAAACTAATAAAAATCTGAATAAATTATTAAGAACGGAATTGATAAACATTTGAATAAATTTATTAAAACGGAAAACTAATACAGATTTGAATAAATAATTTAGACCAAAACTAATTCAGATATGAATAAAGAATCAAGAACAAACTAATAAAATTTGAATAGAGAATTAAGAACGAAACTAGTAAAAAATTGAATAAAGAATTAAGAACAAAACTAATAAAAATTTGAATAAAGCATTAAGAACAAAACTATTTGAATAAAGTATTAAGATTAAAACTAATAAAGATTTGAATAAAGGATTAAGAACAAAGCTAATACAGATTTTAAAAAGAATTAAGAACAAAACTAATACAGATTTGAATAAAGAATTAGGAATAAAACTAATACAGATTTGAATAAAGACCAAAACTAATAAAAATATAAATAAAGAATTAAGAACAAAACTAATGCAGATTTGAATAAAGACAGAATTAAGACCAAAACTAATACAAATTGGAATAAAGAATTAAGAACAAAACTAATACAGATTTGAATAAAGTAATACTAAAACAGATAATAAACTGATATAGATAAACTAATACAGAATAGACTAATACAGATTTGAATCCAGAACAAAAATAATACAGATTTGAATAAAGAATTCAGATAATAATGGAAATTTGAATAAAGAATTCAGATAAAAATTAATACAGATTTGAATAAGGAATTAAGAACAAAACTAATGCAAATTTGAATAAAGAATTAAGAACAAAGCTAATAAAGATTTGGAAGGAAAATGCGAACATATAGTGTCCATTAAAGATTACAGCAAAATCCTTCTGGAAACACAAAAAAAAAAGAACAAGAACCATTTTGAGTCGATGGCAGTACAAGAATAAAGATTGGAACACTTTATCGGAACCCAGATAGACAGACAGACAGCGGGAAGAAAGAAGAAAAGGCAAACTCCCGTTACTCTTTCTAAAAAGGGGTAAAAACAACAAGCAAATGTTACACTTTCCCCAATACTTTTTCGCAGATGTCCAATGCCGTGGAACAGATGGTATTTTCGACAAGACGCGAGACGTCAGTCAACATGGCGGCCTGTCACACGCCATTAGCTCGAAATGACGTCTTTCTCTCTCGTTCGATCTAACACCCCAGCGGGGGGTGGGTTGCCATTTCTCAATAGAAATGCATATAAAAGTGGTGGCTTATCTTTTTAGGTTTTTTTGTGTCGTTTTAAGGCGATTGTTGGCAACTTCAATGGACCACACACACGGTGTGAAGTTGGTGGGAGGGGAAGTTCTAAATAATGGGAATACAATACTCTGTTACGTGGGAAAATTTTTTTTATTCTCAAAAAATAAATTTCATTCTGGTGTGTTACGCAAATGCTTTTAACCTGAATTACTTTTCGGGGAATAGCAGTGTTGTTAACCTAGGTTAAAAGGGAGAAAAATTGTCCTGTTGTTTAATACATAAAATTAAATCTTGGATTATAAAGGTTGTATATGTATATCCATATATTTCTTTTTTAAAGTTACACCAATTTAAAAGTTCCCGGAAGTCATTACAAATTTTTAATTAATTTTGTATTTTCACAATTTCATTTAAACTGTTATTGGTGCACTAAAAAATTTTATTATTATTAAATATTTTATTACAGTACCAACATTTAACTGTTTAGACAGAAATTGTTTAATAAACTGAAAGCATTTTTCGTTGAATTTTACTGATTCACAAGTTTCAACCTTGCTAGATATTTTTTTTTCCTCAACAAAACAAATATTTTTTTTTTTTTTTTTTCAAATACATACAATAAAATTTTTCACCCCACATATCTTGGTCAATGTAGTCCCCTGTCAGCTATAAAGGTGAAGATGGAACATCGATGGGCCTCATGTAGACCACGAACGGTCTACTGATGGGTGTCGAGGAAAGGATAATGAATTCCAGGAAGACTTTTAAGAGCTAGAAAATTGGTTTGTCGCTCTACGGTCATTTTGTGCACATTTTTGGTCTAATTACACCGAAACCTACAGTTTAACGTAGATTCCGAACCGCTTACAAACATGCACAGCACCGCCAGAATTCGAAGCCTGAAGCCTGTGGTACCAAAGGCCAGAGCGTTAGCCAGTTGGTCATCAGGCCACTACTATAAAGGTGAGGATGGAAAATCGGTGGGCCACGAACGGTCTGCCGACAGATGTCGAGGGGAGGATAGTGAATTCCAGGAAGACTTTTAAGAGAAAATTCTCTGCAATTGCATATCATGTATAGAGAGAACACTGAATACACCCACCAAACACGAAATGCTTTAAGCACAGTGTCACAATCGTCATTGAGTTCTCTCATTTCTGAAAGCAGTAACTATGACAATACTGCCAGTAGATACGAATCTCCGCCTATTCCACATGCTACCACATGGCAAACAACCCGGAGTACACATTGATTTGAATGTCCTTCCCTGCAATATCGGCAAATAAGTAGCAAATTCAGTTTTATCCAGGGCGAACCCCAGAGGATCTACTATACTATACCATTTTTTGCCAGCGCAATATTGAACGGATTAGCACTAAGGTGGCATCTGGGGGTTTCGCACTCCTACTAGGGTAGCCCCTACTCTAGTAGGAGTAGGGTGGGAAACTGAAAGAGAGTTCGACCTATAAATTCATTGTACTCATACCTGATTTAGCTAGGGCAAATATAATGAACTATAATAAGATATTTTTTAAATCAACCAACTTCAGGTCAAATGTGTTTCATAAAAAATTGACAAATTGACTATTTACCGAAATATTCCAATAATTAACAAATAATAAATATTAATAATAAATAAAATAATAAATATTCCTACAAATAACTTTAGAATTTCTGAATTCGTGAAATAAATTTTAAAAAGACTATCATTTTTTTTATTTTTTTTTATTCTTAACGTAAGTGTTTTCTTAATCTTTATTTAATATTGGAAAAATCATCCCATAAAAAATAATTCCGTAAACAGTTGAAATGTGTAACGGAATATACGCATGATAATGAGTTTTATTGATAAACAATATATTGATAATAAGCTAATCATCAATTTATTTTTGAATCACAACGTCATGTAGTAAGCAATTAATAAAAATAATCAAAGTATTAAATATGCTCATTTTACTGCCATCTTGTGTTGAATATTATCTTTTGAAATAGCCTACTTTAAAAATCTACTTTTGTTTTTATTAATATCTGAAAAGAATTCACAATGTAATGATTTCTAATTTTATAAAAAATTTGCGATAGAGCCATTTCCTAAATCAAAATCATTGTAAACGTGGTTTTAAAATTAATCTAATTAACTTAGTTGGTATTAAAAACTTGGAAATTTGGTTTTAAAATTAATCTATTTTTTTTTTTTTTTTTAATTTACCTAATTTTACAATTTATAATAAAAGCGTGATGAGGAAAAAAAAAAAAAAAAAAAGTAAAAAATTTGCGATGGAGCCATTTCAAAATCAAAACCTTGGAAACTCAGTTTTAAAATAAATTTAAAAATCTTTTTAATTAACGTATTCATAATGCTAATTTTTAATTCAGTATCGGTTCGTTTGGCATAAAATAAATAAAATGCTTTTTAAAGAAACAAATACTAATTCTCTTAATAATTTTAACCATTTTTATGAATTAAAATATTAAAAAAAAAAATACCGGAACAAATAATCAGGACAAAGTGTACAAAATGAAAAATGCTTTAACGCCATTAAAAAAAAAAAATGACAATGGTAATAAATATCGCAAAATCGGACACATCATTTAGAAAATAACTTAAAATATTATAAAAATAAAAACTTAAAATATTATAAAAATAAAAACTTAAAATATTATAAAAATAAAAACTTAAAATATTATAAAAATAAAAACTTAAAATATTATAAAAATAAAAACTTAAAATATTAAAAAAAATACCGGTATAAACAATCAGCACAATGTGTGCAAGAATGAAAAACGCTTCAACTCTATTAAAAAATGCTATCGCAAAATCGAACACATCATTTAGAAAATAACTTTTTCCAACAAACACAAGCCCATTGATGCGCATGTGCTTATGGTAACCCAGATACCCAGAACAAATCAATCTTAATCAAAAATACATATTGACTCTTTAATAACCGCTGCGTCCGCACCCCTCCACTCAATTGCACGAGCCCACAAAAAGGACACAATGGCCCCCAAAAAGCAAAAAAGTAAAAAAGCAAAAAAAATTCCTTGTTGCATCACCGTCCTCCAATCAAACTGATGTGTCATGGAGACCGTTTGGTACACACACAAACCGACACCACCCCTATTCTGTTCTCCCCCCATTGTGTCTCTGGAAATGGGAAATTTGTTGGCAGAATGTTCGTAGTTTCTTTTTCATTCATTCTTTCTTTTATTTTTTTATTGTGACCCTTAGCGGGGTGTGCGGTCAAACTCCCGCGCGTGTTCGTATCGACTGTCTGTCAATCATATTCTGGTGTTGGGGTGATGGTAATGCATATCCTGTTTTCCCTTGTTTGGGTTCGTAGAAGGAAGCCCCTCTCTCTGTCTGACAGACCTTCGATAGACCAGCTATCAGTTATCATCAGGCATGGCACGACTAAAAGATTGCATCTGATTGCATTGGGAAATGTGTGTGGAGGGGGAAAGGATGGGACATATACAAAAGAAATCTGATGGACTTGCGGAAATTGTTGCAGTGATTTTTTTTCTGAGGAAGTGTCAGTTTAGGTGCAGTGATCTAATTGGATGACATTTGGCAGGATGTTGTTGATAGCAGATGAACAGTTGTTTGTAATGAAACTAGAATTTATTGACTCGTATCAGTGAGTTGTAGCAAGCATTGATTACGAAGGATTCTGCAAAAGAACTCTTCTAATTCTGGTATATAAAGTATAAGTGATAATAAAACTGAATACATCAATTTGCCATTCTATTAACAGTTGCAATTATTTATCATCAAGCCTGGATTTCATCTGAATTGGGAAACACTGTTCGTGACATAGATAGACAAAAATAATCCGAGGATTTTCGGAAATCCTCGCTAAGAAGCTTCAGACGAAATGTCAATTTAGGTGCAGTGATCTACATAGTTGGAGGACATTTGGCAGGATGTTGTTGATTGCAGAGGAACGATTGTTTGTAAGGAAAAAAATAATTTATTGACTCGTATCAGTGAGTTATAGCAAGCATTAATTAAGAAGGATTCTGCAAAAGAACTCTTCTATAGTAATTCTGGTAGACTTGAAGTGAAATAAAACTGAATACATCAATTTGTCAATCGAGAGTCAATCTGTGAACAGTTGCAATTATTTATCATCAAGCAAGGATTTCATCTGAATTGGGAAATACCATTCATGAAATAGATAGACAAAAATAATCCTATGATTTTTTCGGAAATCATCGCTGAAAAGCTATGTCATCGACAACTGGTCCCTAATTGTACCAAATTTTTAATTTAATTTACTTTTAACTTTTTATTTTGTGTCTTACTGTTATTTATTTTTAGTATTTTTAAAATTTTTTAGAGTACCATTTTTATTTTTTAGAAACTCTATTTTTTAACACATTTTAAGCAGCCATTAAAATCGTAAATTTACATATAAATTAAAACGAGGAAGTTAAGGGATCTATCCCTTTTGGTATTCCGTAATCGGTGCGCCAGTTGCTAGTTGGCTAAGAAGCTTCAGATGAAATGTCAGTTTAAGTGTGGTTATATAGTTGTATGACACTTGGACAGACGCTGATTGTCTTTGTATACGTAATTGAATTGTTAATTATAAAGAAATAAATTCGCTAATTCTTCTAGTTTTCAAAGATTAGAAGTTAAATAGAAACAGATTACAAGTTAAATAAAGTTAAATAGAAACAGACTACAAGTTAAATAAATTTAAATAGAAAGATATTACAAGTTAAATAGAAACAGATTATAAGTTAAATAAGCTAATAGGGAATCAAAATTCCATACATCAGATGGTCGTCTTTAAACTAATTCGAAAATATCTTTTTTTTTAATAATTGCAATTGTTTATCATCAGATATGGAAAGAAATGTATGTGAACTGTTAAATACTGTTTGTGGACAATCTGCATAGAAAAAGAAAAGTAAAGAAAGAAAGAAATGTATGGTTTCCCAAAATCGTTGCAAAAATGCTTCTGTTGAAGTTTTAGATTGGATAAAACAATGAAATCAGATAAATTTGCCAGAGAATTGTCAACGAATAGTTGCTTATCATGAAAAAATCTTTTAATTATTTTAAATTATTGAATAATAAATTACACAAAATTACGATTGTTACGATTACCCATCACTAAAGTACGATTATTGCCATGTCAACATATTGTATGTATCAATCGCTTATTAATATGTTACAATATGCAAATTATATCATATGTATATTTATATTAATAATTAAAGTATATGGAAGTGGTTACAGCAATCAAATTTTTAAAATAAAACTTCTGTGTTTAATATAAATGGCATAGATTGTTACGAATCATGTTTCGAATTTCACGAAATATAAAAGCTGAAAGAAATTTTAAGTTGTCATAGGTTAAAAATATTTTTTACAAAACAATTTCGTTGAAATCCTCGGATGTAATAATAAATTGTGTTTATTCTATCTAGAATAGATAAACTGTACTTATCTATATGAATATTGTGGCAATTTTAGACACTATATTGATAGAAAATTCAGTGTTTATTAAGTACAGAACCAGAACGGCCTGGTAGAAAGTGCTTTGGTACGAAACCAAACCAGCGACGTCGAACTGAAAGCTTTTATTCCAATTACTGGGATGGACTCGTTATTACTGTAAGCCGAAATTCAGGTCGTTTAAAATTGTTGTAATAGAATATGGACTCAATGCAACAGCCCCCCTCCACCCTTCCTGATGAACTCTGGGTAACGCTGAATCCCCTACTTATCAGCTATTCTAATGGCGAATAACTTAAGTGAACTGCTTGACATTAAAAAATAATTCACTTAAAAATACTGAGAGAATATTATAAATCTTTTTACACAAACAATGATTGCGAATATTCTTGTTGAAAACATAATCGTTCTTTATTTTATTACAACTTTCATAGTTTTGTATATGTAAGTTACAATAACAACTTCTAAAAGCGTTATCTTCATATATTACTTTATCAAGACAGCTATAAATTATCGATTAAACGTTGCTAACATTTCTAAAGATAATGCATAGATTGTCCAAACCAAACATTACTCATTTCGTTACAAAAACAGTGCATTTTCATAGCATGGAAATTTGCTATATTTTGACATTAAAATCTGGATAATTAAAATAAATCGCGAGTTTTATTTAAATGCCCTACGCAGTGGTTCTTGACTTTTGTACTATAAACATCCTGCCGTTTATCAAGTGGACGTCAAGTAGCTAAGTAGAAGTTGAAAGAAGCCTTCTATGCCTTAATTGAGCCGAACATCACTTGCTGTCGCATTCCGGCTAAAAGGCGGTTCAAAGTTCTGGAAAGGACTGGCTTGAAAGATATCGCAATGTTTTGTTAAGAGATGATCGTGATTGCGATTGTGTATGAAAGAGAAATCAATGAACTAAACGTACTACCGTGTCTAAAAAGTAAGACTAGTTTTCAATTTAAATTTC
Organism: Caerostris darwini; assembly: GCA_021605075.1. Taxonomy (NCBI): domain Eukaryota; kingdom Metazoa; phylum Arthropoda; class Arachnida; order Araneae; family Araneidae; genus Caerostris; species Caerostris darwini. Next base: position 56,352 of record BPLQ01005205.1, read on the forward strand.
CCGGGCATATGATATTTCAATTTTTTCTTTTTTAGGTTGTTGGCACTGTCCTTGATATCAGTGTGAAATTTGAGGTCAAAATATTCATTAGTGTTTCAGTTATGTTTGGTTTTGTGAGATGCTAAAACGGATTCCGGCGATTTTTGAAATGTCTGAATCAATTGAGCAAGAACTCGCGTTAAATTTTTTTTGCGGAAACGTATAGAATGTTGCAGAAGGCATTCGGTGAGCATTCCTATATAAGTTAGAAGTGGTAAAAACTGTTCAAAGCAGGCAGAGAACGTGTTGAAGACGAAGAGCCCTCTGGTCGACCACCAACCTCAACCGATGAAGGTCACGTCCAAAAAATTAAAGATTTGTTGCTAGCAAATCGTCTATTTAAAAATAGAGACCTTACTGATGATGTTGGAATTTCAAAATTCCATTTTAAAAGATGTTTTGGGCCTTAAACGCGTCAAATCTTGATTGGTTCCGAAAACACTGTATGCGCCAGCTCACACTGCATTGATTGTTCGTGACTTGTTCGCCAAAAAGTAAAATAAAAGTGTTATTTTTGCATCACAGCATAACAAATATTTGTTAAATTAAACATGAATTTAAAAATGAAATGGGTGAAGTACCTAATATTCATTACATAAATGCCATCTAAACATAAAGTATTATTCTAACATTATAAAGTATCATTAAAGAATTATTTAAACATTAAAGTATTTTTATTTGAGTATAAGATCAAAATAAAATAAGTATAAATGCGAGCATTTAACCTTTAACTTTTCAAAGTTTTATAAATTTAAAACGTTTCTTGTATTGAAAATAATGAACTATTCTAAATCTAGATAAGATAGAGCACTTCATTGGTATTGGAATTGTAGTAAAAAAAAATGAATATAGTATTTGATTTGAAACGCGCCATAAGAACCAGACTTAAACCTGACTTTACATGACTGTCTGCATTAATAAGGATTTTCAAATAAGAACAACTAATTTGGAAATCCCTAAAGCTTATGCACAAGGTCGTCTAGAATCTGAGAACCTTATGCCGACTGAATGGCCTGTTTTGTCGCTCTACGGTCATCTTGTGTACATAAGGGTTAAACAGACCGAGACCTACAGTTTGAAGTGGATTCATTCCGCCCCACTACAAGCATCCTTGCTACCGGCAGGATTCGAACCTGGAGCCTGTGATACCAAAGGCCAGAGCGAGCCACCAGGCCGCTGCCAATCACTAATTGTACCGAATTTAAACTTAAATTCTTTTATTTTTCAATTTTAAAATATTTTATTTTATATTTTACTTTTTCTTATTTTTAGTATCTTTAAATTTTTTTGAGTACCATTTATTTAATTTTGAAACATTATCTTGTAATTTTGTATAAACTAACAGTTAAGCAGCCAATTAAAATTGTAATCATATCTATGAATTAAGATGAGGAGGTTAAGGGGTCTATCCCCATTTGTATCCCGCAATCGGTACGCCAGTTGCCGCTGCAAACTAATTGGAGAACCTTATCTAAATCTTATCTAGAATCCTAAAAAAAGGAATTAGATAGAGTCATAAAAAAAAAAGAGAAAAATAAAAAAAAGCTTCAAATGAAACAGTAGGAAATGTTTAAATGTGTTTCAAAAATCTATCTTTTACTAAATATATATTTGATCATATACTACTGAAACGTAATAAAAACAAGAAAATTTATCTCGTTTATTTTTAGGAAGTAAATCTAAAATATATATATATATTCCTTATAGAAATTACGATCTATTCCCTTTTTAAGAATTTCAGAAAAGGGTTTATTCTAGGCCTATTTTTCTCAGCATTCAGTCAACCAAATTTTACCAAACTATTTTTCATTCGCGAAATAGAAAAAAAAAGGTGGTGAAAAGATAAATAAAAACTTAACAACTTCTGACTGTATTACATGGATAGGCATCTACGCAAAAGTACATTTTTTTTTGTGTGATCGATAGCTATAAAATTCTTGGCGGCATCCCAACGTACTCCCATGGAATAAACACTTTCTATTCCCCTACCCCCCTATGTAACACCCCCTATCTACAGAAAATGACAGAAAAGCTGCATTCACTTGATTGGACGTGGTTCTTCAAGATCATCCTTCTCACTTAAGAAGAAGACGAAAAGCATTGCCAAAAAATTTAAGAACAAAAAAAAAAATCTTTCATTTTTTTTTTAGTTCCATTTTGAGGGAAAACTGTTATTTTTTTTTTTTTTTTTTTTTGCTCTTTTATTTTTTTATTTATTTATTTTTTTTCATATTTGGAAATTCTTTTAGGAGGTGGCAAAGAGTTTTAAAGAAAAGGAGGTAATAATCGAGTCTCGAAAAATACTTACTTCCATTTTTTATTTTTTTATCATATGACTTTTCTGGGGTAACATTATGTGGGAATGCCATAAATGATGGAGTGTGGGAGAAGTGAAATGTTACGATTTAGGTGTGAAAACCTCACCGAAAGACAGTGATAACTTTTTTTTATTTTTCTTTTATGATGAAAATATTTATGTAGATATCCCCACGTATAGCTTCAAGCATTTTGCTTTATGCAGGTTCTTGTTCTACAGAGCAAATAAACTCTACGTTAAAACAATACTAACAGTTAAAAAAAACACTATATTGATCATATAACTAACAGGACAAAAATACGTCTCAGATGTTGCAATAAATAAATATCTAATTTAAGATATGATCATGTCACTTAAATAAATGTATTTAATATCAGTATTCCCATAGAAAAATACTTCAAAGAATTTGACGATAAGGGACGTTTTGATCGCAAAGAGCTTCATAAAAGATAACACACGTTATATATATATATATATAATCCTTGATAATCATTTTCTTGAATTCCTGACCTACAATTAACACATTCAATTATTCAACTGAGCCCTATTAAACTTAGGTCTCACATTGTGTCTAGTCTTCAGTGCTCTGCAATGCGGGATGGACATCCCATGAGTAATCTATTCATAGATGGAAGGAGAGAAGCAGCATCTGTTGTGATATGGAGCACCCGTAGGTAGAAGTCTGACTGGGCTCCGTGACGCCTGTCCATGTAATACAGGTTTTACAGTCATATGAGACTAGGATGACTCATTTTGTTGAAATCGGTAAAGTGAAAAAATGAGTGGGCTCCACATGAATCGAATGAAAAACAGAAACCAAAGTAATTGGAAGCTTGCTTGATGTTTCTTTCTCGTCACAAATCTGATCTATTTCTGAATTGTATCGCCACTTGTGATGAGAAATGTATCCAATATGACAATTACAAACTTTGAGCCCAGTGGTTGGGCAAGGAGGAATCGCCCAAACAACTCCTAACCGTAATATTCATCAAAAGAAGATAATGGTGAGTGTTTGGCGGTTTAGTGCAGGTGAGATCCATTGCGATATCATGAAATCTAGAACAGCCTAGATTGCTCAACAAATCGACTCCTACCTTATTGCATAACAACGCTAGATCATACACTGCACAAACAACCGTAGCAAAATCACAGAAATTTAATTGGAACTTCTTCATCGTGATCCATAATTACCAGACCTAGCTTCCACTGACTAACACTTCTTCGGCAATTTGGACAATTTTTAACATGAAAACAATTTAATTTGACAATGCTGTAAAACTCTTTCCAGGAATTCATTGATTTTCGTCCGTGAGGTTTTATAGCACTTGCCAGAATAACTTACTACTTAAATGAACAACTTGCCAGTTGCCACAAAACTATATAGACAATATGTGTGTATACTTTGATGAAAAAAATGATTCCTTACATTTGTAAGTTATCAACGAACTACAAATTTCATCCTTGACCACCCGATACAAAACATTTCAATTCACGCTTCACTAAAGTGTTTATTCATAAAGAAAGAAACACATGTTGTAGAACTGTGTAAATCTAATCTGTGTGAAATGACAAGATTGAGCAGCTTATCTATTTTGAAAATCTAAAGTAAACATTGATTATACATATGTTTTGACAACTCAAAAATTTTAGAAGTATGTAGGTCAAGCAATTCGGGTGAGGAAAAAAAAAAAAAAGACAAAATTTTTTTTAAAATATATGATCCTAATAAAAAATTCCAAAATGCAATAATTCGTGCATTAAAAGTATTTTTGTCGATGTAATTTTATAATATTAATGAATTTGATTTCTTTCAGCCTACATCGTTGCAAATTGCCATATTGCAAATAATAAAACCCAGCAATTGCTATTAAGGGTATTTCATTCATCAAAGTATACACCCATATCGTCTATATAATTTTGCTATTTAAGTGGCAAATTATTATGGCCAGTGACATAAAACTGGCGGAAGAAAGTCAATGAATTCCTGGAATTCCAGTTTTACAGTATTGTCAGAATTAAATTGTTTTATTATTAAAAGGTTGTCCACATTACAGAAAAAGTTGTAGTCAGTGGGAGCTAGATCTGGTAATTATGAATTGTGACGAAGATGTTCCAATTTCAATTTCTGTAATTTTTCTACCGTCGTTTGCGCAGTGCATGGATCTAGCGTTATCATGCAATTAGATAACAGTCGATCTATTGACTAATTTAGGCTGTTTTTCTTTCAAGTTCATCAAGTTTTTTGCATAATGCACTTGATGGTATATGTCCAAACATTTATTCCATTTAAAGACATTTATTCCAAAAACAAGACGACTTAGAATAAACTGTGAGACCCGTACTTTTCTAGTAAATATTTTTTTTGATTTCTTTGATGCAAATATAAAAAATAAAGATTTCATACAGAAAAACTCTTTATCTTAATGAGTATGAATGCCAACAGAGTAGTGGAGCTGAATACCAAATGCAAGTCCAGCGGAATCACTAACTAAATGCAACAGATGGTCAAGATAATGAACCAAACGCAATAAATCAGCAAGATCATGAACCCAATGCAACAGACTAATGGGGACATGAACCAAATGCAACGGATCAGCAGGATCAAGACCGAAATACAATAAACTAGTGAATTCGTAATGCTATAATGTACCTACAATTTTTTTCACTAATAAATTATTTATGGCATTCATTTCTAACTGATCTTGAATAAATATAATTATTTATTTAAACTATTTCACCGTAAAACTATGCATTTTTATTTTGGAAAGTATCCAAAGAAAGCATATATTCAGAAACTAGGAATTCATTAACAGTACAAAAAATTGTTGGTTTTGATGTGTGGGTATTAACGAATTGGTAAAAAAATTCACCCTTAAGAAAAAAAAATGTAATCATTAAATTTTACAGATGAACTATAGAATTACCAGACGTGCGATACTCAAGCACAAAAAAAAATTTTGTTTTTTATGTTTTGTTTTTAAGGAATTGGTGAAAGAATTCATCCACAAAAAAAGACAAAAACAAATGGAATCAGAGAATTTTACAAATCATTTATGAAATTATCACAGATGTGATACTCAAGTACAAAAAAAAAAAAAAAAAATCTAAACTAAGAGAAGTGCAGACTAATAGAAGCTCAGTTAAGAACCAATTCTGTTCACTATATTAAAACATTTTAACAACTTCAGGTATCCACATAAACAGGTACAAAAGAAGATTTCACAATTAAACTGGACAACAATTCATTTCACTTTCTGTATGATTCCCTATCCCGTTTTATTTCCTTGCAACACAATCCGGCAAAATAAAAATAAATATTTAATTAGTCCCTCGACGTTTATATCGTCGTTTATCCCATCGGCTAAAACTGTACTACTTCCTTTTTAAAACATCGATTCTTGAGTAAGTGGCTCGGAGGGCTGCTCTGACAAGTCCTTTGTTCATTTTCCCTTAATTACTTATTCATTGCTTGTTGCACTTTCTTAGGATTTAATGAGAAATTTGCTGTTTGAAGTGCAGCAAAATACTACGTGTAAAATAAGGCCGCGCGGTGAGGTAACACTGTCTCGCAGTTCGCACCTAGAAATAGTGCTGTTCTTTTACGTGAAGATAAAAGATGAAAAATAATCATTGTTATAATAATCATATAATATCCCTTTTTATATTCAATCGCATTTTTTTTTACAAATTTCAAATGTTTCAATTCAATTATGAAAAACAGAAAACAAGAAAAAAACAATACGTAAGGTTATTTAAAAATAATTATCAATGTATGCTTTTTAGTGCAAGCATGTTGCCGTTGTTCTAATGCAGCTGGCAATACAGAGACAGCTAATCTTTATGCCATAAGCAAGGGCTGCACCGCTGTTACTGACTGAGCACTACCCAGGGGGCACATGTATCTTGAAGATATAACGGACGAGAGTAACATTACCCCTTTAGTGCAAACATAAAAAATAATAATTTAAATTTATGTAAAAACGAATTTTAAATTTCCCAGGCATACGGTATTTCAATTTTTTTTCTTTTTTAGATTGTTGGCACTGACCTTGACGTCTGTGTGAAATTTGACGTCAAAATATTCATTAGTGCTTGAGTTACGCTTGGCTTTGTGACATACCGGCGATTTTTGAAATGTCTCTTCAATCGATTCAAAACGGTACCCCCGGAGTGGTCTTTTGAGTTTAAGGAATAGCCAGAAAAAGCACGACGCTAAATCAGGTGAATGCAGTGGTTGTGGAAAGATATGGGTTTCATTTTTTGGCGAAAAAGTTACGAAGAATCAATGCAGTGTGCGCTGGCGCATTCAGTATTTTCGGTACCAATCGAGATTTGACGCGATGGAGGCCCAAAACATCTTTTAAAATGGAATTTCAAAATTTCAACATTATCAGCAAGTAGTAAATTGACGGTTTGCAATCACCAAATCTTAAATTTTTTGGACGTGATCTTCGTCGGTTGAGGTTGGTGGTCGACCAGAGGGCTCTTCGTCTTCAACGCGTTCTCTGCCTTCTTTGAACTGTTTTTACCACTTTTAAACATTTCATTCCGATATAGGAATGCCCACCGAATACCTTCTGCAATATTTTATAGGTTTCCGCAAACACAATTTAATGCAAGTACTTGGTCTATTAATTCAGACATTTCAAAAATCGCAGAAATCAGTTTTAGCGTCTCCCAAAACCAAGCGTAACTCAAGCACTAATGAATATTTTGACGTCAAATTTCACACAGATATCAAGGACAGTGCCAATAATCTAAAAAAGAAAAAAAATAGAAATACCGTATGCCCGGGAAATTTAAATTGAAAATTGGTCTTACTTTATAGACACCCTAGTATATCGCCGCTTGTCTTCTATTCCTCTGCCTGTTTTTATTTTGAAAACATAAACATATAAAGAAGTTATTCTGAAAATTCCGAGAAATTTTGTATGTTATTTAAAGTTATATAGCACCGTTAATTATTATTAGCATACGTATCTTACAGGAGATTAATTTGTTTTATGATATTACAAAATATTTTTCAAAAGAAGACGTACAGACAGATTGTACAGTCTTTTCCAACAGTCACTTTCCCAACACCTCCAAGAATAGCCCTTAAAATCTTCCGCTCAAATATACCCAAATGGGTCTCATCAGATCTTGCTAAAGTCTTGTATATCTCTAAATCTTGCTCAGCCTTTAAGATCTTACCAAAGTCTTTTAAATCTTTCTTAGAGCCACAGACCAAAATACTTCTAATATTAAATGCGATTAAAAAAGTGCAAATCCTAAAACATCTGTATCCAATAAAAACTTCCTAAAATTGTTTTGGCTTTTCCTTCCAGTTATCGAAAGAAAAAAAATCAAAAACAACAATACTTTTTCTCAGAAATATATTTCATTTCATAACATTAAAATAAAATTAAATTAAAAAAAATATTTAAAAGAAGAAGAAAAAAAAAGTAGAATTTATCCACTCTAATCAGCATCCTAAATGTAGAGTCAGGAATCAGTCAAAATCCAAGCCTCAGAGCCATAGTCCAGATCTTACCAAAGTCCAAGCCTCAGAGCCATAGTTCAGATCTCGCCAAAGCCCAAGCCTCAAAGCCATAGTTCAGATCTCGCCAAAGCCCAAGCCTCAGAGCCATAGACCAAAATAGGTCTAATATTAAATGCGCTTAAAAAGTGCAAATCCTAAAACATGGTCTCCAATAACAGCCAATAAAATTGTTTTGGTTTCTCCTTCCAGTTATCGAAAGAAAACAAAAAACAATGGTGCTTTTGCACATAAATATATTTCATTTCATTATATTAAAATAAAATTTAAAAAATTTTTAAAAAGAGAAAAAAAGAAGTAGAACTTATCCACTCTAATCAGCATCCTAAATGTAGAGTCAGGAATCAGCCACAGTCCAAGCCTCAGAGCCATAGTACAGATCTTGCCAAAGTCCAAGCTTCAGAAACATAGACCAAAATAGGTCTAATATTAAATGCGATTGAAAAAGTGCAAATCCTAAAACATTGCCTCCAAAAATTGTTTTGACTTTTCCTTCCAGCTATCGAAAGAAAAACCAACAAACAACAATACTTTTTTCTCAGAAATATATTTCATTTCATAATATTAAAATAAAATAAAAAATATTTAAAAGAAGAAAAAGAAAAAAAGAGGTAGAATTTATCCTCTCTAATCAGCATCCTAAATGTAGAGTCAGGAATCAGCTTTTCCATAATTAAACTTTTATTAAGCAGTAGGTTGAGAAACGTCTTTGCATCTCGGGGGCATTTTGCTATCACACAATTTTCTTCTCTTTAAAAATTTCCCCCCATTCGAAAATCTCCCCCTCTTTTTCTTTTCCATTATCGTCTGCCAACCCCCAAGAGGCAAAGATGAAAATCAATAACCATCCAGAAGAAAGGCCAAGATTATTATTCCGACAGAGATGTGGGCATTGTTAAAACGTTTCAAAAGATCTCCCCTAATTCGTTATTTAAACCATCTTTCCTCATTTAAATGCAGTTCTTGAAGATAACAAAGAGATAACAAAGCAAACATTTTAGGCTGGTTTATCTCTTTTTCGACCTGGATGAATTTCAATTGGGTTTTACTTGGGTTTTTTCTTTTTTTGTACACTCCCGCGATTTTTCTATAAAGTAGTTTAAGAAATAAAATGAATGCTTTGTAAGTAGTTATTAAATCCTTTAAAGAAATTTTTTACTTTTTTTTTTTTTTTTTTTGTGAAAGATATTCAGGAGAGAAAAAACTGGAATTAAACCGTTGACTGGAAGAATTTTTTTTTATGGTCTTTTAAACACATTTTTGAAAAAAGATATTCTTTTTATTTAAGCAAAAAGATTTAAATATATGCAAGATTCTGATATTTTATCTCAAATATTAAATTCGAATTGGAGTTACTTTCATCCCTTCAGACTATCGTAGATGATTTTTAAATTACTCGTATTTATATACATTTTGTTAATTAAACTTTACGCAAAGTTAATTTTAAGTTAAATAAATTTTATCCAATATCGTCCAAAATTCAGATTTCGACATTTCTTTACAAAACAACTTACTTACTTTTTTTTGCTTTACAAGAGTGAAGCATTTCTTTTTTTTGTCAAACAGTGTATTAAGCTGCTATAACGTCGATTTTTTATTGTTATTTGGAGTAAAATATCACGAGTTCGACCCCTCTTCCAGCTAAAACGCTTGAGAGACATAACATCTTTAATATCGTCCAATTGGCTGACTGGATTTTTCCTGGTGTTTAATAAACACGCTTGTTAACAACTCCAGGAAGGTATTGCTTTCATTTCACGCGTGTATTTCAGCAAGAGACCTCGGTATGCATGCTGGGAAAAGTTAAATCTGCTACAAATGTGTCTAATAAATGGAAACAGATCCGTTGTTATCCCGGTACCCCCAAGGTAATTAGAGTCTCCTAAACTGCACCCACAAAGTGTGATCACAATTTGGAAGGAACAAGTACGGGGGGGGCATCTTTCTTTTCACCATACCCTATACCTAGGGCTATGTAACCCCCCCCCAGTTAAAAAGGTGAGTATGAAATGTCGATGGGACTCGCGTATACTACGAACAGCCACAGACAGAGCACTGAGGACAGAACAGTGTCTTCTGGGATGACTTTTTAGGGGTAACTGCCAGAATTTTCGTCACGTATGGAAGAAAATCCGGCAATTCTCCACCAGACAGTCTGTCTACAAAATAAGATACTTTACACACATTGCCGCAGTCACCATCAAGTGTTCTCGTTTCTGAAAACAGTTGCAGTGCCTACAATAGTGACAGAGATTATTTGAACCTCATGTTGTCACTACTATTACTACTACTACTACATCACACCACTGTGTCTAGAGCTGAGTTGCCCTTTATTGATGTGAGTAAGAAGAAGTCTGATTGGGCTCTGTGAAGCTCCACGGTTCTATGAGACCTAGTCCTACGGTTCAAAGGGGATTCCGAACCACTGTAAACGTCCATGGTACAACCGGGATTCGAACCCGATACCTGTGGCACCGAGCGCCAGAGCGCTAGCCACTCAGCCATTAAGCCCCATCTCATATTGTCCCTAGGCCACATGCGGGTGTACGACTACACACACCTATAATGTATCTATATTACTGTAGAAAAATTATATGGAATCTGTAGGCCAGAATGTTCTTTGAGATTCTGGAAGGATGTAGGGTAGAAATGGGCTTAAAAGCAGAAATTTGCTGAAGTTCAAGATGCAATCTTTTGGGAATTTCGTTCAAAGTCATGGAAGAAAAATGCAGAATCAGTGTAGCAGGCTCTACGCGGTGCAGCTTTTATAACGTTGGATCCGCTGCACATAGATCTTTCTAATTGCGAATCATCTTAGATCAAACTGTTCGGTATTCAAAAACAGCAACACAGTAGAGAAAATAAAAATTTTCAACATAAAAATTTATAGCTATACTTAATTTTTACACAAAATATCCGCAAACCCTCACAAATCACATCTTCAACTGACAGAGAAGCACTTAAACAAATCCCCACCGAAGTAATAACCGTTGTAAACGAGATTTTAAACCAGAATAACAAAGCATTAAATGTAACGGAAAATCGAATACTTAAAGAAAATTCTAAAAAGGAGGGGGAAAAAAATTCCTTATTCAAGAGAGAATCTGCACTACAAATGATTCTTCAGGTTATATTAAAATATTTATTTTCCTTGGTAGGGTTTTAAGCACCTAAGATTTAATAATATTTTCGCCGAAGAAATTTTTATAACGCTTCCTTTTGCTCGTTGATTGGTTTTCTGAAATTGGATTAACTCCAATCATATTACATGCAAGAAATTACCTTTATTGACTTGCATTTTATTTTATGACGCTAATAAATTTAAGAGAGTTGGAAGTTGCAAAAATCTTTTTCGGGAAAAGTTACTAAAGCTATTTACTTAATGGAGTTGCGATAGCACCTTTCGCTCAATCAATACAAGATCTAAACTAATTCAATTATAAGTTTTAAGGCAACATTAAAGATTTTGCCTCTGATTTTCTTTCCTTTTCTTTTCTTTAGTTTAAGAATCGGCTCTGTAAGGAGAAAAAAAAAATCCAAAAATGGGGATAATTTTAATAAATATTTGTGTACAATTCTTTTTCTTTCTAATGAAAGATGTGGATAACACGTCAACATTTTTAAATTTCAGATTTAATTTTTCTCATAAAACACGTATTATAAAAACTATTTATTCAAATAAAATCAAACACAAATTTACAAATCTTCATTTATATCTAGAATATTCAAACTTTGATATATTCTTTTGGGTATTGTATGCGACAACGTTTCTTGTAGAATTTGGGATACTTCATTCCTAATTTGCGACGACACTTATCTTACTTTTGTATATTCTTTTAGAGATTCTTGAACAATTCATTCTTCATGATGTTCTTGATCTACTCAACATTGCTATATTCATATAGCTATTTGAATTGGGCCATTCTTGTAGTATTCCAATCAATTGCTTCATGTATCTTGTGCATTATTAAACATTGACATATTCCCGAGTTTATTCATCCGTTCTGCAATGTTCACACATGATAAGTTGAAATTTGCCAAGCAGATTTCACCAGTTTTTTATTTTTTCAATGCTAGATGTTTTGTTCTGAGTTCATAAGCCATTAAAATAGGAGATCTTTAGGTTTGGTTTGGTTTGTTTTGTTGCTCTACGGTCATCTTATACACACGTGGGCTACATAGACCGGGATCTACAGTTTAAAGGGGATTCCGGACCACTCACAAACATTCATACCATCGACAGGATTCGAATCTAAAGCCTAGAATATCAAAGGACAGAGCGAAGTTGGAAAAATCTTTTCAGAAAAGTTACTAAAGCTATTTACTTAATGAAGTTGCGATAACACCTCTCACTCAATCAATACAAGATCTAAACTAATTCAATTATAAGTTTTAAGGCAACATTAACGATTTTGCCACTGAGTCTCTTTTCTTTTGTTTAAGAATCGGCTTTCTAAGACGATGAAAAAAATCCAGAAATTATGATCGTTTTAATAAAAATTTATCTACAATTCTTTTTTTCTTTCTAACAAAAACTGTGTTTTGGTTTGGTTTGGTTTGTCACTGTACGGTCATCTTGTGCACACTTAAGCTAAACAGACTGGGACCAACAGTTTAAAGTGGATTCCGAACCACTCACAGACATCCATGACCCCCGCCAACAAAAACTGTCGATAGCAGCACATCCACTTTTTTAAATTTTTCTTATCTAACAACCCTATTTATCCCCTATTTATCTAACAACCCTATTACAAATCCTATTTATTCAAAAAAAGGGCTTAAATGGCCGAGTGGCTAGCGCTGTTGAGCTCGGTACCATAGGTTTGGGATTCGACTCCCGGCGGTACCATGGATGGTTCGTAATCCACTTTAAGCTGTAGGGCCGGTCTAAAGGATCATAGAGCGTTGCGGAGGTAGTGTTACTCCGCGTCCGTAGCTTATCTTCAAGCTTCACGCACCTCCTGGGTAGTGCTAAGTGAGTAATGTCAGTGTTTGCCAGCTGGTTCAGAACAGAAAAAAATTTCTTCAAAAAATCAAACACTAACTTAATTCAATTCAGTTTTATTTATTTATTTTTATTTTATTATTATTATTATTATTTGCAGTGCTAGATGTTTTGTTCCGAGATCATAAGCCATTAAAATAGGAGATCTTTAGGTTTGGTTTGGTTTGTAGCTCTACCTGTCATTTTGTTTCACATTTTGGGTTAATTAGGCCGGGACCTACAGTTTAAAGTTTATTTTGAACCACTCACAAATATCCATGCCATCGGCAGGATTCGAGTCTGAAGCCTGTGGTACCGAGGGCCAGAGCGCTAGCCACTTGGCCACCAGGCCCACTGGAGATCTTTAGAAGATTGACGTTACATGATAATCCTTACAGTAGTGGTTACACATTTTCACTACGATAGTTTTACCTCTAATGCTATCACGTACTGGCGCGTGCGCAAAATATTCAATCTGGCAAGACATAAATGAAATTTAAAAGTCAGTATGACAGACATAATTAAGTTTTATTACACCGTTTCAATCCAATACATTGTAATCCAACGTTTATAAAAATGAATCGCCGTCTGGAAAAAAAATTATTTTTATGGTGGGCCAATATTTATCAACCCATCCTCCCGTGGACTACAGCGAAAAGGACAATTAAATCTGTAGGACAGAAAATCCTTCCAGGGAGATCGAGAAAAAGAGGCTGTGAATCTCTCAAATATTACACCTGGTTGATGTTCGTTGCAAATTGGGGTGGTACTCTTAGAATGCCTCCTTGGTACTAGATTGATGGCCGACCAGAGGGCTCTTTGTCTTCAACGCGTTCTCTGCCTTCTTTGAATTGTTTATACCCCCTGTAAAAATTTCTTTCCGATGTAGGAAAGCTCACCGAATGCCTTCTACAACATTCTATACGTTTCCGCAAACAAAATTGAATGCAAGTTCTTTGCTCAATTCATTCAGGCATTTCAAAAATCGCCACAATCAGTTTTAGCGTCTCACGAAGCCAAGCGTAACTCAAACACTAATGAATATTTTGACGTCAAATTTCACACAGATGTCAAGGACAGTAACAGCAACTTAAAAAAAAGAAAAAAAAATTGAAATTCCATAAGCGCCGAGAATTTTAAATTGAAAATGGGTCTTACTTTTTGGACACAGTAGTAAATTGCAAATGACCTAAGGTCAGAGAGCGCGGCATTTGAAAGTGCCCACATACTGATGTAATGAGAATAATCTTATTCTACGAAAGCATCTGATAGTCGCCTGATTTTTGACATCTAGCAAGTGTTATCAGCCATCAATCGTTCTGGCCATTCCTCATCGATAGGAGAGTTAATCGCGATAAGACTCCATATCGATATACATGTTTATGGACACACAGATCTGAAATTTGTGCGGCTTCTTTACACGATTTGAATGTTGTGAAAGCGGTGGGATACATGTATTCACTGCAATTTGGTATGTGTAATACATAAACCTAAAAAATATCTAAAATACGCATATTTTATAAGCTTTTCATATGAAAAATGAACAATGTTATGTAATGAAGAAGTAAATAAAGAGTTTAATAAGTAATATTACATATAGTCCGTCAAAGTCCACATATAGTACAGTGTCAAAAATTATATTTTTACGTAATTATAAATAATGAAATCCTGCAATATTTTGATATTAAAATACAAATTGCGTTCAACAACATTTATAAAAAAAGAAGCACTTCAAAATGCAGAAAAAAATTTTGTTGTCATGAAAATTATTATGAATTATGCGATTAAAATAATATAATATAATGTCTCTTGACCTTGACCTAGCTATGACTCATAATCTCGTAAGCAATGATATTTTGTTTGGTGTTTGCAGTTAAGGAATCTTTATCTCGAACACGGCTTTTTTTAGCTCTTCTGTCTGGCGACTGAGAAGGGATACGTTGTAAAAAAGCCATTTTTTTCCACAATATTCAACAATATGTGCGTTTCGTGTCGTTGCCATGCTGAATGACCCACTGGCTTCCCTGCTGCAAAATATCAACAGATGCCTGCGCACTAACTTGCAATATCTTCGAGTATTTGAAATGATCCATCGTACATTCAGTGAAGATGAATTTTTATTTATTTTTATTGTCTATGTGTTATTATAGATTAATTTATTTTTTAATATTTTTTTAATTATTTTTTAGGTATATTTTCCGTATTTAAAATTTTTGCAACGACTTATAAATTACCATTCTGAAGTGTACTGCCATTACTACAGAGAGCAAACGTTCCATGACTGGTACGAACATGGATTTATAGCTTTCTGCAGATAAGTTTCTTTATTTTCTAGATTTGTATCATAGCATTGTTTTATACATCAATAAGTGTCGAAATTTACGTCAATAGTGCGCCAAATTAGCCATGTCATTGGATATAAGTGATGCAAAGCCTATTATACACTCAAGAGCCAAAACATTATGACCACCTGTGAATAACGAGTTGGACCACCTTTGGCGCGCAACACAGCTTCAACCCGCCCTTGCATGGATGCCACAAATCCTTGGTAGATGGCCGGAGACAGATTTTACCAGATGTTTTAGCAACGGTCACGCAAATCCGAGATATTGCGAATTGGTGGTCTTTGAACTCTGAGCTACCGTCCCAGGACATCCCAAATGTGTTCTATCGGATTGGATCCGGTAAGTTAGGCGGCCAAGACATTAACTGGAATTCAGCATCATGTGTCCTGGAACCACTCCAACACAATTTTAGCCTTGTGACAAGGGGCGTTGTCCTGTTGGAAAATTCCATTTCCAGCTGGAAAAACAGAGGCCATGTAAGGATGCAACTGGTTCGCAATGATGTTCAGATACCCTGTAGCATTCATGGTCTGCTCTACCACAACCACGGGTCCCAGAGACGCCCAAGAGAACGTCCCCCCCAAAGCATAATACCGCCACCACCGGCCTGTGTATGACCTACTGTACATTGAGGGAGCAACTGTTCGCCTGGAAGACGGCGTATCCTGACACGGCCATCGGCGTGATGAATTACAAACCTTGATTCATCTAACCAGGCAATTCTCTCCCACTGATCCATAGACCAATCACGATGTTCCCAGGCCCAGCGCAGGCGCAGTTGACGATATCGCTTGGTCAGCAAAGGCACACGAGTGGGACGTTTGCTGCGTAGCCCCATATCCAACAGTGTCCGCTGAACAATGTGCTCCGATACTATTCTACTTGGCCCTGTATTGTATTGGGCTGTCAGCTGAGCCACTGTCTGGCTCCGGTTTTGCTTCACCTTGCGAGACAGTCTCGACGACCTTTTTCTTTGATAGCGTGTGGACTCCAACACCATGTCGTCTACTGCTGGTTTCGCCGTCATTCATCCACTTTGCATAAGTACTAACAACCGTAGATCGCGAACAACCCACGAGTCGTGCAGTTTCGGAATTACTTGTTTCGAGCCTTCGAGCCATTACAATCTGCCCTCTATGAAACTCGCTTAAATCCGCAGCCTTTCCCATCACACACAGAAGTAAGCGAAAGAATGATTCTTCAGACTCTCCAGCAGCAGTTAAATACCACTTCCACCTGATCACGTGCCTTCCACGTCATCCAGGCGAGTTCATTTCAAAATGTAGGGGTGGTCATAATGTTTTGGCTCTTGAGTGTAATTGTAGGAGAGCTATGGACGTTGATGTTAAGAGGGCCAGTGTACAGAATGATCGCTCTGTTTCAATAAATGCCTACATCATTCCTTTGTTTCATCTCCTCAATTCTCCTCATATTACACCCTGAAATTCGGTTTACAGAAATTTTTTCAGACATTAAAACAGCTGCACAGACCAGAAATCGCTGGTGAACATCAAGGCGGAGATTCAATCCACTGTCAGTTTTGTTATAAACACTGCCTCAAAAAACGAAGAGATTCAATGACGTTTGTGATGTTCAGTATCTTGCCTCGTGAGTCGGGCTACCTGGTGGGAGTTTTCCAGGGTTTTGCCATACGATACACAAAGGAGGGGTAGTGGCCTTTTAAAAATCCTCCCGGAAGGTATCGCCACCCATCTTCAGCTACATGGAGCAGAAGTCAGATTTTTACCTACAAGTGCTCCATCACAACAGAAGCTGTCTCTCTCTTCCCTCCTTCTATGAGGAATCCCTCCTCCCATGAGGAACAACATCCATCATTAAATGAATTTCTCTAAGATTACTGTTGTATGATTCATTACCAATAATTATATAGTACAAATAATTCATCAATTCAAAAGAATGCATTTTTCTTTTACAAAATAATGCAGCTTAAATAACTTACCAAAAAATTATACTTGCACTTATTTTTCTGTTCAAAACAACAAACGGTTGCTATATAATCCATAAATCCGGTACTCCTTCAATCGACACTGCTTTTATCATAGGTCTGGATTATCAAAGCTACCAGTCTGATATGCTATTCATCATTTTGCTCTTGAAAAGTGCCGTGCATAATTCATGTTCGGCATGTCATCACGCATGTTGAAGCGCTCACGTGAAGATGCCGACGACTCATTAGCCGCCTTCCTGCAGCTAATTGAAATCGCGGGCCCAAGTTAGCGTGCGGGTGACGCGACTGCTAATTGCAGCCAAGCGTGGTTTAATGTTCGGAAAATGGAAATCGTTGCCAAACTAAGCGACACTAATGTTTCTTTAATGGTGGGAAAGGGTTCGAACTCAGATGAAACTGAAATGCGCTTAAAAATTACTATTTATCGGTAAATATTTATGTATTATATTTTGATTAATATCGCAAAATAAAATTGCGTTATCAAAATCAATGTTAATTGTGGTTTGGTACGGTTTGTCGCTCTATGGCATTTTGTGCACACATGGCTAATTACACCGGGACCTACAACTTAACGTGGATTCCGAACGACTCCCATGACACATAATACCTGATTGGCATGTAGAAATTATAACGCAAATCCAAAACTTCGATTTCACAGCAAAAGGAAAAAGAAAATGTAGGTGTCGAACTACTTAATTCAGCAAATACTTTTAAAATATTTTTTTTTTCTGTTCATAAAAGGTTTTAAAAGATTCTGGCTCCCAATGTGGGGCCGCCCGTACTTGCATACTCCACCTTTCAAAAACAGCATTGAAACAAAATCAATTCATCTTTCTATAAGCCTCCTAACGTTTTATTCCAAAGTGTTTCACACCATCCACTGAAGTGACCTCATCCACTTAAGTGACTCCAGTGACCATCCCTGGATAAGCACAGTTGATTGTTGATAGCAGAACAAACCAGACTTTTAGTTGAAGTTGTTAGCGCTTTTGGTTCAACTTACATCTGCGAACATTTTTTTTCTAAAATGAAATTAACCCAACACAAAACACGCTAACCATAACGGACTCTGACCTGCAACACCCATTAAGATGTGCAAATACCCAAATGGAGATTGATTTGTAAAAGCTAATTGATAGAGTGGAGAAACACGTATCGCTCTAGTAAAATAAATATTTTTTAATGGTTTCATTTTTTAATTTCGTTTATATTTATATATTTTTTATATTTCATTTTTAGTGTTATATATTTCTTTGTGTGTTTTTAAAGTGTTTAGTGTTTTTGTGTGTGTTTAGTAGCATTATTATTATATTATCTATGTTTACATGTAAGAATAATAATAAGCACAATAATAATAACTCATTATGTTTCAATTTTTTGCTCCAAAAAATGCCTATAGTGTATATAAATCTAAAAGGGGATATATACTTTCATATGCGGTCCGCAGAGTTAGAATGCATTTCCAAAGTGGCTCGCAAGATCATTTGGGCTACCCCTGACTTAAAACTTTCGCATAAACATGTTTGAAAAATAAAAATAAAAATATTTTTGAAATCACAAGCTTTATCTAAACACTATTAGTTTAAATTTTATATTTATAAATGAGCATTGTAAAATAATGATATATTATTTACCTCCTTATATAAAAATAATAATTTTCACTTGCTTAAAATAATGTATTCATGAGCTTCTTTAACTTCTCAATAAATAAGAGAATAAGGGATATAATTTCCTACAATTTAATACTGTTTTCTATAAAACCAACAATTCATCAGCGTTCTATGTTTAACGCTAGCAATTCGAAGCATAAGAATTTATACTCTAATAAGTGTGGCTGTAAAATATTTACGAGAATATGATATTAAATCCTTGGCCGGGAAAAATGTAAAGCGCGTTCGATAGTATGTTGACAAAGACTATTCCACACATTCAACCTTAGATCAATGTTTCGTTAAAACGTCTTAGGGTAAGAGCTTTATTGTACTTTATGATGGGAAAGAATGGAAGAAATATTACTCCTATATATCACCTTTATTAAATTTCGTTTTTAGCAGTTTCCATCTTTTCAAAACACCGTATTATTAAAAACGCTAATCCGAGTATTTGGAAACTGTATCAAATTAGTTTTTTTTTTTTTTTTTTTTAAATAAAAGAATTTCATTCTTAGATGTATTTGAAGAAATCGGGGACACATTTTTGGTTCGTTTGCTACCGAATAGTTTCTGTCATTATTTCTGAATTGAAAAGAAAAAAAAAAAAATTTTGTCAATTCTATATCAAACTTATCAAAACTATATCAAATTTCTTCTAATCATAATAATTTTTAAAAAATATAACGTCACAATAATTTTTTTAAATATAACGTCACTACTCAACCGCTCCACTTTTTCAATATAAGGGAAATATTTTAGCCAGTAGTCATTACATGCATGGGCCTCAATGTACGAATCATAGTGAATGAGTGAATGTACGTATTGTAATTCGACAGCATCAAAGAAAACCCTCTGAAATTAGTAAACATACATTCCATCACTTTATGTACAGTAAGAACTAATTAATATGCAGGGATGTGCGAATCATAGTGATTGAAGTATATCAATGATTCATAAGTGTGAATATTCCTCATCGTTTCTTTAAATTACTATTATTTTTATTCCTTACTAATTCTTAAAATTATTTTTATTCCTTACTAATTCTTAAAATTATTTTTAATCCTTATTAATTCTCAAAAATATTTATTCCTCAAAATTATTTTTATTCCTTAAAATTATTTTTATCTTTATTAATTCTTAAAATCATTTTTAATCCTTATTATTTCTGAAAATTATTTTTATTCTTTATTAATTCTTAAAATTATTTTTTATCCTCATTAATTCTTAAAATTATTTTTTATCCTTATCAATTCTTTAAATTTATATTCCTTATCAATTCTTTAAATTCCTTATCAATTCTTTAAATTCCTTATCAATTCTTTAAATTC
The DNA here is from genome assembly GCA_021605075.1 of Caerostris darwini. NCBI lineage: Eukaryota > Metazoa > Arthropoda > Arachnida > Araneae > Araneidae > Caerostris > Caerostris darwini. The sequence continues at coordinate 76,525 of BPLQ01005205.1, forward strand.
CTTATCAATTCATTAAGTTTTCATTCCTTATTAACTCTCTAAAATATTTTTATTTCTTATTATTCCATAAAATTATTATTATTCCTTAAAATTATTTTTATTCCTTATTTTTCCTTAAAATTATGCTCCTAATAATTATTATTATACCTTATTAATTCTTTAAATTATTTTTAATTCTTTAAATTATTTTTATTTCTTATTAATTCTTTAAATTATTTTTATTTCTTATTATTCCTTAAAATTATTTTTATTTCTTATTACTCCTTAAAATTATTTTTATTCTGTATTAATTCTTTAAATTATTTTTATTCCTTAAAATTATTTTTAATTCTTATTATTTAACATTATTAAAAATTGTTTTTAACTTCTTTCTTTTAGTGTTTATTACTCATTGGAGGAGTAATAAACAATAAAAGAAAGAAGGTTAAAAAAAGAAAAGAAGAAATACATATTGATGTATTTTCAAACTAAACACATTGAAATATTCAGTTTTGTAATTGTATCCTTTAAAGCTAGCATATTCTTTTGTATACACCCTGTATAATAAAAGGACTTTTTTGCATACAATAATATGATATGTGCTTTAACATTTAGGTTGAATTATGTGCAGTTAAGTGCAAAAATCATTAGCCAAATGGTTTTTATTGACCGATTTCTGAGATATTCGTTCCTAAAAATGTTTGTTCACAAATATGTATTGATCCAAACAAGATTGAGCCTTTCAACGTATTATTTTGCAACAATAACATCGACTCTGGTGAGAACAGATTTAAAATGGAACATGTTTTTTCCGCGCAATAAATATCGTGGAGGCAAAATAAATAAATAAATATATTCTTCGTCTGTCTTATAATAATAGCAGAAAGTGAATATTTGATACTTGAATTATTGGAAAATGGAGCTAAAAGTTATTTTGTAGCTTAAAATTGCTAAAATTTCCATCGAAATCTCATTTGTTTTAATCTTTTAACTTTCCTACGAGTAATTAATTTTGTTATTAGTTTTCATAATATGCTAAAATTGCACAGAACCTGTTTCTTTATTTAGATAGGGAGGCCTCCATTATCATTTTGTATGAGGGCAATAACCACCTTTTCACCGATCCTGGATCAATGTTTTCTAATCAATCTTCAGTTTAGTGTTATCGTATGATTGTGTAAGGATTTTTCATAACAAATATGATTAAAAGTACAATTTACTATCATGTACTGTACAAGATTCACGTCTATTACTATTCAATGATGAGCTCTCATGGAATATTCATAAATTTGAACAAACACCAACATGATTCATTGCAAAAACAAGCTTTATTTTTTAGTTTTGCAAATTTCTGAAAAAAAAATTCTGAAAAAGAATCCAAAAGCTGAAAACATTTTGGTTAGGTTGAAGTTTTAAGCCTTTATTTTAGTGCTTTTCTTTCTTTTAAAACATTTACCTTTAGTACTTTTCTTTTAATGTTACTACTGTGTCCAAAACGTAAGACCAATTTTATATTTAAAATTCTCGGGGATAATGGAATTGCAATTTTTTTTTTTTTTTAGGTAGCTGACGCTGTCCTTGACATCTGTGTGAAATTTCCCGTCAAACTATTCATTAATGTTCGAGTTACGCTTGGTTTTGTGAGAAGCTAAAACTGATTCCGGCGATTTTTCAAATGTCTGAATTAAGTGAAAACCTCAAACGAATTTGTAGAAACGTATAGAATGTTGCAGAAGGCATTCGGGGAACATGAAATGTTTAAAAGTGGTATAAACAGTTCAAGGAAGGCAGTGAACGCGTTGAAGACGAAGAGCCCTCTGGTCGACCCTTCACCTCAACCGACGAAGCTCACGTCCAAAAAATTACAGATTTGGTGCTTGCAAACCATCGATTTACAATTAGAAATGCTGATGACCTTGCTGCTGATGTTGGAATTTCAAAAGGGTCGGTCCATTCCCTGTTAGACCTCAAACGCATCAAATCTCGATTGGTACCGAAAACACTGAATGCGCCAGCTCACATTGCATTGATTCTTCGTGAAGTTTTCGTTAAAAAAGGAAACCCATATCGTTCCAGAATCATCATATTCACACCGCGGGACTTCCGGCTATTCCCTAAACTCAAAAGACCCCTCCGGGGACATCGTTTTGAGTCGATCGAAGAGATTCAACGCGAATCGGAGAGCGCTTTGAAGGCCATCCCTGCCGATGATTTTTTAGCATGCATTGAGGATTGGGGAAACAGTCGGCATAAGTGCATTGTGTAGGGAGGGGATTACTCTGAAGGCGATGAAATATATTTAGAAGGATAAATAAAGAGGTTTTTGAAAAAAAAAAAAAAAATGGTCTTACTTTTTGGGCACAGTAGTATTAAATCAATGTCAACTTAGTTTCTTACAAAAAGGTTGTCCAGTAACACTGTTGGATATTTTCTCATCACCACTTGCATCCTCCAATTCTCAACAATCTTCCAGAACATGAACCACTTACTCAACCACCTCCTTCCTCACAACCCCTTAATGTCCATTTCCTTAAAAGGATGTGTTCCTCTTAAAACAAAAGCAGAAGCTACTGCTACAAGAAGAAGAACAAACCTCCTCAAACAAATCCATCCGCAGACAGGCAAGCCTTAAGGAAAAGCACCATAAGGGTTCGAAACATCCTTAGCCCGAGTTCTTCCTTTTCCATCTCAACGAAAAGGGGGCCGAGGGAGATATCACGTGGTGATTTTCCCACGCGCATATCTTATCCCCCCCACCTACTCGTGTACTTCATGTTTGGAAGTTAAACGTTGCAGCAAACCTCCCAGAGGAAGATGGCAGCGTTTTCATATCGGTTGGGAGAGATAAGATTTTCGTGTCAGGAGTGATCGGAAAGTGGCGGACGTAGGGCAGGGCAGGGTGCTTCTTGCTGTGTGGTCGAATTCTATTATGTTGTCCGCCGGAGAAGATGGATATGCCCATAAAGAAACTCTCTTTTTTTTAGTATTATTATTGTTTTGCTTTTTTTTTTTTTTTTTCCTGTTTTCAACCGATTGCACTGAAAAGTGATTTAAAACTACAACGTTTTATTCTTTGTAAAAAGGTATTTGTAGAATGTGGAATAGGTTTATAGTCATATGTTTTGAAAAATAAGTGTATTAAGTTCAAAAGGTTTTCTCCATTAATGAATTGTATTAGAAGTATTAAAAAAAAGTTTCAAAAAAAGGATGCTTTCAAATCTCTTATTATAAGTACATCAGAGGTTGTAAAAGTAAAATAGATGCTTAAATGTTGTAAATTATCTTAATTTTTTAATCATTTAATGTCCTTTTTAGTCTTTTCAGATAACCACAAAAGTAACTAAAAAGACCAAAAGTAAACTCAAAGATTTTCTTGCAGTAACATCGTTAAGAACTTCCACATAAAAATTTTAAATTCTATAACATTCTATAGAAATTTCAAAAATTTAAAGTAAAATTTTAAGAATTTAACAGATAACCTAAATTGTATCTAATCAAGATTGTAAAAACTTATAAGTTGTTTTAAAAAAATATAGAGATTGTGGGAATTATTAAAAAAAAATTCTTTTTTAAAAAATTAGCCTAATTTGTGATACTAAGAATTTCTAAATTACACTTTATAGAAGTTAAATATGCTATTAAAAATTAAATTCTCGTTTGTGTTTATTTCAAAAGAATGAAATATTCGATTCCCCCCAATTAAATACTATATAAACACGCAAAAATTCTTTCTTATCAAATGTGGCCGTGATGATATTCATCATTATTCCCACAGAATTTTAAATAAGTGAACGCCCACTTAAACACTGCTCTTTCCAAACGATTAAATAATGCTCAAAGAACAAATCAGAACCACAATTGCACAGAAAGGACATACTAGAACACTTCATTTTGCTTTAAATCTTTCACAACAGAAAACCATAATAACCCCCCAACAAATCGTACACACACTAAACCCAATCATACTACATAACACAAACGATTACGATGAAAACAAATTGCTGCCATCGATTAAAGCAACCGGAAAATTTCCTACTACAGAGGGAACGAATCCGAACTAATGGTAATGACTGGAATAATGACCGGAATCTTCCTCGCTTCTTTTTACTCGGGATGATATACTAATTTGTTCGTTCAAAAGGAACAAAATTAACGAAAATGCTGTTCCGGAAAAGAGCACTTCGAACATCTTTTCGAACAGTTCGAATGTTCCGCACATGAGGTTCGGTTTAACGATGGTCTCCGTCACGACATCGCGTTCGATTGAGATTCGAAAAAAGAACGCTGAAAAATAATACGTATCGAGAACGCGGTTATTCGTTCTTAATTACATATTTTTGGGAATGAACAAACATCGCAGAAATTGTTGATGAAAGCAAAGCGATACGTTCTTTTATTTAAGAATCGAATGTAGAAGAATTCGAATGTTTTGCATCGAACTAGGCAGTTAATTTATTAAGAATCGTTCGCGATTCGTTCCATTATTTAAGAATCTCTTCGATGTAAAACATCCCAATTGAGCGGTTCTTTTATTAGAAATCGAATGAAGAGTGTACAGAGTAATTTTTTGAAGAGTGTACAGGAATTGTTACTTGTTACTTTTTCAGTTAATATGTCAATTAATTGCATACAAACAAATGTATGTTCATACATATATAAAATAAATGAGCCTGATGGCCAAGCGCTCTGGCTCTCGGTACCTCGGTTAACCGGTTATAAGCCGTACCTCGGTTTCGGGATCGAGTCCCGGCAGTGCCATGGATGCTTGTAGTGGTTCCGAATCCCCTTTAAACCGTGGTCCCTGTCTAACAGGATCGTACAGCGTTGCGGATATATTGTTACTCCGCGTCCGTAACTTATCGTCAAGCTACACGCACCTTCTGGGTAGTTCTAAGTTAGTAACGTCGGTGCAACGTTCTTAAATACATATTTATGGAAATGAACAAACATCACAGAAATTGTTGATGAAAGCAAAGCGATTTGTTCATTCTCTTATTCATTCAATTCCTACTATTAGTTCCCACTTTCCCTATATATATCTTGTTCAAATTTGCAATCGTTTTCATAAAACACTTTTTATTCATCCACTCGAGTTCAGATACATTTTTTTTAAACTTGTAGTGGATGGCACTTGATATTAATACAATTTTTTCAAATATTAATTTATTAATTAAATTTAGTTAATTAAAAAAATTGTTCTTTGTTGACCTAAGTAGGAATTGACTTTAAAAAAATTATTTTTTATATTACTTGTTTAAAAATCTATTCGATGCGAAACATTCGAATGGAGAAGTTCATTAATTAGAAATCGAATCTAATTTATAACTGATTCGGAAGATTGTGGAAGAATTGTTACTTGTTATTTTCAGATAATATGTAAATTAATTGAATACAAATAAATAGCTGTTTATACATGTATAAAATAAGCCCACTGATGGCCGAGTGGCTAGCGCTCTGTACCACAGGTTTCGTGTTCCTAGCGGCGGTGTCATGGATGTTTGTAGTGTTTCGAAATCCACTATAAAGAGTAGGCCCCGGTCTAACAAGATCGTAGAGAGTGGCGGAAGTATTGTTACTCCGCGTTTGTAGGTTATCTGCAAGCTACACGCACCGCCTATATAATGCTAAGTGAGTAACATCGGTGCAGTGCTTACCTTAAGGCATCAAACACATTTTTCTAAGTGTTTGAAAGTTACATTAGGACAAAAAAAAAGTTTTTAAATAGCTTATTTCTGCTATTAAAAATTAAAAACTAGTTTATATTTTATTTGAATAGCATGAAATATTCGATTTCCACCCATTAAATATAAACACTCAAAACTTCTTTCTTAATAAAGGCTGTCGCGATGATATTCATCATTATTCCCACAGAATTTTAAATAAGTGAACGCCCACTTAAACAATACTCTCTCCAAACGATTAAATAATGCTCAAAGAACAAATCAGAACCAATTGCATAGAAAGGACACGCTAAAACACGTCATTTTTCTTTAAATCTTTGACAACAGAAAACCATAATAACCCCCCAACCAATCGTACACACACTAAACCCAATCGTACTACATAACACAAACGATTACGATGAAAACAAATTGCTGCCATCGATTAAAGCAACCGGAAAATTTCCTACTACAGAGGGAACGAATCCGAACTAATGGTAATGACTGGGATAATGACCCGAATCTTCCTCGGTTCTTTTTACTCGGGATGATATACTAATTTGTTCGTTCGAAAGGAACAAAATTAACGAAAATGCTGTTCCGGAAAAGACCACTTCGAACATCTTTTCGAACAGTTCGAATGTTCCGCACGTGAGGTTCGCTTTAACGATGATCTCCGTCACGACATCTCGTTTTGATTGAGATTCGAAAAAAGAGCGCTTGAAAAATAATACGTATCGATTCCGTTATTCGTTCTTAATTACATATTTTTGGAAATTAACAAACATCTCAGATATTGTTGATAAAAGTAAAGCGATTCGTTCCATTATTTAAGAATCTGTTAGATGTAAAACATTCGAACTGAGCAGTTCATTTATTAGAAATCGAATCTAATTTATGACTAATTTCGGAGAGTGTACAGGAATTGTTACTTGTTATTTTGAGATAATTACTTGTATGTAATTAATTTTAGTATTATCTGTTCATATATAGATAAAATAAACATAAATTAATACAGTATTTGAAACTTTGTATTAAAATAGATTTTAAACAACATTTTATATTTTAAAATATAATTAAAAAAATTTTTTTTTTAAAAATGAATATTTTGATACAAATGACAATTATTCTCGCATTATCATGTACAATACAATTCAAAAGCCTTTTAGAACTTTCATTCTTAAAAGACTTTTTTTTGTATCTTATTGAGTCTAATATCTAAATTAATTTCTTAAAAATATCTTTTATTAATAACTTTAAAAAAAAAAACATTTATTCCATATTTTAAATTTCAATACCAATGCATACTTTAAAAAGTTATTTTCTAGTGAAATCATTGTGTATAGTTATACATAATGTTTTCCCCCATTTTTTTTAAATACCGCATATCTCCTTGTATAAGCCAATAATTTTTAGAACTTGTTTTAAAGATAAACAACGGTGGTCCGCTTATATTCGTGTTATATACGGAGGTCGGCTTATATACGGTTCCGCAAATCTTGCAATAAACGTAGGTACTTTTCTGTTAGCAGGGCTTAAGCGATCCATCGCCAAATATGGCTCAATGTAGCAAGATTTTATTTCTTTATATTAATTTTATGAAAAAAAAATATCACTTTTAAATGAAATGACGTATTCATTTTATAAAAAATGAATTGTTTTATTTTCATAATCGTTCTTATTGCTGATTTGTTGCCAAAACGAAAAAAAAAAAACTTATGTTGGCGAAATTTGCTTTCGGCTACACGCAAAGCGCAACAATTAAACGATGCAACATTATATGAATGAGCTTAACGTTAACATAATAGAAAACTGAAATCCATTCGCGAATTTCTATTTATCATGTGTAAACATACTTTGCTGACGAATAGACAGGGTTTACAATGTTCAATAAATTTATTTTATGATGGAATTACTTAGAATACTACTAAAACAGGAGTTCTGAACATATTTATTAGGCGATTTTTTTTTTCTCTTGCAGTTTTCTCCCCTCCTAAACAAACAAAATGGCCGCTGTGGTTACAAAGTACTGCTGTTCGGGTGTTTCCATTTGACGCTTAAAAGAGACTTGGAGGGATCGGAACCCTAAAGTGCACATTTAATACCACGAATTTTATGAAGAAGCAAATGTTCAAATACACAAGAAGAACCACATTCATATTTATAAAGATATTCATCCATATTCATATAAAGAAGTTTGTTAAGTGATGGTTAAACCAACTTTTATAAACATAAACTAATCTTTAGGCGATATTTTGAGGATATTCAAGCAATAATCTATTTATACACTATCTGGAAGAAAGTGACGGGACACCCCTGGAAAAGCAGAAAAGTTGACAATACAGCTGACGCATGCGCAATAATAGGTATCACGTGTCAGCCATATCCTATAAATACTCTGTGGAGTCGTCTAGAGTTGTTTTTTGTCAAGATGACGCCACGGGAAGAGCTGTCTGAGTTCGAGAAAGGTGTGTTGGTTGGATTGCATCTTGCCAAGGTGTCAATTAGGGAGGTATCCCGTCTCCGTAACTGCTCAAAATCAACTGTAGCACGTGTTGCGTGTCACTACAAGACTGAAGGACACTGTCAGAACAAACCCCGAAGTGGACGACCTACAGTTCTCACCAGCAGGGACCGGCGGGTGCTCGGCAGGGAGATTCGAAGTAACCGTCAAACATCCATGGATAACATCGCTAATGAGTTTAGACAAGCCACAAGAGTGGCCGTTTCGACCAAGACTCTTCGTATCGAGGCCCATAAGTTAGGTTACACTGGACGTTCGGCGGCCCATAAGCCTTTAATTACGAAAACCAACAAGAAAGCGCGCCTTCGATGGGCCAAAGACCACCGTACTTGGACTCTGGATGACTGGAAACGCGTCCTTTGGAGTGACGAGTCACGATTTACCCTTTTCCGTTCCGATGAACGTGTTTGGGTATGGTGTTTACCAGGAGAACGCCTTTTGCCCGAGTGTGTCGTCCCAACTGTAAAGTTTGGTGGAGGATGATTGATGGTATGGGCCTGTTTCTCTTGGTATGGGGCTGGCCCACTGGTGAAGGTTGATGGTGCGATGAATGCCGATAGATACTGTGATATTCTCGACAATCATGTCCTTCCTACCTTGTGGGCAACGTACGGTATGGATGATTGCTGGTATCAAGACGACAACGCAACATGCCATGTTGCAAGGAGGACTCTTGATTGGTATGTGAACAACAACGTTAAACGCATGGAGTGGCCGGCGCAGAGCCCTGATCTTAACCCAATTGAACATCTCTGGAACGAATTGGACCGTTGGTTGCGGGCCTGCACCCCACTCCCCAAAAGCAAGCCTGAACTATGGAACTTCCCGTTAAACATTTAGAAGGAAATTCCTCTTGCCAATATGGCTAATTTAGTGGAAAGCATGCCCAGAAGGGTTGCAGCTGTGATCGTAGCCAAAGGTGGCCCTACTTCCTATTAATTTTAATAAATATGGGTTTATGTCGTTCTGGTGTCGTGTCCCGTCACTTTCTTCCACATAGTGTATTTCGAAAGCCAGACAATTCAAAAGGAACTACAGAGCCCTGTGACTGATGTGGGACCATCAATAGATTTAGCAACACATATTTCATGCCCGTTTTAAAACACACTTGAAAAAATCAAAAATATATTCAGCTAGTTTATAAACACCATTTTCATGCCAGTTTATAAATACACATGAATAAATCAAGTAAATATAAATATAAAATATATAAATAAAACTTTAGAGAATCATATTTACAGTATTATAACACTATATATTCAGAAGAATACAATATATATTTTAAAGATAATATATCTAGTATGAGTATATTTAAAATAATATGGCTTAAGAGATTATATACTGCGGTATCATTTGAATTAAATAGGATTCTTAATAAATACACGCTTTAAAACGATAAAAGCTGTATAAGATTTATTATAAGAAGTTGTATAAAAGTGTTAGGTCACTAAAATAATCTCTCGCCCTCATACATATGCTAATTCTATTTCTTTTACTTTACGTGCACTCACATGAATAACAAATGAAACTAATAATTTGCTCTGTTTTAAATTCAATTGTACATTTTAAGCCTAGTGTTAGGCTACAGAATTTTTACGATATTGCTTACTAGCACGAGCAACTTAGCAGGTGAAATATTTCACATATAAAAATCCACCAAAACTCCCATAACCAGTCTTTCAAAATGGAGAATAAATCACAATTATTTACGAAGTAGAATTACACTGTTTAACGTCATCAAGAAATAACAATAATCCCATCAAAACTGAAGAAAAAGTAGTTGCAGTAATAATAATAATAATAATAATAAAAAGAAACTTCTATAAATAAGTAAATAAATATAAATAATGTGTAATAAAATAAACGAACAGAGCAAACTTGGAACGGTAAGAATAATAAATAAAAGAAACTGAATAAATAACTCCCCCACTTTTTTTTTTACTACTTAAGTTTGAGAAGCCGAATTGAAAAGCGAATATCTGCGGATTTGAAACTGTAACAGAAAATAAAACAGCCCGAAGGAAAGTGGGAAAAACAAAACATTAGAAACTGCTACAAAATAAATACGTGCCTAGACTTCGGCCGATTAAAATCTAATTTACAAACATTTTCTCTTCTCTCTAGGTTCTTGGGTTTCGTTCGATTTTTCTGTTTTTAATACTGTTCGAAAGAGATTTTTTCCTGCTATCGCTCCCCCTAGTATCTTTTGGAGTGAACTCTTATGATGTAGATTTATTCAATGACAACTCGGAAGACGCGTTCGTTCGTTCGTTTATATATTTACTTTAAGAAAGTTTTAGTCGTAATGCGAGTTTTAGGCGGAATAAATTTTTCGAAACTGGCTTTTTACAAATCGTGTATCGAGTTTAGAAATTGAATTCTTTTATCTCATACAAATCGGGAACATCTTGTTATTAGGTTGATTAATTATTTGTTTTTTAGAATGTTTTAAAAGATGTTTGAAATTCAAGTACTGTATTGAATTTAAAATATTTGAAGTTAACTAATAATAATAATAATAAAAAAGAATCAAAATTATCAAAAAAAGTCTCGAAGTGTATTAATAGATGGCGCCGTAAGCAGCATAAAGAAAGTGAATTCGGCTGCCAGCGATATTTTCAATTGAAATGACAACGTATTTAGCATGAGCTACACATTCAACCAACTGTAGTGTTCAATGTGCTTGATTGTTTCACTTTTTCACGGAAAAAATGACTTCCAAGTCATTCACCAGTTGTGACACTGTAAGTGGAAAGCACATCCACCACGGAAAGGTCATGCCCAATTGGATCGTGAAAATCGGTGAATTTCCATACCGTTTCCCTTATTGTCAAGAGTGGTTCGTTTTTTTATAGCATTTTGAAAGTTGGACTTTAATTATAATCACGATATATATCTAATATGATTACATTTAAAATAATATTGCTAAATAAATTATATACTGCTGCTATTATTTGAATTAAATAGGATTCTTACTAAATACGCTCTTTAAATCGGTATAGGATTTATTATAAGAAGTTATATAAATGTGTTAGGTCACTAAAATATTCTGTCGCCTTCATACATATGCTAATTCTGCTCCTCTCACTAAGCGTGCACTTCTATGAATAACAAATGAAACTAATAATTTTCTGCAGTTTTAAATTCAATTGTTCATTTTAAACCTAGTGTTAGGCTACAGAATTTTTATGATATTGCCTACTAGCACGAACATCTTAGCAGGTGAAATATTTCGCATATAAAAATCCATCAAACCCTCCCATAACCAGTCTTTCAAAATGGCGAATAAATCACAATTATTTACGAAGCAGAATTACACTGTTTAACATCATCAAGAAATAACAATATACCGACTCAAACTAAAGAAAAATAAGTAGTTACAGTAACAATAATAATAATAAAAAGAAACTTCAACTATAAATAAATAATATATATATATATATATATATATATACGTAATAAAATATATAAACAGAGCAAACTTGGAACGATAAGATTAATGAATAAAAGAAACTGAATAAATAAATTCCTCATCTTTTTTTTTTTTACTACTTAAGTTTGAGAAGCCGAATTGAAAAGCGAATATCTGTAGATTCGAAACTTTAACATAAAATAAAATAGCCCGAAAGAAAGTGGGAAAAACAAAATGTTAGAAACCGCTACAAAATAAATACGTGCCTAGACTTCGGCCGATTAAAATCTAATTTACAAACATTTTCTCTTCTCTCTAGGTTCTTGGTCTTCGTTCGATTTTTCTTTTTCTAGTACTGTTCGAAAGAGATTTTTTCCTGCTATCGCTCCCCCTAGTATCTTTTGGAGTGAACTCTTATGCTGCAGATTTATTCAATGACAACTCGGAAGACGCGTTCGTTCGTTTATATATTTACTTTAAGAATAAAATAGAGCTAAAAGTTTAAGTCGTAATGCGAGTTTTAGGCGGAATAAATTTTTCGGAACTGGCTGTTTACAAATCGTGTATTGAGTTTAGAAATTGGAGTTTTTTTTATCATACTAAGACAGGATATCTTGTTATTGGGTTACTTAATTATTTGTTATTTAGAACGATTTAAAAGGTGTTTGAAATTCAAGCATTGTATTGACTTTAAAATATTTGAAGTTAGCTAAGAATAATACTACTACTAATAATAAAAAATGAAGAATCAAAAACATCAAAAAAAGTCTCTAAGTGTATTAATGATGGCGCAGCAAGCGACATATAGAAAGTGAATTCGGCTGCTAGTGATATTTTAAATCAAAATTACTTATTTCGCATGAGTTGCAAATTAAACCAACTGCAGTGTTTGTTCAATGTGCTTGATGGTTACATTTTTTTGACGGAAAAAAAATGACTTCCAAGTCATTCAACAGTTGTGATACTGTTAGTGGAAAGCCCATCCACCACGGCAAGATAATAAATACCCAATTGGATCGGACAAATCGGGGAAACTTTTTTTGGTGCCGTACCGTTTCTCTCTTCTATAAATATCTTCAGTTCAAATTTTAACTCGTTGTGACGAGTGTTTTTTTTTTTTTTTTTTTTTTTACAGCATTTTGAAAGTTTGACTTTAATTATAATCACTTTGTATATCTAGTATAAGTATATCTAAAATAATATTGCTTAAGAGATTATATACTACGGGTATTATTTGAATTAAATATGATTCTTAATAAATACACGCTTTAAAACGATAAAAGTAGTATAAGATTTATTATAAGAAGTTGTATAAGTGTTAAGTTACTAAAATATTTTCGCGTCTTCATACATATGATAATTCTGCTTCTTTTACAAAGCGTGAACTCACATGAATAACAAATGAAACTAATAATTTCCTGCAGTTTTAAATTCAAGTGTTCATTTTAAACCCAATATTAGGCTACAGAATTTTTATGATATTGCCTACTAGCACGAAGAACTTAGCAGGTGAAACATTTCGCATATAAAAACCCACGAAAACTTCCCATCGCCCAAAACCACTCTTTCAAAATGGCGAATAAATCACAATTATTTACGAAGCAGAATGACACTGTTTTAAACGTCATCAAAAAAATAACAATAATCCTACTCAAACTAAAAGAAAAAGAAATAGTTGCAGTAATAATAATAATAAAAACTTCAAGTATAAATAAATAAATAAATCTATATGTGTAATAAAATAAACAAACAGAGCAAACTTGGAACGATAAGAATAATAAATAAAAGAACTGAATAAATAAATCCCTATGTTTTTTTTTACTACATCAGTTTGAGAAGGCGAATTGAAAAGCGAATATCTGTGGATTCGAAACTTTAAGCAGAAAATAAAATAGCCCGAAGTAAAGTGGGAAAAACAAAACATTAGAAACCGCTACAAAATAAATACGTGCCTAGACTTCGGCCGATTAAAATCTAATTTACAAACATTTCCCCCTCTCTCTAGGTTCTTAATTTTCGTCCGATCTTTCTTCTTCTAGTACTGTTCGAAAGAGATTTTTTCCTGCTATCGCGCCCCCTAGTATCTTTCGGATAGAGCTCTTATGCTGTAGATTTATTCAATGACAACTAGGAAGACGCGTTCGTTCGCTTATATTTACCTTAAGAATAAAATAGAGCTAAAAGTTTTAGTCGTAATGCGAGTTTTAGGCGGAATAAATTTTTCAGGACTGGCTTTTTACAAATCGTGTATCGAGTTTAGAAATTGGAGTTTTTTCTTCTTCATACAAATGGAGGATATCTTGTTATTGGGTTGATTGATTGTTTGTTTTGAGAATGTTTTAAAAGGTGTTTGGAATTCAAATACTGTATTGAATTTAAAATATTTGAAGTTAACTAGGAATAATAAAATAAAAAGAATACTCAAAATAATCAAAATCATCAAAAAAAGGTCTCAAAGGGTATTAATAGGTGGGGCTGTAAGCGGCATGAAGAAAGTGAATTCGGCTGCCTGTGATATTTTGAATCAAAATGACAACGTATTTGGCATGAATTTCTAATCAAACCAATTGTTGTGTTAAATGTGCTTGATTGTTTAGGGGTTTGGACGGAAAAAATGGTTACTAAGTTATTCAACAATTGGGACACTATTAGTGGAAAGCCCATCCACCACTACAAGGTCATACTAAATTGGATGGGAAAAATCGATGGAACCTTTTTTTGATGTCATGCCGTTTCCCCCTTCTTCAAGTATCTTCGGTTCAGATTTGAACTCATTGTGGTGAGTGTTTCTTTTTTTTTTTACAGTATTTTGAAAATAGGACTTGCATCACTGTATATCTAGATATATTTATATCACAAGATTTACTATATCTAGCGATATAACCTGTATCACTATAATAATAATGTAGTGTTACTACTTGTATCACTATATTACTCATAATAGATATACATGCATCACCCTGCATATCTAGTATGAGTATATTTAAAATAATATTGCTTAAGAGATTATATACCACGGGTATTATTTGAATTAAATGGGATTTGAACAAATACACGGTTTAAAACGATAAAAGAAGTATAAGATTTATTATAATAAGTTGTATATATGTGTTAGGTCACTAAAATATTCTCTCGCCTTCATACATATGCTAATTCTGCTTCTTTTACTAAGCGTGCACTCACATGAATAACAATGAAACTAATAATTTTCTGCAGTTTTAAATTCAATTGTTCATTTTAAGCCTAGTCTTAGGCTACGGAATTTTTATGATATTGCCTACTGGCACGAACAACTTAGCAGGTGAAATATTTCGCATATAAAAATCCACCAAAACTCATATCGCCCAAAACCGGAAAAAAAAAAATTTCGAAATGGTGTAATGGCGAATATATCACAATTATTTCAGAAGCAGAATTATACTGTTTAACGTCATCAGGAAATAACAATAATCTGACTCAAACTAAAAGAAAAAGAAATAGTTGCAATAATAATAATAATAATAAAAGAAACTTCAACTATAAATAAATATATATATATATATATATATATATATATATATGTGTGTGTGTGTGTGTGTGTGTGTGTGTGTGTGTGTGTGTGTGTGTGTGTGTGTGTGTGTGTGTGTGTGTGTGTGTGTGTGTGTGTGTGTGTGTGTGTGTGTGTGTGTGTGTGTGTGTGTGTGTGTGTGTGTGTGTGTGTGTGTGTAAAGAAATAAACAAACAGAGCAAACTTGGAACGATAAGAATAATAAATAAAAGAAACTGAATAAATAAATCCCACACTTTTTTTTTACTACTTAAGTTTGAGAAGCCGAATTGAAAAACGAATATCTGTGGACTCGAAACTTTAAGCAGAAAATAAAATAGCCCGAAGTAAAGTGGGAAAAACAAAACATTAGAAACCGCTACAAAATAAATACGTGCCTAGACTTCGGCCGATTAAAATCTAATTTACAAACATTTTCTCTTCTCTCTAGGTTCTTGGTTTTCGTTCGATTTTTTTTTCTCTAGTATTGTTCGAAAGAAATTTTTTCCCTGGTATCGCTCCACCTAGTATCTTTCGGAGAGAGCTCTTATGCTGTGGATTTATTCAATGACAACTCGGAAGACGCGTTCGTTCGTTTACTATTTACTTTAAGAATAAAATAGAGCTAAAAGTTTAAGTCGTAATGCGAGTTTTAGGCGGAATAATTTCTAGAACTGGTTTTTTACAAATCGTGTATCGAGTTTAGAAATTGGAGTTTTTTTATCTCATACAAATAGGGGGCATCATGTTATTAAATTGATTAATTATTTGTTTTTTAGAATGTTTTAAAAAGTGTTTGATATTCAAGTACTGTATTGAATTTAAAATATTTGAAGTTTTCTAATAATAATAATAATAACAAAAGAAGAATCAAAATCATCAAAAGAAGCCTCAAAGTATATTAATAGATGGCGCTGTAACCGGCATAAAGAAAGTGAATTCGGCTGCCAGTGGTAGTTTGAATCGAAATGATAACGTGTTTGGCATAAGTTGAACATTTAAACAAATGTAGTGTTCAATGTGCTTGATTGTTTCGGTTTTTTAAAGGAAAAAAATGACTTCCAAGTCTTTCAACAATTGTGACACTGTTAGCGGAAAGCCCATCCACCACGGCAAGGTCATACGAAATTAGATGGGAAAAATCGGTGGAACATTTCTTGGATGTCGCACCGTTTCCCCCTTCTTCAAGTATCTTCATTTCAAATTTAAACTCATTGTGAACAGTGATTCTTTTTTTACTGCATTTTGAAAGGGGGACTTTAATTATAATCACCCTATATATCTAGTATGGGTACATTTAAAATAATATTGCTTATATTTGAATTAAACAAGATTCTTAATAAAAGCACGCTTTAAAACGATAAAAGCGGTATAAGATTTATTACAAGAAGTTGTATAAATGTGTTAGATCACTAAAATATTCTCTCACCTTCATACACCTTCATACTTCTCACCTAATTCTGTTTCTTTTACTAAGCGTGCACTCACATGAATAACAAATGAAACTAATAATTTTCTGCAGTTTTAAATTCAATTGTTCATTTTAAGCCTAGTCTTAGGCTACAGAATTTTTACGATATTGCCTACTGGCACGCACAACTTAGCAGGTGAAATATTTCGCATATAAAAATCCACCAAAACTTCCCATCGCCCGAAAGTGGTCTTTCAAAATGGCGAATAAATCACAATTATTTACGGAGCAGAATTACACTGTTTAAGAAATAACACGTCATCAAGAAATAACAATAATCCCAGGAAAAACTAAAAGGAAAAGAAGTAATTGCAGTAGTAATGATAATAATAAAAAGAAACTTCCAACTATAAATATATATATATATGTGTGTGTGTGTGTGTGTGTGTGTGTGTGTGTGTGTGTGTGTGTGTGTGTGTGTGTGTGTGTGTGTGTGTGTGTGTGTGTGTGTGTGTGTGTGTGTGTGTGTAATAAAATAAACAGAGCAAACTTGGAATGATAAGAATAATAAATAAAAGAAACTGAATAAATAAATCTCTGGTTTTTTTTTTTTTTTACTACTTAAGTTTGAGAAGCGAATTGAAAAGCGAATATCTGTGGATTCGAAACTTTAAGCAGAAAATAAAATAGCCCGAAGGAAAGTGGGAAAAACAAAACATTAGAAACTGCTACAAAATAAATACGTGCCTAGACTTCGGCCGATTAAAATCTAATTTACAAACATTTTCTCTTCTCTCTAGGTTCTTGGGTTTCGTTCGATTTTTCTTTTTCTAGTACTGTTCGAAAGAGATTTTTTCCTGCTATCGCTCCCCCTAGTATCTTTTGGAGTGAACTCTTATGCTGCAGATTTATTCAATGACAACTCGGAAGACGCGTTCGTTCGTTTATATATTTACTTTAAGAATAAAATAGAGCTAAAAGTTTAAGTCGTAATGCGAGTTTTGGGCGGAATAAATTTTTCGGAACCTGCTTTTTACAAATCGTGTATGGAGTTTAGAAATTGGAGTTTTACAAATGGAAGATATCTTGTTATTGGGTTGATTAATTGTTTTTTACAATGTTCATATCAAGAAAGAAAAATGACATTAAATAGGATTTTGAGCATTTAATTGTATTAAAATGTTTTCAAAAATGCACAAAAACTTTAATGAATTTAAAATATTTGAAGTTTGCTAAGAATAATATAGTTTTCCTTTTTTAAATTATTTAAAATTATTTTCACATCCTTTATCTTATTTTGTTGACTGATTAATTATTTTTTAGAATATTTGTTTCTTATCCCACTTGGTAGACAGCATCATCTTAGACCAAGTTCAAGAACCCATGTGGTCTTATGGAAGGAGGAAAAGGGGGGCAGCTTCTGTTTCGGTGGAACACCAGTAGGTATAAGTCTGACTTGGCTCCATGACGCTGAAGAAGGATGAGGACAGTGCCTTCCTGGAGGACTTTTAGAGGGGATTACCTGACGTTTGCGTATCGTACGGCAGAAAACCCGGGAAAACTTCCATCGGTTAGTTCCCTTAACGTGGCTAGATGCTGAACATCACAAGCGCCATTCAGTCTCATCGGTTTTTGAAATAGTATCTAAAACAAAGCTGCCAAAGTATTGAACCTCTGCCCTAATGTTCATCAACGGTGCTCATTGCCACTGAGCCACGAGTCGGGTTTGTTAATGTGTGATACTGTTGGCAGTTTTCGCTGTATTGTAATTTTTAATGCCAAAACATTGAATCTATACTCACAGCATTTTTAGAATGTTCATATTCCAAAAGATAAATGGCATTTAATAAGATTTTAAACATTACATTGTATTAAAATGGTTTAAAAAATGTTTGAAATTCGAGTGCTTCATTGAATTTAAAATAGGTGAAGTAAGCTAAGAATAATATAGTTTTTATTCTTTTCAATTATTTAAAATTATTGAAAATCGATTTTCATTTTAGTCTCTATTTTTTTTCTCCGCAATTTATTTTATTTAAACATTCTAAATATTAAAATAATAATATCTTAATTGAAATAAAAATCAGAATTGTGTCTGCCAGTAAGGCGTTTTTTGGGTTAAGAAATCTGTGTAAATCACAGTTCATAAACAGAAAAACTAAATTCTTGTTATATAAAACCCTTATTAGACTTATTTTAGTCTATAGCTCCGAAACATGGACTTTGACAATGTTCTGATGAGGATATATTTGAGCAGAAGATTTTAAGGGATATTCTTGGAGGTGTTAAGGAAAGTGATTGTTGGAGTAGACTCCAAAATATATAAATGCTTTAAAGACCCCGATATCATAAAATTTATTAAGATCAACAGATTAAACTGGGCTGCTCATGTATTTAGAATGATTGATTTAAACCCCGTAAAAGGGCTCGTTTTGGCAAAGCCACAGGGACAAAGAGGAAGAGGACGACCCAAGTTGCGATGGACAGACGCAGTTGAAAAATTTTTTGCTGTACTAGGGATTAAGAATTGGAGGACCCTTGTCACCCAGAGGAATGCATGGAAATCTCTTCAAAGGAAAGCCTTGGACCTTTATGGGCTGTCGTGCTATTGATGATGATATACTAAAATATAACGTTAATTTTCTTTTGGCACCATCACAAAAGATATTTTTAAATCATGAAAAAAAAAATAGTTAAAGAAAGACATTGGGATATTTCAAAAAAGAAAAAAAAAGTTTCCTTCCAGCAGTAATATTAACAATTTTTGAGAATTATTTGATATTTATTTTCAATTGCAATGATTTCCGTTTATCGGTGTTCAATTGAACATAAAAACAAGTAATATTAAAAAAAATTAAAGTCAATTCCTATTTAGGTCAACAAAGAAAAATTTTATTGCTACTTTTTATTAAATAATTACAATTAATATAAATATGTATATACATATGACAGAATCATACTATTAATTGGCAAAATAGAAAGCGAATTTCCTTGCAATTTTCCATTTTCCTTTCTATATTGGGTGTTGGACTATTATTCTTGTTTGTTATTATTTATTCACTTTCTATTTTTTTTTTTTTTTTTTTTTTTTTTTTTTTTTCGTTTCTAATTTATGAAGCTGATGGTGGTCTATAATTTCTCATTCTATCCATCTCTTGTAATGCTTCATTATTGCAAGGAACCTTTCCAGTGAGTTTCGAGCAGTCCAATTGTTCAATTAATAGTCCTAATGATTTCACACGACTCAAGGAGACATATGCTTGACCTGCTGCGAAAAGTTTTCGTCCTAGATATATTACTGCACAATCTACAGCGCTATCTTGTATCTTATGTACTGTTGATGCCCATGATAGTATTAATGGTAGCATTCTTCGTTCAGCAGTACCGTAATTTTTTTCTCACACATAAAACTTAAATGAATTAATTAAATTTAATTACAGAATTAATATTTGAAAGAAATGAGGTTTTAAAAAAAGAGTGCAAATACCACCTCAAAATCCAGTATGTAGCTACGTGGCTATAACCCTGTTAGATCAGAATGGTAAGTACTTCTACTTCAAGTTATTCTTATCATACCGAATCAGTACAGAGTATTGCTCCTGTCCCCAGCTGTTCCATCCAAATATGCAGGGGATCTGATCCATAGAATCAGTACACAGAATAATCTGCTGAGGTCCACAAAAGAAAGAAGTGAGTCACTCAGATTTAAAAGCAGCTGGAAAACTAATTTACATTCAAATATCCTCGGCGGCTGGGAGGATTCTTTCTTTTCAGCAGTCAGCGCAGACGCCCTACGCCCTTGGGCAACCATGGTACAGCAGGATCTTTTCATTTTTAATTTGGACTTTAAGCAGCGGACAAAAGTATCCTTTTTAGAAGATGTATTACTCTTTGCCCTTATTTCTTCCATTTAAAGTTTAAAGATTTAGAAAAAAAGAAGAAATCTATCTTTATTTCTTAAAACAAGGATTGTTATTATTAGTTGGTAAAAAAAAAAAAAAGAAAAAAAAAATCGTTTGTTCGAAAAGAATTTTTAAGAAGTTTTAAGAACAAAAGTTTAAAAGTGTTTCTAAGTTTGTTCTAAGAGTTAGTAGAACACAAAACAAAATTTAACTCAAACATAATAATATTTTTTTTATCAAATAAAAAATATATATTTTTTTTTTGAGAAATAAAAATCACACCTATAAATAAAAACTAAGCTTGCAGATAAATAAAAAAAATTATAAATAAGGAATTAAAGTTTTGAGGAGAAAAGAACTTTCTTTTACAATAAAATCATCTTTAAATTAGAACATATTTAATTTTTGATAATGAAAATAATTAATTTTATGATCAAAAACTCCTCAATAGATATTTCACCCATCACGTTGGAACTACTCATGGTGTAGTTCATATTCAATCTGTAGTTGTTTCGACCTGTGAAGGTCGCACAGACATTCACTAATTTCCTGAGTTTCATTATACACGATACCGAATATCTGCTATTAAATTTGAGTGATAGGCTATTATATGCTTGTCAAATAGCATACGTCCCTCTCTCCTGGGAAGCGATCTGATGGCCAACTGGCTAGCGCTCTACCCGTTGATACCGAAGGCTTCAGGTTCGAACTCCGGTCTCTGGTGTTTTTGAGTGGTTCGAAATCTACTTTAAACTGTAGGTCCCAGTCTGTTTAGCCCTCGTGTGTATAAGATAACCGTAGAGGGACAAACCAAACTCAACAGATATTTCTTTATTAATTACATTTAATTTAATCACTGAATTTTTTATCATTAAATCGATTTTCTCATAATCGACATATATTTTGTAATATTATAAAACAAATGAATCTCCTGTAAGATATCAAAGGTAGTTTTAACGATGTTATGTAACTTTAAATAACAGATAAAAAAGTTAATTGTCCTTAAAAAAGAATTCAAACAGAAGTGAAGCCACCGGAGTGGAGGACAATACAACGTCACCCCCAACTGAGCTGTTGTAATAAAAAAGCCCAGCTGGTGGCTACAAACTGCATCTTGTCGTACTTGATGCTAAATTGGAATACAGGGAATGGCTTGTAATCATGTCTATTTTAATAGAAAACGAAACTCGATATCATTTTTTCTTTGTGGAAAAATAACAGCCTTTTTTTAACCTTATTTGATTCTCTAAATTCAACCACAGATTAAAAAAAAATATTGCATCAATAATTTTTTTAAATTACTTCATAGTAACTTACTTTAAATTTACTTTAAAAACATACTTTATAGTAACTTACTTTATATTTACTTAAAAAACATACTTTATAGTAACTTTCTTTAAAAACATACTTTATAGTAATTTTCTTTAAAAACATACTTTATAGTAACTTACTTTAAAAACATACTTTACAGCTACTTAATACCGAGGTTAATACTATATCAGTAATATATATTTATATTCACGTTCTTTCAATATTCATATTCTTTGTTGTCATGTTTATTCTTTCAGAAATTAGTTAATAATATGTTGCAATTTTTCTTGTATCCAAGCTTTAAATTTAAGCGTGTATTAATGATATTATAAAAGGTTTCTAATTCAGGGACCCTTTAATAATTATAATTTTTGAAGAACCCTAATTATTCATTTTATACTAAATATTTATGTTTATTTATTACCTTTAAATTGAACAATATTATTCACTGATTTCATTGATAAAGTTAAAGTTTAAGGAAATTGTGTTTTATTTACGAAAATTACAAAAAAAAGCTGCAAATGATTTTAAAAAAAGAGCTTAAAATGTTAAAAAAATAATAGTTATACAATTCCAAATTTAAAACCACGTCAAAGATTTATAAGCTATTATTGTTAGATCATTATTATTTTATTCGTGAATAATATGATGTAATGCAATATATGAAAAACAAACATACTAAACAATTTTTGTATTCAAATTTACAACAAAAATTATATTAAAAAAAATGTGAGTTTTTTACAACAAAAATCGCATTGTCTTATAAAAAGATTAATTATTTGAAGTATGGATATTCATTAATGTAGTTGAGCAAAATTTACTCCAATAATATTTTTAATTAATGTTTAAAATAATAATTTAACAAACAGAAGGAGAAGAAGAAAAAAATATCAAAATTAAAGCAACAATGAAACAGAAAATAGAATTGAATCATCACACCCAATTCCCATCAGTTTAATTCAATAAACGAATCGATGTAGAACTTCAACAATTGCATTCATTCAGATCTTCTCTATGCACTCATATTTAGCAATAGCGAGTCCGTTAGTTTCCTAATAAAATATCTGTCCGGAGAATTCGTTTCAGAAATCTGTTGTATTTCAACATGTTTCTAGATAAAATCATTCTAGCCCTTTGCTCACTGGACATTTTCTGGTAGCAGACAGGTCATCCCTCATCTATTATTCAGATGATCAGGTTTCCAGATGTATCGCTTAGTTATTATCTGGCAGAAGCTGAGCGAATCGATGCATTTCGTTTGCGATGTATCGCTCCAGTGTTTGTAATGGTTTAGGCTATAATCAGTGGGGCGGACCTCTTCTGTATTTATGGGGGCGCTTTACTCTATCACAGTCCATAAAGCGGGAGAACTGCTGGGGTGGTTTGGTTGGAAGATCTTCTGCTGTAAAGCAAGTAGTTCTCTAATGTTTTGGACAGATATTTTATTATGCAACTAACGGACCCTCTATTTCAGAATCTGAGTGCACATACAAGAATTGAATTAATACAATAATAAATTAATATATAGTTAATACTGAATTAATAAGTAAGTAGAATTTATTGGTTAAAAATACAGTCGCTTTTAAAGTAACGCAATTTTAAAAATTTGCTGTATATGAAAATGTTGTTGTTCTAATGCAGCTGTCAATACATAGACAGTTAATCTTTATGCCATAAGCAAGGGCTGCACCACTGTGACTCATTGAGCACTACCCAGGGGGCACGTGTAGCTTTTAAGATATGCTACGGACGCGAGTAGCACTATCCGTATCCCCTCAGTAGAAACGCTCTACAATCCTATTAGACCGTAACCTACAATTAAATGTTTATTCCGAACCCCTGCAAACATTTTTGACACCCGCCGGGACTCAAACCCAAAACCTGCGACACCGAGTGCCAAAGCGCTAGTCATTCGGCGATCAGGCCCCAACAACAACAAAGATTGCACAATTGGATTTCCATGAATCGCCCAATAATGTAACAAGCAAAAGAAAAAGAAAAAATATATATCAAAATTAAAACAACAATGAAGCAGAAAATATAATTAAATTATCACACACAGTTCAATTCACATTCATTTTAATTCAATAAATGAATTGATATAGAACTTCAACAATTGCATTAATTCATCAGTTCTTCTATATATATATAGATCATCAATCATCTATTATTCAGATGATCAAGTCTCCAGATGTATCGCTTAGTTATTATCTGGCAGAAGCCGAGCGAATCGATGCATTTCGTTTGCGATATATCGCTCCAGTGTTTGTAATGGTTTAGGCCATAATCAGTGGGGCGGACCTCTTCTGTATTTATGGGGTGCTTTACTCTATCACAGTCCATAAAGCGGGAGAACTGCTATGGTTGGAAGACCTTTTTAAATCAAGCAGTCCTCTAATAAGTAAGTAGAATTTGTTGGTTAAAAATAAATAAATTTGTTGGCTTCAGCCCTCGCTAAAGTGAAGCTGCATATATTATCCTTAGCCATGGACAACAACAAAATTGAAAATTATTTAACAATCACAAATACCAAAAATGTGAACGGCTAGAGCTGAATTGGTAGATAAAATAAAAACCCATTTATAGAAAATGTACAATAACTGAATAGCCTAAAAGAAATTAGGAAAATGAAAAGAAATTGATTATAACCTTCTAAAATGTGGCTGATTAATTAATTCTTACCGTTAGGAATTAGTAATAAATTAATTAATGAATGCTTGCCGTTAGGAATTAGAAATAGGTTAATTAATAAATGATTACCGTTAGGAATAGATTAATTAATAAATGATTACCGTTAGGAATAGGTTAATTAATGGATGCTTACTTTAGAAATAACCCATATTATTTTTACAGGCTAGAAGTCAGAATCAGAGTTAAAAACACATTATGAGATATATCCCGATAACATGGATTAGGCAAAACATAGGATTGGAGCAAAATGAATTGAAAGTTTAGTTTGTTTTATGTAGATCAAATCTAGTCACAGGACAGGACCTCACGACTGTTTACACCAATATGGCCAATATGTCATATAAATCCCAAAAAATGCATTGCCTTAAAAGCAAAAAGCATTCAAGGTTTAACAATCAACTCTCTCAACTCAGATAGGAACTGCACTGTTAACACTGCCATGAGAATTTAAAAGCGCTGCGAGATTTACAACTTCCCTCGGCATCGGTTGTTATGGAAAAAGAGTTAAAATGTTCTTTTTAACACTGTGCGGCAGATGTCTCATTTTTATGTCTTCTCAAGTGTTCTGCACTTGAAGCGGAAAGACTAAACACTCTAAAAAGTGTCCAATGTTTTTGTTTTTCGGGAAACTCTTCAGCTATCCGGCTGGTTGAACCGGAGAAGCATTGGTGACGGAAGAAATATAATAAAAATGTAGTCACGTTAAAAACTCAAGAGGAAATAAAAAAGGAAGAAGGAAAATACAGATGGAAATTTGGTCTTTTAATATTTCGACACTTGGTGTGACGGATGCGGCCTCTGGGATTTTGACCTTTCGCACTCGGCGAGTTAAATTTTTTGGCGATAGATAGAAGAAAAATAAAGAGGAGGGATTTGTCGCAGAGTGGAAACAGACTGCCACTTATGATGAAACGGGAGGATTTTATTCTGGAATGTTTTCTGGGATGACGAGTTTTGGAGAGTGACAGGATTTGGGGCATTTGTACGTTTTGTGGTTAGCAAAACATTGAATCATATTATTCGTTGGATCTGATTTGGTGTTGAATCAGATCCAACGAATTGATTATCTTATTCAGTGCCCCTAGAGGTCGACTCATGGTCCAATCATAACTTGCGTAGGTAGCGTGTAGAAGAAATGATACCCGAATTTAGTGACTGCTTTAAAAAATGAGGAGACTCAATGGTGACTATGAAAATATGTGTAAATCATCTAGAATATTTAGTCAGGCTGCCTGGTGGATTTTTTCCCATGGGGTTTAGAAAAAATTCATTCAGTCATTCATTCATTCAACACATTCAATCTCTCATTCAACACACAAATGTATGGCAGTTGTGCCTAAAACGTTCCTCCCACTCAACATCCATCTGTAGGCTGTTCATAGTCTACATGAGGTTCACGAATGTTACATCCTCACCTTTCTAACTAGTAGGGGCTTCATACCTTAGGGACTAGCAGTCATAAGCACCATTGGATGCACCGTTGCCATGGATGTTTGTAGTGGTTCGGAATCCACTTTAAGCCTTACGTCCGGTCTCATATGACCGTAGAGCGTTACAAACCCCAGTCAGACTTCTCACCGACATCATTCCCAAACTATAAAGGGGCAACTCAGCTAAGCACCATAGTCATTCATAACAATCCCTGAAGAAGACAGGAAGATCAGTTCTCTTTTCGAAACTTTTCCAAAGCCCCCTGCTCCCTATTCAAATGTTCGCTTAAGAGAATTGCTAAATGCATCACGACTTCTGCTGGAGGAATGTCACTTTTGCGTCAAGTAATTTACTAATTAAAGCCATTACTACTAAATTAGTAAATTACTAATTTAGTAGTTAAAAATTATTAATATGACACTATCACAATAGCTCATTTTCGTAGTGAGTACAGCGTAATCAAGACACCGCCCATTTGCTAAATATTATACAAATATTTTATTCAATATTTTTTAATCGCTAGTAAACTGGACTTGACTTGACTTCGAAATATATGCTCGCGTCAGCTGCTTTATCTCAATTTATCCAATTACTCTTGAGAAGAAATCAGAAAAAAAGAAATAATAAAAGATAATACAAATAAAAACAGATCTTTAGATAGGAAGATACGAATTTTTCTCTATAACATACTTGTTTTCGTGAAGAATTCATAATTACGATATTTATTTATTTCTTGCTAACCCTAAAAAAAAAAGAACGTAGACTATGTAAGACTGTTGGATATAAAGTCATTAGCCATAGTATATATATTTTTTTTTTTTTTTAAGATTTCATAATCTATTTTATAATATTTCTAAAACAATGTTCCATTTTAAGATTTTCTCCTCAATAAAGTACTCGATGCTTGATGATATATAAAAACACGCAAGTCAATTTGAAGAAATACATATTTATGAAAAATAAATTCTGGCATGAATACAAATATCGACAAAAAAAACCCCAACCCAAATCAATTTTTAAAGTGAGTTCCTAAAAAAGGTGAACCAAATAAAACTAGCGTGAAGGAGGACTATTTACTTATCTTCACTACATATAAAACTTACCTACATATAAGTATCACAATATTTTAAATATAAGTCTACAATTATTTTTTTATTAATTTTTGTAATTTATTTTTATCTCTTTCTTTTTCTACAACAATAAAATTAAAATAAGTATATGACGCCATTAGTTATAGGCTGCATAATTTACAAATTGCCTGGGGAAAAGAAACCCCTTCATTTCACCCCTTAGTTATTTAATTAATTTAAATACATTAATTATAAAAAAATTAACTTAAATTAATACGGGATCCATGCATTCCTACTATAAAAAAAAACAAGAAGATATTGCAAAGTACTGGGAGAAAAAAGGTAGACCACCAATGGTGACGTCACCAGTACAAATACGGAGCACCAAATTCAAAAGGTCTCAGAGGTCAAAAGTGTCTACAAACATGCCCCCCCTCCCGTTCGGGATCAAGAGGTCACTACACCCCCTCCGTGAACACTGATTGAAAATTTCAACATGTTTGATTTCAACAACCAGAGGTCAGATAACCTCTTAATCACACAGGGAACACTTAATTTCTTTACTAAGTTAATCCAACAAACAGCAAAAGCAGAATCGATCAACCTGAAAAATGGGAATTCTGAGCAATCTTTTAAGGGAAGGTTTTTAAGTCAATATTTGATATGAATACATTCTTTCTGCAAGTGTGATGGAACATTTTCGTAGGGGAAAAAAGAACAAAAAATCAATCTCGCATGCGTTGTTTGTTTTAAAGATGATGTGCGCGAGTTGAAATCCGTTGGTCATGCCATTTGGATGTAATCATTTTTTTTTTACTTTAGTTCTTCTTTTATCGATGTGTTTTCAAGCGAAGGAGTTGAACACACTAAGTTGGTTTATCTTATCAAAACGTTTCGCGGGGCAATAACTTTTAGGCTTGTAGTAAAACGAACGCCTCGAGCGATAAAGGATTTGCTATTGTATCAACCATGTTTAATTTGCTGGAAAAGTTTTCGTATGGGATTTTAATCTACAAGATATTTCAAATTTTGAACTAGAGATTTTGACATGAAGATTATTTACCGTAATTTACTACCCACATTTATCGGATTAAATTATATCGGTCTATAATTCTCTATTTGATTCGATTTTATTTTATCGATATTTTTTTAGGGCTGTAAATGACGCTTGTGGGTTATATATACAATGCTGCGGATTATAGGAGATCTTTGTTTGGAGCTGTAAAAGACGTCTGTGAGTTTTACAATGCTGCGGATTATAGATATTTGTTTCAGGCAATGAATGAGGCCTGTGGATTATACAATGCTGCAGATTATAGATGTTTGTTTCGGGCAGTAAATGACACCCGTGAGTCATACAATGTAAATGACGGCTGTGGGTTACACAATGTTGCAGATTATAGGAGATCTTTGTGAGTTATACAATACTGCGGATTGTAGGAGATCTTTGTTTCGGGCAGTAAATGACGCTTGCTGATTATGCAATGCTGCGGATTATAGCAGATCTGTGTTTCGGAGAATACATGACGCCTGTGGGTTATAAGACACGGCGGATTATACGATATCTTTGTTTCGGGCAATAAATGACGCCTGTGGGTTATAAAATGCTGCGACTTATAGGAGATATTTTTTTCGGGGCGTAAATGACGCATGTGGGTTATACAATGCTGCGAATTATAGGAGATCTTTGTTTCGAGTAGTAAATGATGCCTGTAGATTATAGAATGCTGCGGACTGTAGGCAGAAAATTACGTTAATTTTTTATAGAATTTAGTTTAGGGTTTTTGTTTTACGATAAGTATTTCCTTCTTTTTATTATAATAAATATTTTATTATAATTTAATAATAATATATTATTTTTTTTATTATAATTTTTTCAAAATAATTTAAAGTTTGTGAATTGTTGTGAAAAACATCTCAAAGTGAAAGAATTTCAATTGCAACTTTCCTGTTAAATGATTTTTGAGTTTAACTTAAACTCATAATAAGCAAATGTTATAATAAATTAACTCTCGAAATATTTTTAAATATCTTTCAAAAATGCATTTATCTGTAGAAATATCTCTATACATTTTTCATCCGTGCCTGAATTAGTTTTAGAGAAATGTACATAAAATTAACAATTTCTTAATTTTGCATTTACTTAAATTTTGCAGGGATTCCTTTGATAGGGAATTTCCCTTAAAAATACTAAATATGATCATAATATAATTATATTTATATTAAAAATGGAGGATTCGTCTTATTTTAAGTCATATTATCTTTAAAGGATTCGTATTTTGAGTGCTTCAGTATTTGTTTCATGGACTGTATCATTTTTACTTAATCATTTCGATGTTTAAATATTATAAGTGATTCATTTTAGTTTATTTTTATGAAGATATTTATGTTGTTTTTTGAATAATCACTAATATAAAAATAGTGGGGAAAAAGCCATAATTATACCGACACTTAAAAGCCATTAAGTTTTATTATTTCATGATTAACTTCTTTATTTAAAGTTATTTAAAGTATTTATACGCTATCGATAATAATACTTTGTAATGAATTCAACCACTTTAACAAGAATAACAGCTTTATATTCATTTTTGTTGTGAAATTTTATTGTGCAGACATGATTTTACCACAGTAAATTTTCTGACTTCTCACTGCCCACCACAATCTACACCGGGGGTGGCCAACCCAAATTTCATTTTCTAAAAACACGATTCGCAGGTGTAAGTTGAACCAAAAGCGCTAACAACTTGAACTAAAAGTCTGGTTTTCTCTGTTATCAACAATCAACTGTGCGTATCTAGGAATGGTCACTGCGCCACTTAAAATAAAACATAGAACCTATTAATGTTCTAAGGTGCGAGCCCATCATGAGTTCGCAGAATATAATTTAATTAATCTGCGAACTCATAACCGCAAACTCTTACATAAAACAGGTTATATCTGCCATACATTCGCAAGAATATTATTTTAAAATCAAAGTTAATTTTTTTCTCCTAATTTCGACAGTTCATTTTTGCACATATGGATGCACACATAATGTATTTTTTTTAATACATTGGTTTTCACTATTTTGGCCATACTAAAATAAATATATTTTGTAAAAGCGTGATAAATCTCACAGGCCGGCAAAATATTCAAGGCGGGCCTGGTATTGTCCACCCCTGTTCTACACTTACTTAGAACTTCAATGGCCCTTCTTGTAATCCGTTTCTTCAAATATACGCAACCTCTCCCTATTACTACTGAGGTAATGAAGATAAAACCAAATTGAAACTGTCTTACAAGAAGATTCCATTAAAAGTGGCCATCAGAGAAACAAAGGAAAAGAGATCTCACGTCATGGCCTCTTAAGTAGAGTCATATTTCAACGTCAATTCAACTACATTAACGCGGATAACAGCTTTATATTCATTTATGTTGTAAAATTTCATTGTGTGGACATGATTTTTACCACAATATATCTTCTGATTTCTCACTGCCCACCACATTCTACACTTACTTAGAACTTCAATGGCCCATCTTGTAAGGAATGCAACGGACATTTCTTCAAGGAGTACCTATGCAACAAAATTGTCACTAAAACTCCATATCATCAGAAGGAAAATACAAGGCCTCCGCAGTGTTATGTGCAGCACTGATAATCCACCTGATCTCTAATTTGATCAATGGACATTGTAAGAATTTCGAGAGTAATAACTCCGGAAACACAGGACATCTTTTGGGCCATTTTACCAAATATACACCCACCATCTCTACAAACAGCTCACAGGTAATGAAGATAAAACCAAATTGAAACCACTGTCTTACAAGGAGCTTCCATTAAAACGTGTGCCACCCCTCTTTGGCCATCATAGAAACAAAGGAAAAAGAGATCTCAAAAAACACGTCATGATCTCTTAAGTAGGGTAATATTTCATCTCGGAGCTTATTTTCCCATAAGAGATTTCGGGGAGAGTTTTGGAAGAACCTAATCTTCGGAATGTTTGGCAATGGCGCCTGACCGTTTAAAGCCGACCTGGACTTAAGTGCTTTGCTTTATCACGCTGAATCGTGAATGTCTCTGACACTTTTCCGTGCAAAAGTGGGTGTTTTTTTTCCTGTAGGAGTCAAAGGACATGTTTATTTGTCCGTGTGTGGGTGATGGTGTTTTGGCTCCAATGGATATTTTGATAAATAGTTTTAGAATAGCGTTTGTTGTGTAATCGAGAGATTTCGAGGGAAAACGAAATCTTAAAAAATGTAATATGGCGTCTGTGTTATTCTGGGAGCATTCCTATATCGGAAAGAAATATTTAGAAGTGGTATAAACAGTTCAAAGAAGGCAGAGAACGCGTTGAAGACTAGACTTTGTTCTAGGTTTCGTAATAAATTGCACAGAATGTTATGAAGAAAATATGTAATCTTATTTATACCTTTCAAAATTTAAACATTTGATTCCACGAAGGGACTTGGCGGCCGAGTGGCTGGCGCTCTGACGCTCAGTACCACAGGTTTCGGGTTCGAATCTCGGCAGTGCCATGGATGTTTGTAGTGATTCGGAATCCACTTTAAACTGTAGCTTCCGTATCTCTAAACTTAAGCCGTAGCCGTAGCTTAAACATTGGCTGTAACGAGTGCGTTGAGGGAGTATTGTTACTCCGCGTTCGTAGCTTATCTTCAAGCTTATCTCAAGCACCCCTGGGCCCTTGCTTACGGAATTTTTGGGCCTAATAGCCGAATGTCTGGCGCTCAGTACCACAGGTTTGTAGTGGTTCGGAATCCACGTTAAACCGTACTTCCCGGTCTGATAGTTGCGGGGGCATTGTTACTCCGCGTCCTTGGCTTATTTCAAGTTATACGCGTCCCCTGGGTAGTGCTAAGTGAGTAACGTCGGTGCAGCCCTTATGGCATAAAAGATCACTGTCTAAGTATTTGCCAGCTGCATTAGGAAGAAAACATTCCTTGAAATTTTATTAAATATGTTGCATACGAAAATTAGTTTTACATTAATGATTAATTCTACTGGATTTTATATGCCATGATACCATGCGATAATTTTAAATACTTCTATCATTAAATGCTTCCAACCTTTGATATATCTTGACGATTTCTCACATATATCAAACCTCTTCACGTTATAATTACATGTATCAAAACGAATACAAAGATAAATGTAAAAAAAAAATGTTATGAGTTGATTAAACACTTTTAAAAAAAAAAAAGCAATAGATTTTATCATATGTTTGCTTATAAATAACAGAAAATTAACGAAAATTTATTTAACGTTATCTATTGTCAATAAGCAATGTTCCCGTGTTCAACAAAATTTTTATAGAATCCAATATTTTCCTCTGGTCTTGTAGTAATTAAAATAAAATTTAAAAATAAAAAATCCATTTAATCAATCACTTTCATCCCTCCTTACGTTAAAACACTAATATTTATACAAGTGAGTGGATATATATTTATATTTGCTTTAAGAACAACATCTTTTTTATATTTTACGATCATTTTAAAAGTCAAATAAAAGAAAGAAAAATCTAGGAAAATGATTTTGGAAATCTTTAAGATTAATAATTATCTCCTAAAGTTTAGTTTTTACAAAGACAACATAACAAACCAGAAAAAGATAATAATAATAATAAAAAGGAAAAAAAGTAGTAGTCATCGTTATCAAAACATTTTAATTACATGTATGAAAACGAATACAAAGATAAGTGTCAAAAAAATGTCATCAGTTGATTACACACTTTCATGGAAAAATGCAATAGATTTTATCACATGTTTGCTTACAAATAGCAGAAAATTAACGAGAATTTATTTAACGTTATCTGTCAATAAGCAATGTTCCATGTTCACGTAAATTTTTAAAGAATCCGATATTTTCGGATTCTTTAAAAAATCCTGGTCTTGTAGTAATTAAAATAAAATTTAAAATGAAACAAATACATTTAATCAATCACTTTCATCCATCCTTATTTTAAACACTAATATTTATACAAGTTTAAGGCGATACGTTCTGTCTAGCGAATATATTTGCTTTAACAACAACATAACAAACCAGAAAAAGAAAATAATAATAATAATAATAAAAAAAGAAGTAGTCATCGTTATCAAAACATTTTAAATACATTTATCAAAACGAATACAAAGATAAGTGTCAAAAAAAAAGTCACGAGTTGATTAAATAGTTTCATAAAAAAATTCAATAGATTTTATCACATATTTCCTTATAAATAACAGAAAATTTACGAGAATTTATTTAACGTTATCTATCGTCAAAAAGCAATGTTCCGTGTTCGCGAAAATTTTTACAGTATCCGATAATTTCCTCTGGTCATGTAGTAATTAAAATAAAATTTAAAAATAAAAAATCCATTTAATCAATCACTTTCATCCATCTTTACTTTAAAAATACTAATATTTATACAAGTGAGTGAATATATATTTATATTTGCTTTAACAACAACAACATCTTTTTTTATATTTTACGATCATTTTAAACATCAAATAAAAGAAGAAGAATTTCGACCGTGCTTGAAAAAAGACTTTGGCAACCTTTAAGATTAATAATTATCTCCTAAAGTTTAGTTTTACAAAGAAAACATAACATACCAGAAAAAGAAAATAATAAGAAGTAGTACTCGTTATTAAAACATTTTAATTACATGTATCAAAACGAATACAAAGATAAGTGTCAAAAAAAATGTCACGAGTTGATTAAATAGTTTCATAAAAAAAACAATAGATTTTATCACATGTTTGTTTACAAATAGCAGAAAATTAGCGAGAATTTATTTATCTATCGTCAATAGGCAATGTTCCGTGTTCACGAAATTTTTTTATAGAATCCAATATTTTCTCTGATCTTGTAGTAATTAAAATAAAAAAAATCCATTTAATCTATCACTTTCATCCATCTTTACTTTAAAAACACTAATATTTATACAAATTTCAAGTGATAAATTTTGTCTGGCGATTATATTTGCTTTAACAGCAACAACAACAACATTTTTATATTTTAACCGTCAAATAAAAGAAGAAGAATCTTGGACCGTGCTTGAAAAATGACTTTGGCAACCTTTAAGATTAATAATTATCTCCTAAAGTTTAGTTTTACAAAGAAAACATAACAAACCAGCAAAGAAAAGAAAATACTACTACTAATAATAATAAAGAAAAAAGGAAGACGTAGTCATCGTTATCAAAACATTTTCGTCCTCACAAAGTTATCAAAGCATCGTGTCATCAGAGCTTGGCTCGACGAACATACGATAAAGGCCTACACTGTTCAAGACCAAAAAAAGGATTAAAAAAAAAAAAAAAAAAAAAAAAAAAAAAATCCAAGCCACGCTGGAGCATAAACTAATTGAGTGACAGAAATGGACGGATCGGTCCACTTAACTGTAACCGTTAATTTTCGCCCGCTTCCAGGAATTGTTTATGGTAAACACAGTAACTTGTTTCTAAGGAGGCGGAATTTATTAATTAACTGCAGCTCAGGCATTAATTCACTTACGTTTCTTGACATCCGCGCGGCCTGTCAGTATTTACGCAAGCAAGGCGACCGGGTAATGTATCTCAGATGAAAATTAATGTCGACCTCGCACAGTTGAGGGCGAATGCAATTTCGGATCAAGCATAATTTAAGGGATGGTTAAATATAGTAAACACTTGTCGGTATTCAGATAGATGTATGTGTGTAATAATTCAATTAACTATCATAACTTTATAAGTTAACTGATTTAGTCACTGAAGTGCAAAATTATATTTATAAAAATAATTACTTTTCCTATTGTACATTACTGTGCCCAAAAAATAAGACCAATTATTTTATTTTTTCAAAAACTCTTTATTTATCCTACAAAATTTATTTCATCGAATTCAAAGTAATCCCCTCCGGACACAATACACTTATACCAATGTTTTTTTCCAATCCTCAATGCATGCTAAAAAATCATCGGCGTCAAAGTGCGCGAAGATTCACGTTGAATCTCTTCAATCGACTTAAAACGGTGTGCCCGGAGTGGTCTTTTGAGTTTAGGTAATAGCCAGAAGTCGCACGGTCTGAATATGGTATTTGTGAAACGATATGGGTTTCATTTTTGGCGAAAATATCACGAAGAATCAATGCAGTGTGAGCTGGCGCATTCACTCTTTTCGGTACCCATCGAGATTTGACACGTTTGATTCCCAAAAGGGAATTGACCGATCCTTTTGAAATTCCAACATCATCAGCAAGGTCTCTAATTGTAAATTGACGGTTTGCACGCATCAAATCTTTAATTTTCTGGACGTGAGCTTCGTCGGTTAAGGTTGGTGGTCGACCAGACGGCTGGCTCTTCGTCTTCAACTCGTTCTCTGCCTTCTTTGAACTGTTTATAACACTTCTATGCATTTCTTTCTGATATAGCATTGCTCATCGAATGCCTTCTGCAAACAAAATTTTTTCTTTGCTCAATTAATTAATTCAAATTAATTAATTCAAACATTTCAAAAATCGCCGGAATCAGTTTTAGCGTCTCACAAAGCCAAGCGTAATACAAACACTAATGAATATTTTGACGGCAAATTTCACACAGATGTCAAGGAGAGTGCTAGCAAGCTAAAAAAAATTGAAATTCCATAAGCCCCGGGAATTTTAAATTTGAAATTGGTCTTACATTTTTACACAGTAGTATGTAATAATTCAATTAACAAATATAATTTTATAAGTTAACAGATTTAAACGTTGAATTAGCTTTTTTATAGTGCAAACTTATCTTTTTTAAAATAATTATTTGTCCTATTGTATATGTTGTTCATCATGGCCCTTAATGGTCACACAGTACCACATTTTTCGTTTTCGAGTCCCGCCGCTGCCATGAATATTTGTAGTGGTTCGGAATTCACTTTAAAATCGTAGGTCCCGGTCTAACACGATCGTAGAGCGTTGCAGGGGTACTGCTACTCCGCGGCCGTAGCTTATCTTCAAGCTAGCTCAAATTTTTTTCATTTGGGCTCAAAGTTTGGTTTGTCGCTCTACGGTCATTTCTTTGCACACTTCAGGCTAATTAGATGGGTACCTACAGTTTAACGAGGATTCCGAACCACTCACGAACATTCATGCTACAGCCAGGATTCGAACCTGAAGTCTGAGGTACCAAAGGCTAGAGCACTAGCCAATTGGCCATCAGACCACTTGCACTCAAGGAGGACATCAGGAGAGTGGAATCTCCAACAAATTCCATCTCTGGATGCGTTTGCTGTAAAATTGTGGTGCTAAAATGTGAATGCAGTGACGATTCTCGCCCCCCTCACGTTTTCCGCGGTGGTGGGGTGGTGAGAATCACAATGCCGAACGATCTCGGGTCAAACTCAACATGTTCAGGACTTCGAAAAAAACAAAATTTGATTATTGGATCTTCTGTCATTTCGCAATGACTTAATTTTATTCGGCGGAACTGCATAATTATCTAACGACTCATCTACAAAACTCTTTCTTTACACTTGCATAATGGAATTAACTTGTTTTTTCTTGCTTTATGGGGCAGTTCTTTGAGTAAAAGTATTGAAAAACCCGAATGCATACAAGTACGATCTGCTACAAATAAAACCACTGCTAGGTTACAAAATGAATAAATAAATAGATGAAATTTGCTTTTAATAATGGGCTATTCAATAACGTAAGTAAAATTTAACATCACGCTGTTAATACATCATGCTGTCAAAATGAAAAGAGTTGTGCGTATTGTGCCGTATGAAAGAAGCGCTGTAATTATTCTTAAATAAAATAATGAAAAAAATGTTTATATGAAGAAGATGAACCTGAATTGGTCTAAGGATTATTGCCTGAGCCAACTTGCAATGGACTTCTTAGATGAGTTCCAAACCCAACAAGGGAATCGAAATAAATTCCTACGTTTATGCCACCTATAGACACAATAAACCAGGGGAGAAGCCAGCTATAGACACGATGTAGAAAAGTGTATCCTTTTTATGTCAACAACTTAGTGTGTTCATCCGCTGAGACACGAAAGATTTTCACCGAAAAAAAAAACTTTTAAAAGTTTTCAGACAAATATAATTTAAAACGCAGAAAAGTGATAAAAAATTATCAAATAAACGCTTTTAAAAATGTGCTACTCAATAACGTACGTAAAATTTAACATCACGCTTCTAATGCACCATACTGTCAAAACGAAAATTGTTGTGCGTATTGCACCATATGAAAGAAGCGCTATAATCATTCTTAATTGAAATAATATATAACAATATAATTATGCACAAATCGTTAAAAAAAGGATTTGTGCATAAATAATATTATTATAAATTTCAAGTATATTTAGAAAAAAATTGTAATATGGACGTGCGAGGAAGAAAAAATTCTTCACTAGTGAACATAATCGAATCTTATTTACCAATCATATGCACAAAAAAAAAAAAAAAAAAAAAAAAAAAAAAAAAAAAAATATTTTAGAATATTGGGACAGTGTTGTATTGGATCATTATAATATCATTGCCGCAACAACCCATGATGGGCCAAGGTCGACTGCTTACTGACAGTTTGTTATATTGCATGATGAAAGCAAATTGAATATATTCGGAGTTCGAAAAAGAACATGCTTCAAAATGTTAAAACATAATGATGGGTGTACGTGTATGTCATTCGCTACAGTTAGTAAACTGTCTTTTATTGATGGCACCATGGATCAGCATAAACAATATTGGCATCGTAAACAAAAATTTTAAATCATCAGCGGAAAATATGAGTCTGAAGAATGACTTCTCAGTTTCATCCGAATAAAAATCCTAAACTTCAGTGCCGTAAATGTTAGATTTTTTAAATTCCACTCTGGTAAATGACTGCAAAAAAGTCATTTACCAGAGTGGAATTTAAAAACACAGCATTTCTTCAAAATGGCATCTAAAATCTGTATTACAACAAGAATGGAACACATTATGCATCGAATTTACAAAGAAATGAGTGGAATCTATACCAAAACGATTAAAAAAAATTTTAAAGCACGATTATTTACTTCAAATAAATTAATGAGTACTTCATAAACTTTTATTGAACTAAATTAAACGAAAACTTTAATAATTAATATTTATTATTTCATTATGTATTGCATTTTACACGAGTTTGTTATACATAATTTTAAACTAAATGTTTAATATATTCATGTTGAATTGTTTCAAAGCAATAAACTTTTATTATTTTGTTTAATAATCTAATGTAATGAATAAATGACAAATCTATATAAAACCCTTTTTGTTATATATTATACGGTGTTTAATTTCTCTCCATCTATTGTTGGTAAAAATTAGCATTTTTAATATAAATACATGAAACATAGATATCAGAACGATACAAAAATGAAACTTGGATTTAACTATTATAGATCAAAAATAAAATATTCATAACTACATAAAGAGTGTAATTATGAAATTTTTAAACGATGCAAATGGTATTAAAACGTACAAAGCAAACTGTTTTTTTATTTAAATATATTTGTTTAAAAAAGTTAAATAATACTTATTAAAACAAATAATAAATTCAATTCAATTTAATAATCTTTTTAATTTAATAGCTTTTAGCTAATTACTGAATATTAATTACGAAAAGGAAAAACTTATTTTGATCTTTAATTAAAATCAATCAATGGTAATCTTAATAAACAAACTAAATTCTTAATCTAATAATTAATAAACAAACTAAATACCTTTTTTCCTAAATTCCTTTATTGATACTTAATAATTATTAAACAAGCTAAATTCCTTTTTTTAAAAAGAAACTGAATAAAAAAAAAACTAATCTTAATAAACAAAATTCCTTTTTTCCTAAATTCCTTCCATAAACTTAAAACATTTTCCTAAATTCCTTTATTCATAATATAATAATTAATAAGCAAACTAAATTCGGTTTTTTAAAAGGAATCTTAATAAGAAAACTAATCTTAATAAACAAACATTCCTTTTTTCCTAAATTTGGTTATTTAAAAGATTAAAAATAACATATTTCTGATAAATTTAATTTATTAAACATTTATTATTTGACAGCTGTTACCATCAAAACGGCACATAAAATGCAACTGAATGAATAGCTATAATAATGTTAATATATGTATTTTTTGACTTACCCACTTCCAGATCCAGTGGGTCTGTAAAATTTCTGAAGGGATCTGATGGCAGATCTGATGCTTTTGAAGTCAAGTTATTCACTATCAACACCAAAACAAAGCAGCTGACAGCTCCGTGTATTACGCCGAATAAATACATTGTATAATATGTCAGCTTCTTTAAGAACAGTCAGGAGAAAAGTCGATTTTCATAATCAGTTTTGTCAAAAATATCTTCACAAAAATATTCAAGTTTATTGTTGTTTTGCATTTATTGTTTTTCATTCTTGTTAAAGCGATATTTTCATAACAATAAATAGCAGTCATTCCGTAACTTTTCAACAAGCGTTTCTTTTTCAAGCAGTCTTATTTTAAAGTTATTTTTCAGGTTTGTTATTCAAAACAAAACAAATATTATAATTCCTGAATTGAATTAATTTTATTTCTGCTTACAATTTAATTTGAAGCTATTTGTGTAAAATGTTTCAAAGAAAAGCCAATATAAATGTCTAATTCAGTTATATTAGAAGAATGAAATTTTATTGTTGTTCCTTAATATTGCAAAATGAAAAATTAAAATTCGAATTGAATATTGCTAAATTTGGCACCAACTTTTAAAATAAATGTTTATTTTTTTTTATCAATGTATAAAAAGTTTGTTTTCCATACAAACATTTCTTGTGAAAACAATATATAATTTTTGAAAATGTCGAATGTTTACAATTCATAAAATATTCTTTACGAATAAATTAGAATGCGCCGTTCACTGTTCAACACACATTCTCTACAAATTATGCAATTTCTTCAAAAGTACTGGCAAATGTTTAGAGAATTTTTTATTTGTAAAAACATTGAACATATCGACATAAAAAAAACATATCGAAATGAAAAAAGAATTTCAAATTATCATTATTTGTACTTTGTTATCATCTGCTGAAGGAATTTGATCCATATTTTTATCGTCTTGAAATGTATAGAAATATTTATTCTTGGGTATATTTCAATTTTAAAAAAAATTGTTCAAATTCACTTTCATTAATTGTCAATTAAAAAAATATGAATATCTTCAAAGGAATAAAAGCATTTTTAGATGTCCAATAAATTTCAATACAAAACTCAAAAAATCACATTCTTACCAAAATATTTCTTTTTTTCAAAGTTAACTTTCTTCTTTAAATTTTTTTGTGATAAATATTTAATTTTTATAATCATTATCATCGATAATATTACGTTTCTTATTCAGAATGTATATTTTAAATGTTAATTAAAACATAACTTGGCAGTAGAAGTAACTGTCAGAAACATTTTCATGCTTTACAATTCGTTCTTGACATTAGAACACTTTTTCCCGCTCTTTTAATTAAAAAGAACAAATTTCATTCCAAAAAAAGGAATATTGATAATTGTTATTCTTTTTTCCGGCGAAGCTCAAAATCGTCTGCACATACGTAGCCGGGGGTGGACACGTGCTCCGTACTCACCCGGCTCCGTGACGATAACGAAGAACGAGAGCATCACATCTTCAGACGACAAACTTCCGAATTCGAATTCTTGGAGGATTGCCAGATTCCGCGCGCGGTAGGATCGTTTGGCGAAAGCTGAATGAGGAAAGCCCGACGTCTTTGGAAGAAAACTCTCGTGCGAGGGGGGTTCGGAAGGGGGGTTGTGCATACCAGCTGATAGACAGTGAGGGCGCCATCTGGTGGAAGGTGGCTTAATCTTCGGGAGGGCTTAGTGATGGTGGGGCTTATGTTCGAGAGGAGTGGATTTGGAACGTTTCTGATCTGCCACTTGTGCGTGAGTTGGCGAGACTGGAGGTCAAGCCGAGGGATCAGAAAATGGAACGTTCTGGAATCATATCGAAAGGGATTTTTGAAACTAATCTTGGGGATTAGGATGAAAAATAACGCCGGTCATTTGAGCGTCTGACTTTATATGGACTAATACTTTGTTTCGACCCTAATCTTATCTTGACTCATTGGAGATAAAATTTCAAAATGTCTCGAACGTGTTGCTGTATATTCAAACTTGTTGATTTTGGATCCCTATTCGTCAAGAGATATTCGATATTCTTCTCCAGAGATATTCGGTGTCGTCAAAAGATAACATTAATACTTGAAGTTCAAACAATAATAATAATAATAATAATAATTAATAAATAAATAAATGGATATCATCTAAAAATCTGAAAATTTGAATTTGTGACTTTTAAAAATAGTTGAAGTATTTGATTTAATTGCGATTTTCGCTGAATATTGTATTCTTTTTATTACAAAAAAAAAAAAAAAACGCATGTAGTATGACATGAATGGTCTGGTGCATAAAGTGTTGGGTTTCTTGATTTCTAGGTTCAAGGAGAAAGAAGGTTCCAACATACATAAGGATTTTAATCCAACGTAGTGGAACCTGATGGCCGAGTGGCTAGCGCTGAATACCACAGTTTTAAGGATTCGAATCCCGCGGTGCCGTGGATGTTTGTAGTGGTTCGGAATCCACTTAAGCCGTAGATCCCGGTCTCATATGACCGTGGAGAGTCACAGAGCCCAATCACACTTCTTCTCAGCCACATTATTCCCAAACTGTAAAGGGGGAACTCAGCTCTAGGCACAATGATATGGTGTGGTATAGTAGTAGCAGTAGTTATGACAAAATTCGGGGGACATCGAGGTTCGTGGGTTTGGTTTGTCGCTCTACGGTCATCTTGTGCACACTTTGGGCTAAATAGACCGGGACCTAAAGTTTAAAGTGGATTCCGTACCACTCACAAATATCCATGCTGTCACTAATAAGGTGTTGGAGAAGCAATGTTTATATCAGTAATAATACCGAGAATGATTAAGTAATGTTAATAACAAAAATATATGAAATAAAAGCAATATTAATGCAAGAAAGGAGAAACACCAGATAGAATAAGATTATCATTCATACATTATCCTTATACATATATTATGATTATGAAAGAGCAATACATGGGAGAAGCAATACGTGAAAGGAACAATACGCGGAATTAGAAATACATGAAAAGATGAATGTAGGGTAGGAACCACTCACGAAAGAGCAAAAACATTGTTCATACCAGAAGCAAAACCCAAAATAAGCAAAACAATATTAATACCTGAAGCCAGCAATATATGGAAGAAATAAAAGCAATGTTAATACCTAGAATAAAAAATACACGAATGAAGTGAAAAAATTTCAATACATGGAAGGAGAAATACCAGATAGAAAAAGAAACTATAATAATATATGGAAGAAGAAATACATGGTAAGAACATTATATGGAAGGAGAAATACATGGAAACAGCAATACATCGAAATAGAAATACTGAAAGGATAATTGCATGAAACGAAAAATACACGAAAGGACCCAAAGCAATGTTTATACCAGAAGCAAAGCACGGAATGAACAAAAGCACTATTAATGCATGATAGATGTAGAAGAAATTCTAATACATGCAAGACGCAAAAACAATGTAAATGTTTAGAATAAAAGAATTACTACTGTGCCCAAAAAGTAAGATCTATTATTTTTTTTTGTTCAGAAACTCTTTATTTATACTTCCAAATTTGTTTCATCGCCTTCAAAGTAATCCCCTCCGGACACAATGCACTTATGGCAATTTTTTTTCCAATCCTCAATGCTGGCTAAAAAGTCATCGGCAGGGATGGACTTCAAAACGCGCGCCGATTCATCTTGAATCTCTTCAATCGATACAAAGGGGTGTCCCCGGAGTGGTCTTTTGTATTTAGAGAATAGCCAGAAGTCGCACGGCGTGGAAGGATATAGGTTTCATTTTTGGCGAAAAAATCACGAAGAATCAATGCAGTGTGAGCTGGCTTATTCAGTGGTTACGGTATTCATCGAGATTTGACGCGTTTGAGGCCCAAAATGGAATTGTCAGATCCTTTTGAAATTCCAACATCAGCAGCAAGGGCTCTAATTGTAAATCGATGGTTTGCAAGCACCTAATCTTTAATTTTTTGGACGTGAGCTTCGTCGATTGAGGTGGAGGATCGACCAGAGGGCTCTTCGTCTTCAACGTTCTCTGTCTTCTTTCAACTTTTTCTACCACTTCTAAATATTTCATTCCGATATAAGAATGCTCACTAAATGCCTTCTGCAACATTCTATACGTTTCCGCAAACAAAATTGAATGCAAAGTTCTTTGTTCAATGAATTCAGATATTTGGAAAATCTCCGGAATCAGTTTTTGCGTCTCACAAAGCCAAGCGTAATTCAAACACTAATGAATATTTTGACGTCAGATTTCACACAGATGTCAAGGACAGTGCCAGCAACCTAAAAAAGAAAAAAAATGGAAATTCCATAACCACCGAGAATTTTAAATTGAAAATGAGTCTTACTTTTTGAACATAGTAGTATAATAAATACTGTTTAATTGTTGAAGTATGTTGTTTTGTTGTTTCTAATTCCACTTGGCAGACATCTAGCCAAGCTCACGACCCCATATGTACTCATAATTGAACGGGAAGGAAGCTGTTGTGATGGAGCATCCGTAGGTAGAAGTCTGACTTTGGCTCCGTGA
The DNA here is from genome assembly GCA_021605075.1 of Caerostris darwini. Lineage (NCBI taxonomy): Eukaryota > Metazoa > Arthropoda > Arachnida > Araneae > Araneidae > Caerostris > Caerostris darwini. The sequence goes on from BPLQ01005205.1 coordinate 120,066, forward strand.
CTCTCTTGCAGTCATAGGAGACCGGGACCTACGGCTTAAACTGGATTCCGAACCACTACAAACATCCATGACATCGTCTGGACTCGTACCCGAAACCTGTGGTACTGAGCGCTAGCCACTCGGCCATTCAGGCCCAATTGTTTTATAGTAAAAAAATTTTCTTCTTTTTCCTGTTAAAGAATTTTAATCAAAAAATTAATGAATGCACACATATATCTCAATGTGTCTGAAACGTTTAAATGAAATTTATATATTAAGTCAAGACACTTCGTAGCATAGTGCTCAATTTCATCTTCCTCACCTTGCGGAGGACACCCCCCTTTCACTTTTCTTCCTTCCCGCAAATGAAGCCAGGGAGGGGCGACGGCAGACGACAATGGATAATTTAAAAGCAAATGGTTCCGGAAGGCCCCCATCCCTTAAGCCTTCCAAAAAATGCAACATTTAATTAAATAAAACTAATCGTCTACAAGCCCTCCGAGGGCGGGGGCCGCCCCTACTTTGCATCCCAGTCACACAGCCCCGGGCGCCCCCTTCTTTACATGCGCCCCGGTGTATGTGGTCCGAGATCTAAATTTAATAATGCAAATGAAGAAGAAAGCCAGGGATAGAAAAGGAATCATTTTGAATTCCTAAAAATAATCACTCCTCTCTCCTCTGTGTCTGTCTCCCCTTTTTCTTGATCAGCTTCAGAGAGCAATGCAGAAGATGGGTTTTCAAATGAGAGTTCCTTTCTATTTTTTCTTTTGTTTTCTGGAGAGAGGTAAAATCACATTTCGGCCTGCGTTATGGTTACTCTAGACGTCAAATTCCCACTAAATAAATAACTTAATTTAGACGAATTTCAAAATAAAAATCAGTTACTACCGTGTCCAAAATGACCCATTTTTAGTTCAAAATTCCCCGGGCTTACGGAATTTTAATTATTTTTCATATTTGGGTTGCTGACACTGTCCTTGACCTCTGTGTGAAATTCGACGTCAAAATATTGATTAGTGTTTGAGTTATGCTTGGCTTTGTGAGACGCTGAAAGTGATTCCGGCGATTTTTGAAATGTCTCAATTCATTGAGCAAAGAACTTGTATTCAATTTTGTTTGCGGAAACGTATAGAATGTTACAGAAGGCATTCGGTGAGCATTTTTATATCGGAAAGAAATGTTTAGAAATGGTATAAACAGTTCAAAGAAGACAGAGAATACGTTGAAGACAGAGAGCCCTCTGGTCGACCATCCACCTCAATCAACGAAGCTCACGTCTAAAAAAATAAATATTGGGTGCTTGCAAACCGTCGATTTACAATTAGAGACTTTACTGATGATGTTGGAATTTCAAAATTCCATTCTAAAAGATGTTTTGAGCCTCAAACGCGTCAACTCTCGATGTGCACTGAAAACACTGAATGCGCTAGCTCACAGTGCATTGATTCTTCGTAACGTTTTCTCCAAAAATGAAACCCATATCATTACACAACCACCGTATTCACCTGATTTATCATCGTGTTACTTCTGGCTATTCCCTAAACTCAAAAGACCACTCCGGTGGCACCGTTTCGAGTCGATTGAAGATAGATTTCAAAAATCGCTGGAATCAGTTTTAGTATCTCACAAAACCAAGCGTAATTCAAGCACTAATCAATATTTTGTCGTCAAATTTCACACAGATGTCAGGGACACTGACAACAATCTAAAAAAGAAAAGAAAAATTGAAATACCATATGCCCGGAAAATTTAAATTGAAAACTGGTCTTACTTTTTGGACACAGTAGTAAGTGCTCCTTCCATCTATAGAGCCGTTTAAAAATGTATCACATAATTGATTGTGTAATAAAAATAAAACGATGGTAACGAGACAAAGGATTCAATTATACGTTCATGGCTAATTCAGTTGCCTATTTTATTTACTTACACAAATAGTTTGTTTCGTTTTATTTACTCCCATAACAGGAAGAATTATTTATTTAATAAAAAAAAATATCCCTTGTGTTTCCTCGCTGAAATTTGACGCAATCCAGAAACATTTTGAACGTGTAATAAATATTAATAGTCCGCCCTGAAATGGTCTGCAGTGGGCATTTATTGAGACAAACATGATTACATGGAAATTGATTCGCATTCATGGATGACATAATGAGCACTAGATATGTCCTAGGAATACACTGGTCTGCTACTGCGAACTGCAGAACCTCGTATTGCACTATTGTTGCATGCACAATGTCTGATGACATATGAGTGCTTCATAATTAATAACAATGACTATGATTATAATTCTGATTATTCTGTGGCTATTGTATTTAGCTAAATTTACATTAGATTTCATTAAGACTACAAAACATTTAGTTGAAAGCAGTCTCCCAGAAGTATAGAATGATTTATATGAGTAGAGTAGTAACAAATTATTATTTAGAATAGCCGAAATAGTTAATGGAATTGTAATTCTGATTATTCTGTGACTGTTGTATCTCTCTATATATTGCTCATGTATCTTTTTAAAAATAAATTGTCAGATTTTAATAACACTAAAAAAAAAAAAAACGTCTAGTTGAGAACATTCTTCCAGACGTATAGAATAGTTTATATGAGTAGAGTAGTAACAAATTATTATTTAAAATAGTCGAAATAGTTAAGGATTAGAGGTTCAAATTGCTTCAAAATGTTGTAATTTTGAAGAATGTAGCCTCTTCATTTTGGCTAAGGTGGTGTGATATTATTATTCTTACATGGCATTGGAGAATAACATATCATGGAAAAAGAGTTTCTTTGATCAATTGTTATTGTATATCCTATTATTTCTTATAATTAAGTATTGAATGTAAAACTGATTCTTCTGTTATTAAATTATTATTCATTGCTTGTTAGTCCATCTGACTTTGGTATTTTGAATGCCATGTGCTACTATTTGTATCCCTGAAGTAATATGTCCACTTTTATTGTTGACTAATATAACAACTGTATGCATAAATAAAGTCTAATTCAGAATATTGCTAACCTCTTAAAATATAAATAAATAATTTTATTTTATTTTAAATTGGTTTCCAATCTGCTTTGATTGAAATGTGGTATTTGCGCATATTGATTGATTTGTTATATTGATAAAAAAAGTAGAAGATAGGTAGGGTATTTAAGGGTATTAAGGGGAGGGTATTTAAGTAATAAAGGTATTTCAGGTTATATTAGATATCAACACCACAGGTAGCAGAAGTGAATTGAGCACTTTGTGGAGGAAGAAAATTTGCACAAAGGCAACATGTGCTACTATGCAAAAAAACTTGCTCACAAGAAAAATTTCGGTACAGAAAGCAGGAAAGACAAATTTTCTTGAATCTCCTGAATTTTCAAATTGAGTGAATCAGATGATGATGTTTTTGATGTTTCCGAAATAGCTTGTGTGATGGACTTTAAAACTTAGTAATCTGAAATGACTAGAATGACTTTTATCAAAACAAATTATATCATTTTACAAAAAAATTTAATATCATAAACAAATTATATCTCCGAATTTATTCAAAACCTAAAAAATATCTTCCTTAGACGTTACGTAACTTTATGGGGGGCGTAGACGTTACGTAACTTTATTTACACATTTCAAAAATCGCCGGAATCGGTTTTAGCGTCTCACAAAGCTAAGCGTAACCCAAACATTAATGAATATTTTGACGTGAAATTTCCCACAGATGTCAAGAACAATACCATCAACCTAAAAAAGAAAAAAAAATTGAAATTCCATAAGTCCCGAGAATTTTAAATTTTAAATTGGTCTTACTTTGTGGGCACAGTAGTATACTTAGGGTGGATTGAACCCAGGACTGCCAATGCGTGGATTTTTTGAAAAGCCTTGTTTTTTATTTCGAAAATTGTAGAAATTCTTGGCTTTTGTATCTAATAAAAATAATAGATACAGCGAATCATAAAAAATAATTGTTTGCTGTTTTGCTGTTTGTTGTCTCCAAGTGCTGGGCACTTCGAACTCAGATTTTCTTCTACTAATACAACAGTGGGCCTGAATGGCCGAGTGTCTAACCCTCTGTAGCTCGATGCCACAAGTTTCGGGTTCGAGTCCTGGAAGTGCCATGGATGTTTGTAGTGGTTCCGAATCCACTTTAAACCGTAGTTCCCGGTCTAATAGGATCTTAGAGATTTGCGGGGGTAGTGTGATTCGCATCCGTAGCATGTCTTCACGCTACACATGCCCCCTGGATAGTGCTAAATGAGTAACAGCGGTGCAGTCCTTGCTTATGGCATAAATATTAACTGTCTCTATATTGCAGCATTGTGGATATAATAGAGACTACGGAGAATGCCTTATCAAACTATTTTGTTCAAATAGCACAGTTTAAATATTTTTTTCACATTATTTTTTATGATTTTCTGTATCTATTCCTTTTATTAGATACAAAACCCAAGAATTTCTACAATTTTCGAAATAACAAACAAGGCTTTTCAGAAAATCCCCGCATTGGCAGTCCTGGGTTCAATCCACCCTAAGTATACTACTGTGCCCACAAAGTAAGACCAATTTTAAATTTAAAATTCTCGGGACTTATGGAATTTCAATTTTTTTTTTCTTTTTAGGTTGATGGTATTGTCCTTGACATTTGTGTGAAATTTCACGTCAAAATATTCATTAGTGTTTCAGTTACGCTTGGCTTTGGAATACGCTAAAACTGATTTCGGCGATTTTTGAAATAGTCTGAATGAATTGAGCAAAGGACTTGCATTCAATTTTGATTGCGGGAACGTACAGAATGTTGCAGAAGGAATTCGGTGATCATTCCTGTATCGGAAAGAAATGTTTACAAGGGGCATAAGCAGTTCAAAGAAGGCAGAGAACGCGTTGAAGACGAAGAGCCCTCTGGTCAACCATCCACCTCAACCGACGAAGCTCACGTAAAATTAAGATTTGGTGCTTGCAAACAGTCGATTTACAATTAAGGACCTTGTTGATCAAAGAGACCTTTTTGATCTTCCACCGTATTCACACCATGCACCTTCTGGTTGTTCCCTAAACTCAAAAGACCACTCCGGAAACATAGATTTGAGTCGGTTGAAGAGATTCAACGTCAATCGCCGTGCGCTTTGTAGGCCTTCCCTGTCGATGACTTTTTAGCATGCACTGAGGATTGAAAAATAAAGTTGGCATGAGTGCATTGTGTCCGGAGATGATTACTCTGAAGGCGTTGAAATAAATTTGGAAGAATAAATAAAGAGTTTTTGAAAAAAAAAATTATTGGTCTTACTTTTTGGGCACAGTAGTATGCTAGCAATTAAAAATTACATCTAACTGAAGGATTAACTTCTGGATCAAATTATTCAAAATAATAATAATAACAAATTCATATGGATACATTTTACATATGGATGTGTTTTCTGCATTTAAAAAAAGCAGCTCGAAAAAAACGATACAGCAAAGGAAAAAAGAAAAAAAAAGTCTCCACAAAACTAAGTGCTGTATTTACTTATCTGTTCCATCAGAGTGTGGGACAGCGAATTTCGACACTGTTCTTGGGGCAATCATTCTCCTATCATGTTTTCCTACCTTTGGCACCGAGGACGGGGGAGGGGAGTGAGTCACGTGTCTTTGACGGAGGGAGGTGTCTTCCCCGCGATAAAAAGCCGAGGGGGGTTGCAATGAATCATCTCTTAATGTCAATCACGGGACGCCGGATGCAGAGTGACAAGGGGGAAGGGAACAAAAATGGAGACTTTATTCGCAATCACTTCCCAAGGCGGGGGTGGTGCACCTATTGCGCGTTTCAGGGTCCACTGAATTCTTGAAACAGAGGCAAAGGTATTGTTTTATAAGAGTTCCAGGAGAAAAAAGATCTCCGCTCCTCTATTACAGAAAATAGAATTAATAAAATTTATTCATATAAGAGTTTTATTGCATATATGAAAAAATAAAAGGAAAAATTAAGGATGAGTACCAAACTCAGGTGAGAAGATTAAAGAAAAACTTTAATCATGAATTGTTTAAATTTTTTTTTATTCATTTGAGTAACAAAACTATCAGGAAGATAATGAACTGGAAGATCTGTTCTTTTGTGTATATGTGTATGCGGTACATGACCGGACCTCGCATTCCACTTGTAGATATTACAAACAGCATGTACTTTTTACAAATTTGTACATATTACAAACAGCCTGCACTTATTACAAACTTGTACATATTATAAACAGTCTGTACTTATTACAAACTTATACAGATTACAAACACCTTGTATTTATTACAAACAGCTTGTACTTATTGCAAACTTGTACATAGTACAAACAACCTGTACTTATTACAAACTTGTGCATATTACAAACAACCTGTACTTATTACAAACTTGTGCATATTGCAAACAGCTTGTACTTATTACAAACTTGTACGTATTACAAACAGCCTGTACTTAATACAAACAGCATGTACTTGTTACAAATTTGTACATATTGTACAAACTTGTAAAAACAGTTTGGTTTGTCGCTCTACGGTCATTTTATGCACACGTTGGAGTTAACGTGAGTTCCGTGGATTCCACCTACAGGTTAATGTGGATTCCGAACCACTCACAAACATCCATGCCACCAGCAGGATTCGAACCTGAAGCCTGTGGTACCAAAGGTCAGAGCGCTAGACAAATGGCCATCAGGCCGCCAGGCCATCGGGGAATCATGAATAGAAAACATTACATTCCTGGAGGAATTTTTGGGATACTTATTCCATAGTTACGCGTCGTAAAGGAAAAACCCTGAAAGCTCCTACCAGTCAGTCTAACTGTCATTGAGTTTCCTCATTTCTGAAAATAGTGTCTAAAACGAAAGCCAAGCAGCAGATTTGAACTGGATCCACTCACTCTAAATACGCGAGTTACCATTAGGTCTTGAATGGAGGATGGTTTGAAGTTTGAAAACCAACAAGCTATGTTGGTGGCACCTTTAGAGAGAGTTAATTCAAAATTGTAGTGTCTTGCCCACGATAAAGAGATTTAAGTGCCATGCAGCAATCTCGCTTCAATGTGTTTTAGCGCCTGATGGCCAAATGGTTAGCGTTCTGTCCTCTGATAGCACAGGAAAGTTCGAATCCTGGTGGTGGATGTTTGTGAGTGGTTCGGAATCCACGTTAATTTGTAGGTCCCGGTCTAATGAGCCCAAAGTGTACACAAAATGACCGTAATTCAAACCAAACCAAATCCCTATGTTTTACTGGGGTGGTTTGCTTAAGTTGTTTGTTTTTAAATCCTATGTTTTATGGGTCGTCCTAGTTATGCCGTCCTAGTAACATTCTAATCAATCAAAGTAAAACAACCCCAGAAATATAGAATAAAATGTTATCGTAATTTTATCATTAAATTCTGTTTTTACGAAACGATATTGAATTTCAAAAGTAGCCAAATCGGTAAAACATTTGTGTATAAATTTGTACAAATCAATCTGTACCAAATCGATAGAAAAAAAAAAATCTATCTGTACTTAATATACTTTTTATTATATTGATCTAAAACAAGTTTTGTTGGCATTCATTTAAGTTTGTTTTCACATTCATTTATTAAATTAAATTTGACTGTCTTGGCATGTCGCTCTACGGTCATTTTGTGCACACTTTAGCTTAATTAGTAAATTTTATTGGCATTCATTCTTTTCAAAATTTAATTTTTTCTATTCACTTTTTTTGCTGGGTTTTTGCTATACTTCTTTTCATACTCTGATGAACTTTAAAACAAATGGACACCTAAGCCTAACAAAAATAAATTATGTTAAGCGCATAAATTAAATTAAATAAATTATGTTAATTATGTTACGTTAGTGAAATTATGGCGCCTATTTTTGCGTCATTAATAATAATCAGCAAGTCAAATAAATAAGTACTATCATTATTGAAACAAAATCCTCATTTTTTTTTAATGTTGCCTAACTATTTAACTATTCCAAAAATGCAAGATATTTCATAAAAATATTTATATATTTAATATTTCATGAAAAGATCTTTCATTAAGTTGGTTAAAGGAAAGGTTCGGGAGATTTGGCTTGGTTTGTCGCTCTACGGTCATTTTGTGTCATTTTGTTCCCGGCTAATTTGACCGGGAACTGCAGTGGATTCCGAACCACTCACAAACATCCATGCCACGGCCAGGATACAAATCTGAAGTAACGCCATCCAATTTATTCCAATCATATATTCTGGTTATGTCTTCTAAGTCTCACTATACAATGAAAAAATAATATGAGTTAAGAGTAAGCATGCAGCTTTCTCTGTCTGTATATCGCGTGATCCCCACAGTTGAGATTTGTAAAATAATCTAAATGGAATCTAAATGTGTAAAATAACTGGCAAAATGCATCTTTAAGAAAATCTTGTTTTTGCAGTTAATATTCTTGTTCAATTCCTCTCATTATGTAAAGGAAAGATTAGGCAATCGTATAATTTTTCTTCTAAAAATAAATTGTAATGTCCCTTACACAAAAAAAACCACAAAATTAATACACACTTCCATCAATTTCGATAGAAAAAGAGAATTAGCGGAAGAATGGAGTTGCACAACCTTTAGCTGGATCAGAGCTTGCAATATTTTTAGGCATAAATTGTATCAGTTTTTTAGAATTTTTCATATTGCAATTTTGATTCACACACCTCTTAAGACCTTCTTTACTTATCAGGTTTTGCTTATAAAATATAATTTTTGCAACTGAACTCATAAAATATCAATGATATTTAGGTCCAAAAATTAAGGTTTGGTTTAGTTTGTCGCTCTACGGTCATCTTGTGCACACGAGGATTAAACAGACCGGGACCTGCAGTTTAAAGTGTATTCCGAACCACTCACAAACATCCATGCCCCAGCCAGGATTCGAACCTGGAGCCTGTGATACCAAAGGCCAGAGCGCTAGCCACTTGGTCACCAGACCGCCCAGAAATTTAGGTGCAATGTATACTTGGTGCCTGCAATGATACAAAAAATACAACAAATATAACTTGTTTCTAATCATTGCCTTGCTGGAAAGTTTGTCCCAAGTCATACTTATCAGCACTTTTTTGGAAGCTATCCTTTAAGGTATCAAGATGTAAGATAATGCCCTCAATTAAGCCAAATTATCTTGCTTCCATACAGCCTCAAACGAGGTCAGATAGACCCTTTAGGTTTAACCATCTTCATGGTGCTCCCATTCCTTTCCTCCACATTTTATAATTCTCATCACTGTAACGAGTGAATTTACTCTGCTCAGGCAACAGAACAGTGTCCAGAATGATTCCCACTTTGAAATATAAATTTTAAAGAAAGGTAGTCTCCCTCTTTCTCTTTTTTTAATTCACGCAACTAGTGAGTTTTTGTTTGTCTCTCTACTGTCATTTTTTGCACACTTAGGCTAACTTTAACACTTAGGCTAATAAACATCCATGCCCCCTCCAGTATTCGAACCTGAAGCCTGTGGTACCAAAGGCCAGAACGCAGGCCAATTGACCATCAGGCCTCACACAACTAAAGAGAGGCTTCCGTATGACCGTGAAATCCCTCATTATGAAAAAATGTGCAACAATTTTATCTGAGACTAGCTTTTGAATTTCTGAAGACATTTATGTTACTAGTTATGGGGCGATTAACATCAGATATTTCTTTACAGAGCGCATAATCTTCCTCTTTGCAATGGCTCTCAAAATTTTTGTATTCTTTCCTGGTGAAATATTGATCCCAGATCAAGATCTCTTCCCAGATATCTTCTATACTTCTGAAGCATTTTTTGACAGACGTTTCCCATCTAGAACTCATTTAAAGAACTTTTTAGAATGAAAAATTAATAAGTTTGATTTCTTCAAGTTCAACAGTAAAAAATGATTTAAACAATTAATTTCTTTTTTCACAAAGCAGCATGAGATGGGCAAGAATACCAATGGTGGAAAATTAGTCTGACTGAAAGTTGGCTATTTTATGAATAATTTCATTATTCCGAATTTTTCAAAAAAGGGAAAATCTATATCCATTTTAAACTCACGCATAGAAGGAAGGCAAAGATTCACAGCCAAAGGAACCTACCTACAAGTTTACCTATAACTACTTTTTCTGTAGCACAAACTTTGGTCGAATCTTTCTTTATTTTTAAAAAGATTATTAACTTTTCTCTCTTTATCGATTTTTTTCTTTGCGCTAGAGGATTGTTTATTTTTCTCTCACATAAAGCTTTGTCAATTTTTAGATGAATTTTAGTTTATTTTCTCTTGCACAAAAATTTTGTCAATTTTCCCTTTTTATTTAGGTGATTGTTTATTTTTCTCTTATACAAATTGTTGATTTTTCTTCATTTTCTCTCACATAAAGCTTTGTCGATTTTTAGATGATTGTTTATTTTTCTCTCACACAAAGTTTTGTCGATTTTTAGATGATTGTTTATTTTCTCTCGCACAAAAATTATGTCGATTTTCCTTTTGTGTTTAGATAATTGTAAATTTATCTTTCAGACAAATTGTTTATTTTTCTTTATTTTTTCTCACATAAAGCTTTGTCAGAATATTAGATTATTGTTTATTTTTCTTTCATACAAAGTTTTGTCGATTTTTAGATGATTGTTTATTTTCTCTCATACAAAAATTTTATCGATTTTTTATTTAAGTTTATTTGATTGTTTAGTTTTCTCTCATACAAATAGTTGATTTTACTTTATTTTCTCTCACATAAAACTTTGTCGATTTTTAGATGATTGTTTATTTTCTCTCGCACAAATATTTTATCAATTTTCTCGTTACGTTTAGGTGATTGTTTATTAATCTCTCATACAAATTGTTGATTTTTCTTTATTTTTAGACGATAGTTTATTTTCTCTTCACATAAAGTTCTGTCAATTCAATATGGCAAAATGCGTAAATTATACATAGTATTCAGAGATAGGGATAGCGTTTTATGGATTATAAAGGCTTTATAAAATTGGATTTTTATAAAATTTTCAACAAAAACAAAAATGTCAAAAGTTTGTACTCAACAGCCTATAATACGCACCTCGAAATGTTAAGAATTTTTCAGCGTACAATCTTCAAATTGTCCGATAGAAAATTACGGTAGCCAAAGTGTACATCATCAACAGCATTTTATACTGGAGGAATTCACTTTAGTGACATCAAACTAAACCAATGTAAGTCGCTCACGTGAAATGCAATAAGATTCAATAATGTCCATCCCGGCTCATCACAATTATCTATAAATGTCTCCAAAAGCGCTCAGACGGGAATCGGACCAATATAATCCCCCTCCGACAAATGCAGGCGACTCCATAAAGGTTCACCCATCGCACATTCCACAAAGGCGACGGCAGCTTCCAGAACAAATGAATTCCATGCCATTACACTTTCGAATGGCCGAACCCCCCTCCACCCTTATCCCCCCAATCTTCCTGGCATGACAGGTCCCCAACAGTTTCGAAATACCAGTTGATTGAAAAGACAATTTGGGGAGACATCACCGCCGGCATACCGCCAGGGCGAAAAGGGGTTGCCGGCAGTAATTACAATGGCCGTGCCGGGGGTCGGCGTGCCATGCCAATCATGCGTTGTTAGGCACCCGGGGTACTAATGAGGGGGCAAAGCGCGTTTCTCAAGTGGCGATTATGGAATTAGCACCGTTAGGAGGCAAGGTTGTTTTGAAATGCGTAATTGAGCGTCGAACGAACTGGAAACTGGGGGAGTATTAAAAAGGAAGAGTTTTAATGAAATTATAATGATATAGCTCATGGATCTGACTGGTAGGTTTACTACGTATACAAGTATGGATTTATGTACATTTGTGAATATGATACTAATATTAAATTTAGATAGTACTATCTCTCTCTGTTCCATAATAATTGTAGCAGTTGATACATTTAATGTGCACCATAATAATAGCAGCGAAAGTAAATATACTTCGCCATGTTCATTATCAAAAAATTAGATTAAATTAAACAATAAATTAAAATTATTGTTTGTTTTTTGATGATTGTTTATTTTCTCTCATACAAAGCTTTATCGATTTTTAGAAGATTGTTTATTTTCTCTCACACAAAGCTTTATCGATTTTTAGAAGATTGTTTATTTTCTCTCGCACAGACATTTTGTCGATTTTCCCTTTATGTTTAGGTGAGTGTTTATTTTTCTCTTATACAAATCGTTGATTTTTATTTATTTTCTCTCACGTAAAGCTTTGTCGATTTTTAGATGATTGTTTATTTTTCACTCACATAAAGCTTTGTCGATTTTTAGATGATTGTTTATTTTTTTTTTTCTCACACAAAGTTTTGTCGATTTTTAGAAGATTGCTTATTTTCTCTCGCACAGACATTTTGACGATTTTCCCTTTATGTTTATGTGATTGTTTATTTTTCTTTCATACAAAGTTCTGTCGATTCAATATGGCAAAAAGAATAAAGACTTTATAAAAACAATTATGGAATTAGCACCGTTAGGAGGCAAGGTTATTTTGAAATGCATAATTGTGCAGCGAACCGAACTGTAAATGGAGGGGGGTATTAAAAAGAAAGAGTTTTAATGAAATTATAATGATATAGCTCATGGAAGGTTTACGTATGCAAGTATGGATTTATGTACATTGTATAGATTGGTGGTGAACATGATACAAATATTAATTTTAGATAGTACTATCTCTCTCTGTCCCATAATAATTGTAACAGTTGATGCATTTAATATGTACCATAGTAATAGCAGTCAAACAAAATATAGTACACCATATTTACAAAATACTAACTTTATACTACGCTATACATAATACACCAATACTATAACTATATATACTACACCAATTTACAAAATATAGTACACCCTATTTACAAAATACTAACTTTATACTACGCTATACATAATACACCAATACTATAACTATATATACTACACCAATTTGCAAAATATAGTACACCATATTTACAAAATACTAACTTTATACTACGCTATACATAATACTATAACTATATATACTACACCAATTTACAAAATATAGTACACCATATTTACAAAATATAGTACACCATATTTACAAAATACTAATTTTATACTACGCTATACATAACTACACCAATACTATAACTATATATACTAAACCAATTTACAAAATATAGTATCCGAACAAAATATAGTACACCATATTTCTTATCAAAAAAGTTAGATTAAATTCGATTATTGCTTCTAATTTTTATTTTAGTTTTCAGATAGTTTCTGGATTTTTCAGCCATTTTGTTACTGCATTTTAAACTTATAGGTAGTATTCTTTGGCAGTGAATCTTTGTTTTCCTTATATGCGAACTGGAAATGGGGGGGATTAAAAAGGAAGAGTTTTAATGAAATTATAGTGATATAGGTCATGGATCTGGCTGGTAGGTTTACTACGTATACAAGTATGGATTTATGTACATTTGTGAATATGATACTATTATTAATTTTAGATAGTACTATCGCTCTCTGTTCCATAATAATTGTAGCGGTTGATACATTTAATGTGTACCATTATAATGGCAGCGAAAGTAAATATAGTACGCCATATTTATTATAAAAATAGATTAATATTAGATTACCAATAAATTAAAATTAATTGCTTCTAATTTTTATTTTGAGTGTTCATACTGTCTCTGGATTTTTCTGGAGTCATTTCGTTCATGCATTTAAAACTTGTAGGTAGGATCCTTTGACTGTGAATCTTTGCCTTCCTTATATTTATGGTTATAATTTTCAAAGCATAAAGAATAAACGTAATACCTGTGAACGATGATGGAAATCCAAAAGTAGACTAAATTCTGCATCAATCCTACACGCTACATTCGATGTTAATCCTGTATGCTAGTCGGTGCTAAAAGAACATAGAATGGAGTTATAGCTAAAGATGCTGTACAGTTATAGTAATTTAAAATTAAAGCGCTTTATATAAGAACAAAAAGGGACATTAGTCAAAACTTTCATCTCTCTTGCAAATATGAAAATTACAAATTGTTAGAAAAATGTCGTCTCTTTCGTTTTCACCACACTTCTTAACTTACTATCTGCCATTCAAATCCCACTATATTAAATTTATAACCACATTTTCTATTGTGCATCAAAAACGGTCTTTAAAACTGAAAAGTGTTTGTTTTATGCAATGGTCATAAAAACAGATCTTGATTGATATATAGTACAGTGCGAATCTGCAGCGGATTATACGCCACTATATGCGTTAATGCCTTTTGCTTTTCAATGCCACTATATGCATTATACGCGATTTTTCATATTTTAAGACAGAAAAATATACATGCAGGTTATATCTCGTTTTTTCTTCTTTAATCCTGTGCCCGTCTCCGATCTCTCGATCATTAGTACGACAAAAACAATCCCTAAAGGCATTGACAGTAACACAAAAAGGGGATAGTTAAATACAGTACGGTATATGATGAGGTACTCTCCTGTCATGGGCACGCCATAGTCGCAAAGTGGGCAGATATTTGTAACAGCCAGTCCTATTCTATACAGGTGACTCTGAAAGCAGTCATGGCCCGCTACAAGTCTAAAGCAGGCCACGCCGACCGCTCTAGGCAAGGAACTGGGAATTCTTGTTGACTTATTCAATAGGGAATTCCACTTTTTCTCAGGGGCCTTCTCTTTATGCAGGTTGAAATGATTGGATTTAATAGAGAAAGATATATATCGCCTTATATAACGCAAAGGCAAAGGTGGATCAGGTGGCATCATTTGTGATCCCTTCTTGGCCAATTATCAGCCTGCTATTTTCCATATATCCATGGAATGAGCTTTCATGGTCAGCTCAGTCCACAGCCAATCTATCTTTACTACAGGGAGTTTCTAGAAATCTCACATTCACAGTGATTGGGAGTTGTCAAATTCTTAATTGCCGCCATAGAATCAACAACGAAGTCTTTTATTCTTAGAGTCGAAAGCTTTAACAACCTATTTATACGGCACTGCGGATTATAAAAGGTCTTGTATTTTCCATTGCCGAAAATTATACTTGCTGGCTATAGGGCGCTGCGGATTGTATACGATCTTTTATTTTTAGTGATTGAAATAATACCTGTGGATTATACGGTACTGCAGATTATTGACAGGAACTTACTGAATTATTATTCACAATTGTAATTATAAACTTCTCCGATACATGGACCTGAGCAACTTGATAGAAAGCGCATGTGGAGGTTAGAAATCAAAGTTCTGTTTGGTCCAAAACTCGACAAGCAATACTGAACTGAAAGTTTCCATTTCTATGTCTGGGATGAGCTCGATAAATATGTAGACCAGCATGGCCGAATGGCTAGCGCTCTGGCGTTCGGTACCACAGGTATCGGGTTCAAATCCCGGCCTCGCCCATAGGTGTTTGTAGTGGTTCTGAATCCACTTTAAGCCGTAGGTCCCGGTTCTAATAGGATCGTAGAGCGCTGCGGGGGCATTGTTACTTCGCGTCCGTGGCTTGTGTTAAAGTTACACGCGCCCTCTGGGTAATGCAAAGTGTGTAACGTCTGTGCAGCGCTTGCCTTAAGGCATCCAAGACGTCCATGTTTAAGTGTTTGCCAGCTGCATTAGAAAGAAAAAAAATGTTTCTGTGAACTCGAGAAGTAGAGGAAGGAGGACTTCAGCACTTTTCGGTACCACTCCTCAAGGTTTGGGTTCGAAATGGTGGTGGTAACGATTAATCTGTTATATCATTATCATTCTTGTTGGAAGCGTTTCAGATCAAAGCAACCGGCAATCAGAAGCAGATCTTTAACGATCATAATTAATTTTATATGGGTAGTATGAATTCTTGACCTGGTCTTCATGGACCCCTCTGCGAAGTTTAGACTTGATTTATTAGGTTTAATTTGAGTGAGGGAAAAAAATCATGATGCTTGCTTTGACTTTTCTTTTCTTCACATCCCTAACCCTTAGAAAGGGGAGGGTGGATCATCAGTGTGTCTCATGTACACCACAAATACGGGTATACTATTAATACGGGGCGTATAATCAGGTGTAGATTTGCTCGATAAATAAATTCGCTCGAAAAGCTCGATAAATATGTAGACCAGCAAGCTTCTATAAACTCGAGAAGTAGACGAAGGAAGATGTGAGCACTTCTAGGTACCAACCACCTTTTAAAGTTTTCGCTCGAAACTGTCGTGGCCTTGGTAACGATTAATCTATTACATCTCTCTCATTCTTATGGGAAACGTTTCAGATCAAAGCAACCGACATAGCATTTTTAACAATCATAATTAATTTTATATGGATAGTATAGATTCTTGGCCTTGGCTCTATGGAGCCTTTTGAGAAGTTTAAGCTTGGTTTATTAGGTTTAATTTGAGAAAAATTGAGATTTAAATTGAGAAAAAAAGACTTTTCTTTTCTCCCCACACCTACCACTTAGAAAGGTGAGGATGGATCATCAGTGGGTCTTATGTGAGCCCCCCCCGACGGCTGCGGATTGAAAGACTGTGGATCGAGCATTACAAAAATATTATTCCTACATTATAAACATTGTTGCAATCACCATCGAGTCAATTAAAACAGAGACAACAACAACTCCGCCAAAAGATTCGAACCTCAAACCTTCTTCAAACTAGTTGGACTCGTGTCGGGCAAAAATGTCTGCTTTTTTTTTTATCATGCATCCCTGAATCCTATACGAATAGTCCACCAATGTATAATGAACATGAACACCAATGTATAATGAACATGAACACCAATGTATAATAATATCCCACGAATGCTTTGCGTTCAAGGAGGATTTTTAGAGGTAGCTGCCCCACATTAAGTCAGTTAAATGTTCCTTTAGAAAATGTAGAAAATTTCCACCAGGTATCCTCGCTATCAATGGGAGACGCATTTATCCATTGTCGTAACTATCATAAGATCTCCTCGTTTCTTAAAACAATTACTGATGCTTTGGCATCTGAAGCAATGGTTCATGACAATGGTTTCTGAAAGCAACGACTCCAAGATGTAAAGTTTAATTACTGAAGGTGAAAACTAATCCCCCCCCACCAAAAAAAAATCCTCAAAAGATAATAATAATATGAAATTTATACTCATCCAATTAATTTAATTGACTTTATTTATAAAAAAAACTCAGTTTATACTCAATAAATATCGAAACAATTTCGAAAAAATTACATAGTACAGTCGAATAAACGTAGAAAGGTTTAAGATTTGTGTATGTAAGCATGATAAACCCACGAACAAAGATTTCAAAGGATATTTTTGATTCTTGAAGAAAAAGCTATTTCCAGGAGAGCCTGTAGTCTCATGGGGCCGAGTTGTTTTCCCTCCCCTTTTGGTCTATAGAAAAGCAATGGCTCGAAAAAGAATTTTTTGATTTTATTAGGAAACTAAAAGGAAATATTAAACTTACATTTATTTAAACTTTATTTTTCCTGTTTTGTTTACAAACAACATTTTCATTTCTTGTATTCCATAAGACTACGAAATAATAACATATTTCACGTACTTATTGTGTAGATATGAAATATATTTCTGGACTAAAAAAGATGTTTTCTTTTCAGATGAAAATTTTGTTGTGCCTAATTAAATAAATAGAAGACTTGAAATATGGTAATAATAGGGAAGAGAAATAAATCTAAATTAGATTAAAATAATACATATAAAATAATTTAATTTTAATAAACATGGAATTAAGCTAAAAATTTGAAAATATTTATTTTTTTAATGATTTTTTGCAAATATATTATAGAAACATTTTAATCATTCCCAAACACTAGATAATTAAATAAGTTATTATGATATTTAAATATGTTTAATGTTCCACCAATATTTTAAGTTTATTTTATTTATAACCATAGTGTTTTTCTGTCCATTGAAACAATTTAACAGTTTATCGCATTTTTAACCAAAAATTTATCTAATCCAAATCTTAATTTAATTAAATTTCGTAAAATTCCTTTTAATACTTTATTTAGAGTTTTGAATATAATTACTTTTGTTAAAATACTGCAATGCAAATCATGCTATTAATCATTACTTATATATTAATATATTATTAATTATGTATATATTAATCTCTCTCTCTCTCTCTCTCTCTCTCTCCCTCTCTCTCTATATATAAGTGTTTTTATTCATAATAAATTTCTATGAATTTCTCTAGCGGAAACCATTTTAAAGCACCTAATATAGCACGATGATCCCCAAACCAAATCTCAACAAAAGCATTGCAACAAAACCGCCTTTTCTAAATCATAAATTAACCAATTTTCCTTATTGTTTAACCAAAATTATTATAATTAATAATAATTCATAATTTGTAGTTATAATTAATAAGTTTGGTATTAGTGTTCTTAGTATTAGTATTAGTATTAGTATAGTATCTCTATATACTGTTATATTCACTTATTAAAAGATAAACTTACGAATTTACTTGGCGTTTTAACTCCAAATAAAATACCGTATCCAACACTTTTCGAAATGATACTTCGCCAATTTAATTAGCAACCTATTTGAATTCTTCCTGATACTTTACATCTGAATCTCAGTTAAACAATAACCTCAACTCTAACATTTCCATCAATACTTTTCCAAAGCCGTAATCGAAAATGAAATCCACTTACAGTAAGAAAAGCAAATGTATTCAAAATAGACTTTTAACACAGATTCCACTGAATTATATTTCTCCAACATTAAATCGCATTCCAACAACCATATCCACTCAATTTAAGAGCTATTTCCCAATCTTTCTGGAAACGTCATAACAGCAAGAAAAATCCCTTTTCCAGATCTCGAGGTCCTTGCAAAATTCGGATGCTGAAAATAAACATGCAGTGTGTGTTACCCCAAAACCGCCAAATAAAATAACGAGCCACACGACTTTCTCCGAATGATATTTTCCCCAACACTAAATCCCTCCCTAATTCTTAATTAACATACCCCAAACCAAATACCAACAAAAGCTTTACAACAAAATCAGTCTTTCTAAATCAAAAATTAACCAGTTTTCCCTATTGTTTAATCAAAATTATTAGAATTAATAATTTTAGTATTGTATCTCTATACTCTTCCTGGCACTGTTACATTCAGTTATTAAAAGATAAAATTCGAATTGACTTGGCATTTTAACTCCAAATAAAATATCGAAATATGCACTTTTCTAAATGATACTTCACCAATTTAATTTATAACTTAACAACCAACCTTGCTTTCAAACCAAATCAAACAAGGCATTGCAACAAAACCAGCCTTTCTAAATCATAAGTTAACCAATTTTCCCTATTGTTCAACCAAAATTATTATAATTAATAATTTTGACAAAAGTACCTCTATATACTTCTCGCTACTGTTATATTCACTTATTAAAAGATAAACGTACTGAATTTATTTGTCTTTTGAACTCCAAATAAAATACCGAATCATACACTTTCCGAACTGATACTTCTCCAATTTACTTGCATTAACTTAGATACTTTATATGTCAATCTCATTTGAACAATAACCTCAATTTCTGAAACTCTAACATTGCCATAAATACTTTTCCAACACCTTAAGCGAAAATGAAATCCACTTACTGTACAGTAAGATAAACAAATGTATTCAACTAGAATTATATTTCTCCAACATCACATTCCAACACTCAACTTAAGCGCTATTTCCCAATCTTTCTGGAAGTGTCATAACGGCAAGAAAAATCCCTTTTACAGTACTCGAGGTCCTTGCAATATTCAGTTTGTTGAAAGATAAACATGCAAGTGTGTGCTACCCCAAATAAAATAACGACTTTCTCCGAATGATATTTCCCCAACACCAAATCCCTCCCTAAATCTTAATTAAACAATATCCCTGGCCATGAAACTTCATAACCCAAAAGGAAACGTCGTGTAAACACTCGAGTGAATACTCAGACGTGGCTTCCTATTGAAAGAAGAGGGAAAGCCTTAGAAGAAGGGGAAAGGCTTCCGCCATTGTAATCCCGGACAAAAAGGACACTTTCCCCCGAAAACAATCCTTTCGCTGAAAACCTGGAGCGGATTCCGGAGGGGGGGATTTCTCCCGTTTCAGACAATGGAAATGCTGAGTGAGAACGAATTTCTTGGTGGTTTATTCCGCCTGGAAGAAAAGGGTGCCGGGAACGAATATCAGAGGTGGTCGTTTGTTCAGCCACTACTTGTTGAAGTTGGTTGTTTTTGTCGATAGTTCTTAAACTATTAAGGTTAAAGTTTTAGTTAATAACAAAATCTTTTACAATCCCAAATTGTGGTTATTGATATACTATGAAGGATAAAGAGAATACAATTACATGAGTTATATTGAGAACCTGCCGTTTATAAATCAATAAATATTCTAGGAAAATGAATGGGTAAATTACAACTCTAAAGAAATGAATAAATAAGTGGTAATTCAAATAAACCATTTGAATATTCTATTTGAAATGTTCTATTTCGTTTATGAAAAGAATTTCATTCTTGGAATTTAAAAAAGAGGAGTGCGAGATGGAGAAGAGAACCAAAGTTCTGCTCTGTCCAAAACTCGACAAGTAATACTGAATTGAAAATTTCCGTTTCTATGTCAGAGAAGAGCTCGATAAATGTGTAGACCAGCAAGTTTCTGTAAGCTTGAGAAGTAGCGCAAGGTTGATGTGAGCCCGTCTAGGTACCAACCACCTTTTAAGGGTTTGGCTCGAAACTGCCGTGGCCTTGGTAACGATTACTCTGTTACATCTCTCTCATTCTTGTGGGAAACTACTCCGATCAAAGAAAGCAGCATTAAAAAACATTATTTTTAACGATTATAATTAATTTTATATGAGTAGTATGGATTCTTGACCTGGACTCTATGGATCCTTTTGGCAAGTTTGGTTTAATAGAGAGTGATTTTGAATGAGAGAAAAAAATCACGATCTTTGTTTTGACTTTTATTTTCTGCACAACCTTCCTTCCTGCCTTCCTTTTCTTTTCTGCACAGCCACTTAGAAAGATGAAGGTGGATCATCAGTGGGTCTCTTGTACATCATCAATAGCCCACCGACAGGTGTGGAGGGGAGGACTGAGGATCCGTCATCAAAAAGTATTAAACCGACATTATGAACATTGTCACAATCGCCATCGAGTCTCTTATAAAAGAGACTACAACAACTCTGCCAGCGAATTCGCCCCTTAGACCTACTTCACTCCAGTCGCGAAAAAATGTCTGCTGTTTTTTATGCATCCCTGAATCTTATGTAAAGAACCCACCAATTTATAATGAACACGAACACCAATGTATAATGTACGAATAGCCCACGAATGCGTTGCGTTCAAGGAAGATTTGTACAGGTAACTGGCCCGCATTTGGATGAGTCAGTTACATGTTTATTTAGAAAATGAAAAACATTCCCACAAGGTATCCTGACTATCCACGCGAGACGGGCTTACACATTTTCATAACTAGCATAGGATGTCCTCGTTTCTTAAAGAAATGAATGAGGATTTGGCATCTGAAGCAATGGCAATGGTTTCTGAAAGCAATGACTCCAAGATGTAAAGTTTAATTGCTGAATATAGAAGCTTCCCCACCAAAAAAAAAAAAAAAAAAAAAATTTCTCAAAAGATAATAATAATAATAACAAATTCAAACTCATCCAATTAATTTAATTGCCATTGCTTAAATAAACTCCGTTTACGCTTAATAAACATCGAGAAAATGTTGAAAAACAACTTACAGTCGAATAAATGTAGAAAGGCTTAAGATTTTTGTATGTAAGCACGATAAACCCACGAACAAAGATTTCAAAGGATGTTTTTGATTCTTAAAGAAAAAGCTATTTCCAGGAGAGCCTTTAGTCTCATGAGGCCGAGTTGTTTTTCCTCTTTTTTCGGTCTATAGAAAAGCAATGGCTTGAAAAAAATTTTTTGGTTTTATTAGGAAACTAAAAGGAAATATTAAGCTTACATTTATTTAAACTTTATTTTTTTCCTGTTTTGTTTACAATAAACATTTTCATTTCTTGTATTCCATAAGACTACGAAATAATAACATATTTCACATACTTTTATTGTGGATGTGAAATATATTTCTGGACTAAAAAGATGTTTTTTCTTGTTCAGATGAAACTATTGTTGAGCCTTATTAAATGAATAGAATACTTGAAATAAAGAACGAAGAAAGAAGAGAAATAAATCTAAATTAGATTAAAATAATACATATATAAGAATTTAATTTTTAAAAAATGGAATTAAGTTAAAAATTTGAACATATTTATTTTTTTGATGATAGCTTGCAAATATATTATAAAAACGTTTTAATTATTCCCAAAAAGTAGATAAATAAACAAAATATTTAGATATTTGTTTTTATCAGTTCCCCTGGTGCTGGAAAGCCTACACCAGGTCTAAAACCCCCGTCGCAAGCGACTGGACCCTGGCTAAGGGTAATATGCAGCTTTACTTTCAGCGAGGAACCACGAAGGCTGAAGAATGACTAAGCCTCAAGACAACGCTCTACAGTTATATGAGACCAGGACCTACAGTTAAAAGTGGATTCCGAAAGAACTACGAACATCGATGGTACAGCGTAGTCTCGAAGCGGAAACCCCGTGGCACCGAGTGCCAGACTGCTAGACATTCGGCCATTCAGACCCTTTTAGATATTTAAATATGTTTAATGTAACACAAGTGTTTTAAGATTCTTTTATTTATCCATTGAAATTGTTTATTGCATTCTTAAGCAAAAAATGAATTTATCTTAATTTAAGTAAATTTCGCAAAAATGTTTTTTTTAAATCTTTATTTAGAGTTTTGAATATAATTACTTTTATTAAAATTCTTCAATACAAATCTATTAATTATGCTAATGCTATTAATTGTTACTTATCATAATTATAGCTTAATATATTAACCATAAGTGCTGTTATTCATAGTATATTTCTAGGAATTTCTCTAGCGAAAACATTTTTAAAGCACCCAACGCAGCATGATGAGTCCCCAATCCAAATCCCAACAAAAGCATTGCAACAAAACCGGCTTTTCTAAATCATAAATTAACCAATTTTTCCTATTGTTTAACCAAAATTATTATAATTAATAATTTTGGCAGGAGTACCTCTATATGCTTCAAGCTACTGTTCTATTCCCTTATTAAAAGATAAATGAACGAATTTACTTGGGGTTTTAACTCCAAATAAGATTTCAAATCATACACTTTTCAAAATGATACTTCGCCAATTTAATTTGCATTCCCCCTGATACTTTATATCTGGATCTCAGTTAAACAATAACCCAAGTACTGAAACTCTTAACATTGCCATAAATACTTTTCCAACGCCTTCAGGGAAAATCAAATCCCCTTACTGTACAGTAAGATAAACAAATGCATTCAAAATAGACTTTTAATACAAATACAGATTCAACAGATTACATCAGATTCCTCTGAATTCTATTTCTCCAACATTAAATCGCATTCCCACACTCAATTTAAAACACTATTTCCCAATCTTTCTGCAAGTGTCAAACAGCAAGAAAAATTCCTTTGCCAGTGCTCGAGGTCCTTGCAAAATTCGGTTTGTTAAAAGATAAACATGCAAGTGTGTGCTACCCCAAAACCCCCAAATAAAATAACGACTTTCTCCGAATGATATTTCCCCAACAAATCCATCCCCTAAATCTTAATTAAACAATATTCTTGGCCATGAAACTTCATAACCCAGAAAGGAAACGTCGTGTAAACACTCGAGCGAATACTCAGACGTGGCTTCCTATTGAAAGAAAGGGAAAGCCTTAGAAGAAGGGGGAAAGGGTTCCGCCATTGTGATCCGGGACAAAAAGGACACTTTCCCCCGGAAACAATCCTTCCGCTGAAAACCTGGAGCGGATTCCGGAGAGGTAAGGGTTCTCCCTTTTCAGACAATGGAAATGCTGAGCGAGAACGAATTTCTGGGTGGTTTATCCCGCCTGGAAGAAAAGGGTGCTGGGAACGAATATCATCTTTGCGAAGTCAGAGGTGGTCTTTTGTTCAGCCACTACTTGTGGAAGGTGGGAGGTTTTCTTTTTTTGCGAATAGTTCTTAAACTATTAAGGTTAAAGTAATAGTTAATAATAAAATCTTTTACACCCGAATTGTGCTTATTTATATACTATAAAGGAATAAACAGAATACAAATAAATGAATTATGCTGAAAACCTGGTGTCGACAAATCGATAAATATTCTAAGAAAATGAATAGGTAAGTTACAACTCCAAAGAAATGAATAAATAATTATTGATGTAAAGAAACCATTTGGTATATTCCTTCCGAACTATTCTATTTCGTTTATGAAAAGAATTTTATTCATGAAGACAACCAAAAAGAAACAAATATTATAAAAAAAAAATTTTAAGTCAATTCCTACGTTTTTTTTCACTCTATTGCAGAAAGTCCTTTATAAATAAAGTTGAAATTTTCCTTTTACATCTGTTGCCATCTATAGGTAGATACATACAACTTAAATCTAAAAAAAATTAAAATTAATTATTTAAATTTAAGTAATAAATTAATATTTGAAAAAATTGTATTAACATCCAGTGTACATCCTCAACAACTTTAAAAAAATGTGTTTGAACTGGAGTCGATGAATAAAGGTATTTTATTAAAGATTGAAAATTTGAATAAGATGTATATATATAGCGAGTGAGTGAAACAATAGTTGGAATTTAAAAAAAACTATCGATGAATACATGAGAAAGACAAAATAGTTTATTGATGTAAGGTAATATAAAATATAAAGTTCCAAATATAAACCCTAAAAACCTGATATAACCATGACATTTGCAGGATGTTTCTGAAATATCTAACAAAAACGTAAACGCTGGTTGAGCGAACCAAAATAAGCAGATTTGTGTGGAAACTGCACGTGCAAGTAAAGAACCCTTTCCTTTTTTTATCATGCATCCCAGAATCCTATACGAATATACCACCAATGTATAATGAACACTAACACTACTGTATAATGTATGAGCAGCCCACGAATGCTTTGCGTTCAAGGATCATTTTTAGAGGTAACTGCCCCACATTTGTATGAATCAATTACATGTTTATTTAGAAAATGCAAAAATCTCCCATCAGATATCCTGGCCATCAATACGAAACGCGTTTACTCATTGTGGTAAGTATCATAGGGTCTCCTCGTTTCTGGAAGCAATGGCTGAGGCTTTGGCATCTGAAGTACTGGCAATGGTTTCTGAAAACAATGGCTCCAAGATGTGAAGTTTAACTGCTGAATGTGAAAGTTCCCCTCCCCCCCAAAAAAAACCCTCGAAATATAATAATAATAACAAATTGAAGCTCATCCAATTAATTTAATTGCCTTTATTTAAATAACCTCCGTTTACACTCAATAAACATCGAAACAATCTGAGAAAAATAGCACAGTACACACGAATAAACATAGGAAGGTTTAAGATTTTTGTATGTAAGCATGATAAACCCACGAACAAAGATTTCAAAGGATATTTTTGATTCTTCAAGAAAAAGCTATTTCCAGGAGAGCCTGTATTCTCATGAGGCCGAGTTGTTTTTCCTCTCTTTTTGGTTCTATAGAAACGCAATGGCTTGAAAAAGAATTTCTTGGTTTTATTAGGAAACTAAAAGGAAATATTAAGCTTACATTTATTTAAACTTTTTTTTTTCCTGTTTTGTTTACAATAAACATTTTCGCTTCTTGTATTCCATAAGACTACGAAATAATAATATATTTCACATACTTATTTAGTGGATATGAAATATATTTCTGGACTAAAAAAAAGATGTTTTCTTTACAGACGAAAATATTGTTGTGCCTTATTAAATGAATAGAAGACTTTGAAAATAAGGAAGAGAAATAATTCTAAATTAGATTAAAATGATACATATATAAGAATTTAATTAAAAAAAAACGAAATTAAGTTAAAAATGTAAATATATTTTTTTTAATGATATTTTGCAAATATATTATATAAACACTTTAATCACTCCCAAAAACTAGATAAATAAATGAAATACTTAGATATTTCTTGTTACTAATCACCCTGGTGAAGGAAAGAACACACCAGGTCCAAAAGACCCCGTCGCAGGCCAAGGGTAATATGCAGCTTCACTTTAGCGAGGAACCATGAGGGCTGAAGATTGACTAAACCTCAAGAAAATGTTCTATAATCATATGAGACAAAGACCTCCAGTTCATAGTGGATTCCGAACCACTACAAACATCCGGAAATCTGTGGCACCGAGCTCTTGACACTCGGCCATTCAGGGTCATTTAGACAATTAAATATGTTTAAAGTTCCACAAGTATTTTAAGATTATTTTATTCGTTTTTTGAAATAGTTTATTGCATTTTTAACCGAAAAATGAAGTTGTCTTAATTTAATTAAATTTTGTAAAAATTCTTTTTTAATACTTTATTTAGAGGTTTGAATATAATTACATTTGTTAAAATCCGTCAATACAAACCATGCTATTAATTATTACTTATCATGATTATTTATGATCCTATATTAAGCATAAATGTTTTTATTCTCTAGGCAAAACATTTTTAAAGCACCTAACATAGCATGATTATCCCCCAAACCAAATTCCAACAAAAGCATTGTAACAAAAACAGCGTGTTTTCAACAATTCCTCCAACCAGCAACAATTTCCCCTATTGTTTAATCAAAATTTTTATAATTAATAATTTTCGTATTAGTCACTCTACATACTTCAAGCTACTGTTCTATTCATTTATTAAAAGATACACTTCGAATTGACTTGGCGTTTTAACTCTAAATAAAATACCGAATCATACACTTTTCGAAATGATACTTCGCCAATTTAATTCAAAACTTATTTGCATTCCCCGTGATACTTTATATCTGAATTTCAGTTAAACAATAACAACAACTTCTGAAACTCTAACATTGCCATAAATACTTTTCCAACACCTTAAGCGAAAATGAAATCGACTTACTGTACAGTAAGATAAACAAATGTATTCAAATATAATTATATTTCTCCAACATCGCATTCCAACACTCAATTTAAACGCTATTTCCCAATCTTTCTGCGTCAAACAGCAAGAAAAATCCATTTTCCAGTGCTCGAGGTCCTTGCAATATTCAGTTTGTTGAAAGATAAAAATGTAAGTGTGTGCTACCCAAAACCCCAAATAAAATAACGACTTTCTTCGAATGATATTTTCCCCGACACCAAATCCCTCCCTTAAATCTTAATTAAACAATATCCCTGGCCATGAAACTTCATAACCCAAAAGGAAACGTCGTGTAAACACTCGAGCGAATACTCAGACGTGGCTTTCTATTGAGAGAAGAGGAAAGCCTAAGAAGAAGGGGGAAAGGGTTCCGTCATTGTGATCCAGGACAAAAAGGACACTTTCCCCCGGAAACAATCCTTTCGCTGAAAACCTGGAGCGGATTCCGGAGAGATGGGGGTGGAATTTCTCCCGTTACAGACAATGAAAATGCTGAGTGAGAAAGAATTTCTAGGTGGTTTATCCCGAATGGAAAAAAAGGGTGCCGGGAACGAATATCATCTTTGTGCAGACAGAGGTGGTCTTTTGTTCAGCCACTACTTGTGGAAGATGGGAGGGTTTTTTTTTGTGAATAGGTTAATAATTAAACTATTAAGGTTAAACTATTAAACTATTAAGGTTAAAGTAATAGTTATTAATAAAATCTTTCACACCCGAATTGTGCTTATTGATACACAATAAAGGATAAAAAGAATTATACTAAGAAAATGCATCTTGATGATCTTGGGGAATATTACACAACTCATCAAGCAATGCCCTCCGAAGTTCCGGTTGACAGGTGGGTGGGGGCTGACGGGCTGGAATTCATCGGCCAAGCATATCCCACACATGCTCTATTGGATTCAAGTCCGGTGAGTATGCTGGCCAATCCATACGGGTGATATCCTCCAATTGAAGGCATTCATCTACAATGTTTGCACGGTGAGGACGGGCGTTGTCATCCATAAACAGAAATTCAGCACCCATGGCGCCCCGAAACAAACGTACATGTTGTTCCAGAATGACATCCCGATAGATGTGGCCTGTCATCGTTACACTCTGAACATGCAGGTAAGTTCTGGAACCAAGAATAATTCCTCCCCAAACGAGCCATCCTGCACCACCGTAACGGTGTCGTTCAATGGTGTTCTCTTGGTGGTAACGGGTACCTGGCGCTTTCCATATGAAAGTCCGGCGAGAATCAGACTACAAAACACTGGACTCTTCGGAAAACATCACACAAGACCACTGTTGCGGTGTCCACAATGTATGCTCTCTACTCCAGGTTAATCGCAGGCGACAGTGAGTTGCGGTAAGTGGAACACATCTGACAGTCTACGAGCATATAGACCAATGAGCCCTAAGCGTCTGTACACGGTCTGCCTTGAAACTGTCGTACCGGTAGATGAAGAGAGTTGACGAGACAGGTCTGATGCTGTGCTCCGTCTGTTTCTTTTGGCAGTAACGGCTAAATACCGGTCCTCATTCGGCGTTGTAACTCGGGGGCGACCTGTGCTGTAACATCTACTCACATTACCATCATCTTGGAATCGTTGCCAAAGCCTGGAGATGACACTCTGGGTGATTCCAAGTTCCTCGGATACTTCCAGCTGGGTACGTCCATATTCCAGTCGTCCGATAATTCTACCACGTAAAAAATCATCCAAATGCTTCCTTTGTGCCATAACTATGCGGTTATTGCACTGAAAGGCTTTTAAAGCGCTTGTGAACAATTTTACTTCTTTGCCACCATTCCTTATATACCTCTCTCTTACACTCTCGTCATTGTGATGTACTATCCGCGCCATCTGGTGGTCTCCTGTAATTTGCATATTCTTCTTCAAGATGTGTGTGATAATTCTACAGGTGAAATTTTTATTTTAGAGTTCAATTTCTGTGTGATTCTGAATTATCCTTAATTTATGGACATGAGTGCATCTAAATAAATTATTTATTTATATAATTTTTAGGAATGATTAAAATGTTTTGATAATATATTTGCAAGTTATCTAAAAAATAAATATGCTAAAACATAAATATAACATATATATATGTTCAAATAAATATGTTCTTAAAAAAATAAATAGGTTCAAATTTTTAATTTAATTCCCTTTTTTAAAATTAAATTTTTATCTATGTATTATTTTCATCTGATTTAGATTTATTTCTGTTCCTTCTTCGTTCCTTATTTCAAATCTTCTATTCATTTAATAAGGCACAACAATATCTTCATCTGAAAAGAAAACATCTTTGTAGTCCAGAAATATATTTTGTATACGTTCCAATAAGTATGTGAAATATGTTATTATTTCGTAGTCTTATGGAATACAAGAAGCGAAAATGTTTATTGTAAACAAAACAGGAAAAAAAAAAGTTTAAATAAATGTAAGCTTAATATTTCCTTTTAGTTTCCTAATAAAACCAAAAAATTCTTTTTCGAGCCATTGCTTTTCTATAGACCAAAAGGGGAGGAAAAACAACTCGGCCCCATGAGACTACAGGCTCTCCTGGAAATAGCTTTTTTCTTTAAGAATCAAAAATATCCTTTAAAATCTTTGTTCGTGGGTTTATCATGCTTACATACACAAATCTTAAACCTTTCTACATTTATTCGAGTGTACTATGTTATTTTTGCCAAATTGTTTCGATGTTTCTTGAGTGTAAACGAAATTTTATTTAAATAAAGGCAATTAAATTAATTGTTTGAGTTTGAATTTGATGTTATTATTTTCTTTTCGGGATTTTTTTTTTGGGAGGGGGGATGGAGAAGTTTCACATCAAACAATTAAACTTCAATTAACAATTAAACATAATTATTAATTCATAATAAAACGTTACTAATCAACAGTTAAACTGCACATCTTATTCAGCAACGAGCAGTTAAGTCGATGCGTAAGCGCATCTCACATTGATAGTTAGGCTACCTGGAGCGAGTTTTCTGCATTTTCTAAATAAACATGTCAGTGACTCATGCAAATGTGGGGCAGTTACCTCTAAAATTCCATCTTGAATGCAAAGCCCGTCTTTCATTATACAACAGTGGGCATGATAAATAAGTAGACAGTTTTGCCCAACAAGTTCCCAACAAGCGTAAAGGAGGTCTGAGGTTCGAATCCGCTGGCGGTTTGGTTTAGTTTGTCGCTCTACGTCATCTTTTGCACACGAGCGCTAAGCAGACTGAGACATACAGTTTAATCTAGATTCCGAACCACTCACAAACATTCATGAATAGATCGAATAGAATATTCCAAATGGTTTAGTTGAATTACCACTTACTTAATCATTTCTTTAGAGTTATAATTTACCTAGAATATTTATCTATATATATATTATTATATAGTTCACATACTTGCTATATATATATACCTTGTTCAACGTTTCAATCGTTTATGAAATAATTTTATTCATCCACTCAAGTTCAAATGCATTTCTTGAAACTTATAGTGGATGAAACTTGATGTCAATACAGTTTTTCCAAATATTAATTCTTTAATTAAATTTAATTATTTAATTTTAGTTTTTTTAGATTTAAGTTGCATGCATCTACCGATAGATGGCGTCAGATGTAAAAGGAAAATTTCAACTTTATTTATAAAGGATATTCTGCAATATAGTGAGAAAAAAAAAGTAGGAATTGGCTTTAAATTTTTTTATATTTTTTTATATTAACTACTGGTTTCTTTTCATTTTTCTTCCAAGAATAAAATTCTTTTCATAAACGAAATAGAATAGTTCGAATAGAACACTTCAAATGGTTTCTTTGAATTACCGCTTACTTATTCATTTCTTTAGAGTTGTAATCTACCTAGAATATTTATTGATTTATCGGCACCAATTTCTCAGTATACTGTAATTCAAATATTTGTATTCTGTTTATTCTTTTATAGTATATCAATAAGCACAATTCGGGTGTAAAAGATTTTATCATTAACTATTACTTTAACCTTAATAGTTTAAGAACTATTCACACACAAAAAAAACTCCCGTCTTCCACAAGTTGTGGCTGAACAAACGACCACCTCTGACTTCACAAAGATGATATTCGTTCCCGGCACCCTTTTCTTCCAGGCGGGATAAACCACCCAGAAATTTGTTCTCACTCAGCATTTCCATTGTCTGAAACGGGAGAAATTCCACCACCCCACCCTCTCCGGAATCCGCTCCAGGTTTTCAGCGAAAGGATTGTTTCCGGGGAAAGTGTCCTTTTTGTTCTGGATCATAATGGCGGTACCCTATTCCTCTTCTTCTTCTAAGGCTTTCCCTCTTCTTTGAATAGGAAGCCACGTCTGAGTATTCACTTCAGTGTTTACACGGCGTTTCCTTTTGGGTTACGAAGTTTCATGGCCAGGGATATTGTTTAATTAAGATTTAGGGAGGGATTTGGTGTTGGGGAAAATATCATTCGCAGAAAGTCGTGTGGCTCGTCATTCTATTTGGGGTTTTGGGGTAGCACAAACTGTATGTTTATCTTTTAACAAACCGAATTTTGCAAGGACCACGAGCACTGGAAAAGGGATTTTTCTTGCTGTTTGACACTTCCAGAAAGATTGGGAAATAGTTGTTAAAATAGTGTTGGAAATAGTGTTGGGAAATAGTATTGGAATGTGATGTTGGAGAAATATAATTCTATTTGAATACATTTGTTTTTCTTACTGTAAGTGGATTTCATTTGAGCTCAAGGCGTTGGAAAAGTATTTATGGCAATGTTAAGAGTTTCAGAAATTTGGGTTATTGTTTAACTCAGCTCCAGATATAAAGTATCAGAGGGAATACAAGTAAGTCGTGAATTAAATTGGCGAAGTATCATTTTAAAAAGTGCGTGTTTTGAAATTTTATTTGGAGTTAAAACGCCAAGTGAATTCGTACATTTATCTTTTATTAAATGAATATAACAATAGCATGAAGTATATATATAGATATACTAATAACAAAATTATTAATTATGATAATTTTGATTACACAATAGGGAAAATTGGTTAATTTATGATTTAGAAAGGCTGGTTTTGTTGCAATGCTTTGTTGGATTTGGTTTGTAAGTAAGGTTGGTAACAGCCAACCTTACTAAGTTTAAGTAATTTTTTCAGTTAAATGAAAAACCTAAGGTAAGTTAAATTGGCGAAGTATCATTTCGAAAAGTTTGGGATTCGGTATTTTATTTGCAGTTAAAACACCAAATGGATTTATATACTTTCATCTTTTAATAAGTAAATATTTCAGTAGTTTGATATATATAGGGATACTAATACCAAAATTATTAATTACAATAATTTTGGTTAAACGATAGGGATAACTGGTTAATTTACGATTTAGAAAGGCTGGTTTTGTCAGAATGCTGCGGAAGATATGCTAGAAGATATGCCACGGACGCGAGTAACAGTACCTGCACAACGCTCTACAATCCTATTAGACCGGGACATAAGGTTTAAAGTGGATTCCGAACCACTACAAACATCGAATCCAAAACTTGTGGTATCGAGCAGCAAAATGCTAGCCACTCAGCCATCGGGATAGTGTAAAAAAAATTACGTGTTATAATGTGTTATGTGTATTTATTATGTGTGATTCAATCCGTTTTAATTTGCGTACATGCATTTATCATTCATATGCCATGCATCGTTTTCCAGTGAAAAGTGATGCCACCAATGAATGAGAATTGATACTCAAATACTAATTATTTTAAATAGAAATAATGATATTTTTACTTATATTTCAAATATAATAATACTAGTATGCTTTAATCCTCATTAACGTGTGCTATTAGCAATAACAGATTCTATTAACTAAAAACTCGATAAGAATGGAATGCAATCCATTGCTACGAATATCGATTCAATACCATCGAGACATGGAGCTGAGTGAATATTTATTACCTCTTTTCGATTAAGCGACCGACTATAACAATCGGACGACACAAAAGCCTTGTAGCCTTCCACCTTACTTAATAATTGCAACGATTCACTTCCATCCATTTCCAAATTCCCTTTGTGGAATATCCATTAATTACCGCCACTGAATCACTTTTCGCGGCAATTGTCAATCGAACAGCCCTGAATGCTGATCTCTAGGCAAAAGCTGCAAAGAGAGAAACCGTGGAAATGAGGAACCCATTGTGCTAGCGACACAGCCTCACGTTTTCGATCAACATTTTGGCAATGCGGGAATGGCAACACCCTTTTATCAAAAGAATCTTTTCAAAAGTGTTCTGAAGCTTGGATGTTTGGAAGAGAGCTCGTTTTGAAATATTTTTTTATTTATTATTCTCTGATGAATTATCTGTTAATGAATTTAGTTGAGGTTTATTATTATTCTGGTGTGTAGTACTTTTGTTGAGTTTTGGATGGCGCAGAAGTGTCTATCTGAATTGAAATGCCACGGTTCCGGCAGAGTTCGCAGTTTTATAAAATAAATGGTGTTAAAGTTTTAGTAGCTGGAGTAGTTAATTCATTAGTTTGAGTTTTAATGGTTTAGAGAATTTTACATGATGATGCTGAAGTTAGAGTTAGTGTAACCGGTGCAAGGATTGTTTTCGGTTTGATTCACTTATTCAATGCCCAGTTGAAAAATGTGATTTCATATTTCAATAGTCTGTGAAGAATACGATCAAATCTGATTAATATAGGATAGCTCATCTTTTTTGAAAGAGCTTTGTAATTAGATTTATTTAACTTTTATTAAAATTACCAACTGCTTATTGTAATGTGAAATATTCATTAACAAAAAATGTAAACGTTAATAGTAGAATTTAATAATCAATAATAAATTACTTTCCAATTTCTGAATCGAATTTTTTTTTGTACCGACTCCCGACTTCTGCTGCTTTATGTCCAATTTATTTGCCCTCTGGTCTTAGGCACCATAGGCTTCAGGTTCGAATCCTGGCTGTGGCATGGATGTTTATGAGTGGTTCGGAATCCACGTTAAACTGTAGGTCCTGTTCTACCAATTACCCCAAATTGTACAAACAATGACTGTAGAGTGACAAATCAAACCAATCTAACTCTTTATAGAAATTTTATGAATTCTGGCCTTTACTAATGGTTTTAGAAAATTTTCAAAATGAATTTAAGAGTTTTCATTGAAATTTATGTGAACAAGGTTTCTGACATCACTAAAACATTTTGACAATTTTAGACGAGTAATATTTGCACTCACTTAAACGATATTCTTGTACTCTAAATTTGATTATAAAAAAATATGTGTCCTATGCCGCTTTCTTGGCAATATTTGTTTCATTTCGCCAACAGATAAATGAGCCTGAATGGCCGAGTGCCTAGTTCTCTGGCGCTCAGTGCCATGTGTGTTTGTAGTGGTTCAGAATCCACTTTAAACTGTAGGTCCCGGTTTAAAGTTTTGTGGTTTTGTCAGTCTTCAACCCTCGTGATTCCTCGCTAAAAGTGAAACTGCGTAATACCTTTATCCATGACCCAGTCGCCGGCGACAGAGTCTTCTAGACCTGGTGTAGGCTTTCCTGTACCAGGGGGATTAGTAACAACAACAGATAAATGAGCTATATTTAATACGTAAGTACCCAGTTTTTATTGATACATAAACATTGAAAATTGATAAACTTTTTCATCAAATTCTAAAAATGTAAGTATATTTGTGTTAAAAGTAAAGAATAATTAAAAAATTAATGAATAGCTTAACTCAAAGATGGTGCAGAGGATAAAATAAGCTAGAATGGGATGAATTTAATAGTAGCATTAATAGACCTCACCCCTGACTTATTTTTCTATTCCTACTATTACTTCACACTCTCCCTATATGCATCTTGTTCAAAATTTCAATCGTTCATAAAATACTTTTTATTCATCCACTCCAGTTCAAATACATTTTTTTGGACATGTAGTGGAGGACACTGGATGTTAATACAGCTTTTTCAAATATTAATTCATTCATTTTAGTTTTATATGGGAGAAAAAATTTCTCTTATATCAGATATTTAGCAGGATATAAATTTAGGAATCAATACCGTCAGTGGCGAAGAGCTGGAAAAAAATTTCTTTTTTTATTGTGGGCTCTAGTCTGAGTGAAGGAGGGAACAAAGTGGAAAATGAAACTTGTGAATAAATGAGTGAGAGAGATGGAAAGCGTGTATGGGAGAGAGAGAGATAACTTAAAAAAATGAATAAAAATTATTTATATAGGACTTTTTGCAATAGAGTGAAAATAAGTAGGAATTGACTTAAATTTTTTTTTTGTATATTGCTTGTTTGTGGTACGCTTTCAGTTTGATGGCCTATTCCAAAAAACAATAACGCTATGTTAATAGTTTACAAAATTGTAACATATTAGGATTTTTATGAAAATTTTTTACAATTTACATTTTTTCGTTTATTTTACATTGAAGTGATCAATATTTTATAAAAAAGAGAGAGAAAAAAGTATACACAATAGAAGACGGAAAAAAAATCACCCTTTTTTTCACCCTTTTACTTTCCTAAAAACGAAAGCGACGTCAGTTTCGATATCTTCCTTAACAAGCCGATGCCCCCAGAACTGGGATCCCTGCCCTTTTGTTATTTTTCCCTTTGTTTGCCCAACCCCCTACTCTCCCTAACAGCCCGACGGGGCGGAGATGAAGTGTAAAGACGATCATTAACGGATTTTTAAGTGCTAGATGCAGAGGGGGACCCAGGGATCGATACTCACCTGTGGTGCAGTTAATAAGGAGAGATTCAGCGAGTTTCTACCTCCATCCCTTGGAACATCACAAGAAGCTTTCTCGAAGATTTTCGATGCAGTTGTTTATTAGCATTGATAAATTTTATTTCACGGTTTGCTTATCGGTATTTAAAAACCTTTTATCATTTCTTTAATAATAATTCAGTGGTAAAAAAAGTTTATTTTCACAAGACTATTCGAAAGCAAACAAAGATTTATCTAGAAGTAAAAACGATACTAATGTAACGTGCTTCTTTTAACTGTCATTCTGTCTCTTAAATTATCCGAGAATTATTTTATGAATGGCAACACGCATATTTAAAAAAAAACAAAACAGAATCGTTTGTTGTTCTTTTTTTTTTCAATTCCTACTATTAGCTCACTCTCTCCCTATATATATCTTGTTCAAATTTTCAATCGTTCATAAAATACTTTTTATTCATCCACTCAAGTTCAAATACATTTTTCTTTAACTTGTAGTGGATGACACTGGATGTTACTACAGTTTTTTCAAGTATTAATTCATTCATTAAATTAAATTCATTATTTTTAGTTTATTTTTTAAGATTTAAGTTGCATGTATCTAATAATAGATGGCGCCAGATGTAAGAGGAAAATTTCAACTTAAAAAGTAGGAATTGACTTTAAATTTTTTTATATTACTTGTTTTATGAATGGCAACACGTGTAATTTTAAAAAAACAGAACCATTTGTTTCCCTTTATGAAATCAAATTATAACATTCTTTCTTATTTTCTCTGTCCTGTAATTATAATACCCATTTTATTAATGTAATTCAATTCATTTTTTGCTTCAACTAAAAAAATAATTTGTACGGCATTTTTAATTATAAGCTTTGTATTCTAAAGCTTATAATTAAAAAAAGAAACCTCAAGTTTTCACGAGGGAAACTTAAAAAGTGGACTGATTAAAATCTAAAATAATAATTTGTATACCAGAAAAGATAACATTGCTTCTGAAGATAATGACACCATAATAATGTGATGACAGCCAACTGAGTTCAGTAGTTTTCTCCGTCCTCTCTTAGACAACACAAGAAGATTTCTCGAAGATTTTCGATGCAGTTGTTTATTAACATTGCTTTATTTTGATAAATTTTATTTGAGGGCTTAAAACTTTTATCATTTCTTTAATAATAATGCAGTTGTAATAAAAGGTTGTTTGCTTTCGAAAGACATTCGATTAGCAAGTAAAGATTCATCTAGAAGTAAAACCGATACTAATGTAATGGGATTCTTTTTACTCTTAACTGACATTTTGTCTCTTAAATTACCCGAGAATTATTCAGTTCCTACTATTAACTCACCCTCCTCCTATATATATCTTGTTCAAATTTTCAATCGTTCATAAAATAATTTTGATTCATCGACTCGAGTTCAAATACATTTTTTTAACTTGTAGTGGATGACACTGGGTGTGAATACAATTTTTTGCAAGTGTTAATTCATTCATTAAATTAAATTCATTATTTTTAGTTTTTTTCACATTGAAGTTGCCTATATCTACCAATAGATGGCGCTAGATAAACATGAAAAAAATAAATGAAAATTATTTAAAGAGGACTTTCTGCAATAGAGTGAAAAAAAAGTAGGAATTGATTTAAATTTTTTTTTTTTATATTACTTGTTTTTAAAATCAGAATTGTTTGTTTTCTTCTTTCTTTTCTTTAGAGAATCAAACTATAACATTATTTCCTGTTTTCTCTGTCCTGTAATAATAATACCCATTTTATGAATGTAATTTTATTTTGTTTTCTGAAACTTATAATTAAGAAAATGAACTTCACATTTTCACGAGGAAACCTTACAAAGTGGACGGATAGAAATCTAAAATAATAATTTGTACACCTAGAAAAAATAACATTGTTTCTGAAGATAATGATACCATAATAATGGGATGACAGCCAACTGAGTTCAGTCGTTGATGAGTTCAGTGAGTTTCCTCCATACCCTAGAATATCTCCTGGAAGATTTTTAATGCACTTGTTTATTAACATTGATAAATTTTATTTGATAGTTTGCCTATCGATATTTAAAAACTTTTATCACTATTTTATAATAATGCGGTAGTAATCAAAAGTTGTCTGTGAATAATAAAAGAATAGTATTGTGAAAGACATTTGATTCACAAGTAAAGATTTATCTAGAAGTAAAAAACGATACTAATGTAACGGGCTCTTTCTTCTCTTAATTGTAATTCTGTCTCTTAAATTATCCGAGAATTATTTTATGAATGGCAACACATGCATTTTTTTAAAAATAGAATCGTTTCTTTTCTCTCTCTCTGTTTCTTTACAGAATTCTTTAGAATTTTATTTGAATAGAATAGATTATTATTAGATAATTATTTTAATAGAATTTTATTTTTTTCCTTTATGTAATTCTTTCCTATTCTTAACTGCAATTCTATCTCTTAATTATCCAAGAATTATTTTATGAATGGGAACACATGTATATTTTTAAAAAAACAGGATCGTTTGTTTTCTTTTTTTCACGTATAAAATCAAAATGTAACATTTTTTCCTATTTTCTCTGTCCTGTAATTATTAGTAATAATTTAATGTAATTCAGTCCAATATTTTGCTTCAATTAAAAATAATTTGTAAGGTAGTTTTCGTTTTCTAAAGGTTATAATTAAAAAAAAATGAACCTTAAATTTTACCAAAAGGAAAACTTAGAAAGTAGACGGATAAAGATCGAAAATAATAATTTGGGCACCAGAAAAGATAACATTGTTTCTGAAGATAACGACACCATTATAACTTGGTGATATCCAATTGCGTTCAGTAGTTGATGTGTATTTTCTGATATTAAATTGCTTGATACACTAGAATAATATATTAGTCGAGTATTATTATGTCTGCACACGGAAATGAAATCTATGCTTTCCATATGAACTATTTGCACAGACTAATAACATTGCTAGGCAGACTGTCTTGGACCACTATTGAGCTGCTGGCCCACTGATGATGATGATGATGATGAATAACCTTGGTAAACACATGGTTTGTCACAGACGTAATTTTTCATATTTTCAAATACTTTAATTCGAAGAACTTATATCTTTATCAAAAATTACACTATCACATATGGTTTAATAAATAAATAACTATGTTTTTCTTTAATTTTTACATCAATTCCAGACACTGTATAATTTTTTCAAAAATAATCTCTTTTACTTTGATTGCAAGATAGACAACTAGAATAAAAGAGGTTTATGACTCAATTTTATTGCCGTAAATGTGGACAAATATAAATTACATGTTTTGCATATTAATTTTAACGGAAAGAAAGAGGAATAGATCATTATAGAAAGAGGCTAGAGATAGAGTAATCCCAAACAAGTCCTAATACAGTTTAAAATTATTCCACGTGGTCCCTCACTTTGAAAATCTGCCATGGCGTCCACAAATATCGATGAATATCCAGAACCTGAAGAGAATGAAAATAATGATCATAATGTTGAAAACGACAAAAGTTTCAGCATGTTCAACCATTTATGGACACGATGTAAACATTTGAATCATTTGTTAACTTAAGCAGATCTAAATGATTTAAAATATATATTTAAATATGTATAAAAAATTCGAAGAAGTAAGGTTAGCTATTTTCCAAGAAGATAGAAAGATACAACATATTGTAGTAATATCAAGTCAATGACGAATACTCTAGAACATGTTCATAACGCAAATGAATGTTGTTTGTTTATACATTCATCAAAAATTCACCTTAAAATGTCCTTAAGATATCGCCAAACCAAATTCTGTTAGTAAAGGATTATATACGCCTATAAGATATTCTATAAGTTTAGGAATGTCCCTTTTGTCACAAGCTAAACCATTACGTTTAGTTTGCGTGCCTTGCACAAATCATCAAACCTCTTTTTCTTCTCTTCTGTGCACACCTCACCCCCTACTAGTTAGAATAGTGAGAGTGAAACATTTGGAGGCCATCATGTATGCCAGAAGCCATGAATACAGAAAGATCCCACCAGACAGTTCACCTATCGATACGAGATGCTTTTACACACATTGTTGCAATAGTCATCGAAATTCCTTGTTTCTGAAAGAATGGCTGAAATGTAACTAATTCAGTGTTACCTGGAGTATTCCGCAAATGTCCCTTCTACAATGCGGCCGTCTTATGCCACCATAATTTTCTACGAACAATTCCTTCCGAGCCCAATGGAAACGCATCCCATCCAACAGATTTATCGTACTTATTCGCGGAATAAATATGTTCTGTTCAACATCAGCAATCAAGTTTGTTAACAAGCACCTCTGATTCAAAAACCAACAACTTATCGCTGGAAAAATAAAACAGCAAGTTGAAAAGTAACATATATTTTTTCAATTCCTACTATTAGTTCACGCTATCCCTATATATATATCTTATTCAAATTTTCAATCTTTCATAAATTACTTTTTATTCATCCACTCAAGTTCAAATGCATTTTTTTTAACTTGTAGTGGAGGACACTTGATTAGATTTATTTAAATTTCTTACTGTAAAAAAAAAGACAACAGATTTGTTGGTACCAATTCAATTACTGATTTTCAGTTAAAGATGCTCAAAACATAACCT
The DNA here is from genome assembly GCA_021605075.1 of Caerostris darwini. NCBI lineage: Eukaryota > Metazoa > Arthropoda > Arachnida > Araneae > Araneidae > Caerostris > Caerostris darwini. Next base: position 160,230 of record BPLQ01005205.1, read on the forward strand.
ATACCTGTCTTATGTTTCTGATACACATCGAATATAGAATCAATGCCTGTTGTTTCCAACTTCTATTATTAGTTTACACTCTCCCTATATATATCTTGTTCAAATTCCAAATCGTCCATAAAATACTTTTTATTCATCCACTCAAGTTCAAATGCAATTTTTTTAACTTATAGTGGAGGACACTTGAGGTTAATACAGTTTTTTTCAAATATTTATTCGTTAATTAAATTCAATTAATTAATTTTTTTCTCTTCTATAAGATATTCAGCAGGATATAAATTAAGGAAAAAATACCATTAGTTGCGAAACGTGTAGATCCGTGGAAAAAATTTCTTTTTCAGATTTTTTTTTTCATTCTGTGTTCTAGTCTGTGTCAAAGAGGGAACAAAATGGAAAAGGAAACATATGAATTTTGAATTTACATGAATTTCTTTATTACTAAAAAAAAGTGAATTAAAATTATTTATAAAGGACTTTCTGCAATAGAGTGAAAAGAAAGTAGGAATTGACTTATTATATTACTTGTTCGTGATAAGTTTTTGATATTGAAAACAGATTCGTATGCGCATCACTTATTTTGACCTTCAGTACATTCATTTTCTCTTCAAATTCATACAGTGCAACCACCGATTGTATGGAAAATTGGCAGAACCTGAAGAATTTATATATCGACTGACCAAATAATAAGATAGCAAATTTAGTTTACAAGCAAGTAATGTAATGGAATAAATATGAAATAAAGTGAAAGGAAAATTAAATAAAATGCACTAAAATAAATTAATTTCATTTTTTAAATTCACCTTTCATAGCAGCAGGCTGGCTTTGTCTGATGGTAACTGCTGCTAGTGTTTAAATAAAACTCAAATTAGATACTAAATTAAAACTGAAACAACGATAAAAAATATTTTAATGAGAAACAAATACCTGAGTAGTTTAATAATGAAACTGTTTCCTGTCCTAAATAGTGACAGTAGATTCTGAAAGCTGACGCGACAGTAGATTTTAAGATAACTTAAAACAAGCCTTGAAGCTTTGAATTGTGTGGATTTAAATGAATGCAGCTGAAGAAGGGTTTCCCCTAAAACTTTAAAACTGTTCGTTTATTCGAATGAGCGAATCCTTTTGGTTGGAGTGAGACAAAGAAATTTTCACTGAACCTGTTAGTGGGAATAAATTAAATCCGGGGAGCACAAACATTCGGAAACACAATCAAACTCGTCACCAATGAATCTTCGCCTGTGAGATTCAAATTTGGCTCTAAGGGATCGTCTAATAATTTAATATCTTAATTATAGGTATCTTTTTTCTTATGCCAAAAAATTCAGCAGATTTTCAAATCAGTTAAAAATTGTTGGTATATATCTATATATATTTTGCTATAATAAATTAAAATACCTTTGTTATGATAAAGAGATTCCTAGTTTTATGAATTTGGGAGATCTTGTGAATCTTTATGGATAAGAAGATCTTGTGGATCTCTGTGGATAAGATCTTGTGAATTTTTGCGGATAAGAAGATTTTGTGAACTTTTATGAATAAGAAGTTCTTGTAAATTTTTGTGAATATTAGTGGATAAGACGATCTTGTGGATAAGAAGATCTTGTAAATCTTTATGGATATGAAGATCTTGTGAATCTTTATGGATATGAAGATCTTGTGGATCTTTGTGGATAAGATCTTGGAGATTTTGTGTTGAGTTTTTGATTTGAGAGTGTTCCGTTCGAAACCAGGCAAACGATATTGAACCAAAACTGTCCTGTTTTGAAAGTAATGAACACGGTACATCCATTCGAACGTAAAGGCAGCAGTATATAGTACAAAACCCACTTACACCGCTGCTTCCTGGGCAATGCTGAATCTACTATGCATTTGACTTCGCAATGGTGAATAATTTTAAGCTAAAGGGGAAATAGTATGGCGATAATAACAAATAATTAATAATGTGTTCATTTGTCTAATTTCATCGATATTAATCATTCTGTTTTGAACATTTATAAAAAGAATTGTTTGAATACGCCCAGGGGTAAATGTAACAATGTTAAAATGTAATAAATGTTATGTCCAGTGATAAAGAGTGATAAATGTAAAGTTCATTTTTTCATTGAAAATCTATTTTTATGCATTTAGTTTGTTTTCATTGATTTCATTTTACATACGTTTAAAATTAGAAATAATAGTTTTGATATTAAAGCAATTATAAGCCGGTTCAGGACTGGAGCGTTACATTTTCATATCCAACTTGAAATGTTAATCATTTCCAAACAATACCTTATTTGAAAAATCTAAATACAGCATCGTGTATAGAAAGGTTTAAAGTTTCCAATGGAGAGCCGCGTGTCCTGTAGCTGGAAGAGAGAGGAGGGAGTTGTCTTAGAATCCGACTCATGTTATATAGCTTCCGCTGTTGTATCTCTGGATCTAGACGAGTTACGGCTGTGATCAAGGGCTCATTGGAAAGGTCTTGGCTAGATTTAATTGAATATAATAATAAAAGCCACCACGATATAAAATTTATTCTTGTAAAATCCAAAAATAAATGAAATCTTGGATGATATTTTATAATCCCTGCTTATATGCAACGAAGGTGGAAGTAAAATTTGAAGACATATATTGTAGAAGGTAGAGGAACTAAAGACAAATCCATAAAGTCAAGTCATATGTAAATATACAGTTTAAGAACCGCATCAGGGGTCGAAAATTAGTAAGGGGGAACCAGGGGTCAAAGAACGTTACTCTTCTAGTAGGATTGATGTCCTTGAGCCATTAAATATAAGTGATATGAAGCCTATTATAACTGTAGAAGAGTCTATGGACTTTGATTTTAATAAGGCAAGCGTATAGGTTGTTCCTTCTGATTACAATATCAAACAGCCTTCTTTCCTTTCCTTGTCTCCTCATTTTTTCCCCCTCAACTCTACTGTCCCTGCAAATCTGCTCACAAAGATGTTTTATACATAGAAAAACTGTATAGCCAAGAAAACTGTGACTCCATGATTTTCTTTTTATAATGACAATGAATTTAAATTTGACAGTTGTATCTTGGTATACTTCCTTCTAGATGTACACCAAACCAAATGTATACCAAACTTGTGTCGTACAACTCCTCCCCCTTGTACCTATAGCTATGTGCCCTCTCAGCAGTTAGAAAGGTGAGGGTAGAACATTGATGGGCCACGCATATTCATGAACAGAGCACAGATGTATGTTAATGGAAGGATAATGCCTCCAGGAAGCATTTTAGAGATAATTGCTCAAATTTTGCGTTTCGTATGCGAGAAAACCAGATAAACTCCCACTCTCCAGTTCGACTGCCGATGAGAGATGGTTTTACATACATTGTTACTATCACCGTCGAGTCTCCTCGTTTTTGAAAGATTTGGCAAAGATTATCAAGTGCGCTAATCGTATGCTAAACAAAACTTTCCGCATCCAAACAGGACTACTTTAACAAGCTGGACTTATTAACAAAGCAGACGTTTACTATGAAGATACTATGAAGAACTGTTCCGTCGAATTTTGAGACCATACAAAGACTTGAAAATAAAATCCTACGTATGATTACAAATTCGCCCTGATTTTTCAGAAATAAGGATATCAGACATGCTCTTCCGCTGTCAAGTATTAAGAAATTTGTTTATAAAATTGCGCAAAATTTTTATAAATCCATTCCAAATATTAATAATTCTGTTTAAATGATCTAAGCAACTATGATGACGACATTTCTGATTTCAAAAATCTCAAAAGACCTCGCGCTGTTCTGAATATTATTCATTAACATTTCGATATCCTCCTTTCCGAATGACCATGCAGTTTCTCCGCTGAGTGACAATTTCTCCTCCAACTATTTTTGTTTCTATTGCTTTTTTTATATTACCTTTTATTACTTAAAAATTATAATAATATTAAAAAAATAATAAATTTATGCATATATAAATTTAAAAAGAAAAACTTTACAAATTAATTTTTTAAATAAATTAATATATATCTTACCCTTTTTCTATCTAATCAATGGGCTTAAATCTTAAGAAACTTATCTCATGCTCAAAGCAGGAGGAGATAGTGGTTGCTAGGCAACCAAGGCTCTCCGTCAACCTGGCAAATCGTCGTCTACTATGTAGACTACACTATTTTATAAAGATAGTTTTTTTTAATAAAAATTAATCATTTGTTGCTTGCACTGATATCGTTTGTGGAACTAAAAACGCTTTACCAAGACTACAAGAGGAATTGAGTCTTGTTTTGAATAATTGCAGAACCTCTTGATTTTCATAGCGCCTTGATGACCGCTTGGCTAGTGCTCTAGCGCTCTGTACCACATGTTACGAGCTCGAGTCCCGGCGGTGCCATGGATATTTGTAGTGGTTCAGAATCTACTTTAAACTGTAGGTCTCGGTCTGTTTAGTCCAATGCGTGCGCAAGATGACGGTACAGCGACAAAAAAAATCCAATCTCGAATTTCACTTTATGTAAAAATTTTGAAAAAAAATAATTTGTCTTATTTTTTGGGCACAGTAGTATACTAAACAAAATTTGCATCATCTAAACAGGACTACTTTACCAAATTGGACTTATAGGATCTAAGGTTCTAGACTTTACCAAATTGGACAAAAAGCTTTAGTTAAGCAAAAGCTTAACTTAAAGCCAGTATATATTTTTTTTCGATAAAAATTAATCATCTCTTGGCTGCTCTGATATCGTTTGTGGAACAAGAAACGCTTTACCAAGACTACAAGGTGAACAAAGTCTTGTTTTGAATGATTCCAGATCTTCTTGAATTTCATTTTATGTATGGCCCCCTTTACAGTCTTCTTAAATTCGCTTTTCGGATGCGATTGTTACGCTTCTTCACAAACTTTTCCAAACTTTCAATTCCTAAAGCGTTCCATAAAAGAAAAGGATTTTCTTAAGTGCGCCGCCTTCTATTCTTTGGTCCCCCAGAAGAAAAGGGAAAGTGTTTATGAGCCTTAAAACAATCTTTAAACTAAAAAAAACAAAAACGTTCCTTTTACAAAAAGAAACTCTTCCCACCTTCTTTGCCTTTATTGCTGTGAAGGTTCTCAAAGAAATGAAACTTTGCAAAGCACAACCACAAGTAGAAGCAGTTTGCTTTCACTAAACACATTTATCTAGTCACTAAAAACCGAATTTATTGATATATATGTAGCATAACATGGGGTGCATGGGCAGTAAAAAAAGCTGTATTGCGTTTCATTTTCTATTAAAAACATGATACTTGGAAATAAATGGGGATTGCCCATGGCCGGCCTTTCGACTTGAACTATTTGACCTTGGCAGATATGTAGCGGATGCACCATTAATTACTGAGACATCTCATTCGCACAGTCTTGGCACAGTAATTTATGAAAAATACCTCAAAGGTTGGCATCTGAAAAATCTTATTTTCTTCACAATGAAAGGCGGCATGATGGCCAAGTGACTAGCGCTGTAGCATTTGGTAACACAGGCTCCAGATACGAATTCTGGCGGTGGCATGGATATTTGTAATGGTTCAGAATCTACTTTAAACTGTAGGTTCCGGTCTGTTTAGCCCTCGTGTGCACAAGGTGACCGTAGAGCGACAAACCATATCGCAATGGAAGATCTTTCGGGCCTACAAATTTATCGTATCCCCCCCAAGCAAAGAAAATGTAGATTTGACATCCCGGATCGAGTTTCGAACCAAATTCTATTAAAATTTTCGTTTACCATCTTTCCCCAGTGTGTGATGTGGCGTCAGGGCTAAAAATCAATCAAGGGCGAAAGCGTGGCAGGGATGATGTCTCAGTAGCCAATTACGCGTTTGAGCGGGAGGAGCTGCGTCTCTTAATTTCATCTCCTCTTCAATCGGCACTATATGTTAAGTGTATCTGCTGGTTCTGGTGTGGAAGCAGGGTTAGAAGCTAGTTGTAAAAGTATCTAAAATTGACAGCTTTATTAGTTATTAAAAATATATTTTAATATGAGTTGTAGTGACGATAGTTCTGCAAGGTCTTTACTCCCCCCCAAAAAAAAGGAAAATGCATTTTAATAAGCCTCTAACGGATGATGGAATTTCAATTTCAAGTGTGTTGGCTAAACTTTCGGACGAGTACCCGAGTGATGTCAGTTATGGCAGTGATGAAGAATTCATTAATTTCTAAGGTTTGCAATAACTTATCACTGTAATAAACTTTTAATAATTCCTTTATATTAAATATATGTTAGTGATAAAACAACATACAAAAATATATCATTTTGTAGCTTATTTTCATTATTTTATTATTGGGCCATAGGGGCCTGAATGGTCGAGCGGCAAGCGCTCTGGCGCTCGGTACCACAGGTTTCGGGTTCGAGTCCCGGCGGTGCCATGGTTGTTTGTAGTGGTTCGGAATCCACTTTAAAAAGTAGGTCCCGGTCTAATATGATCGTAGAGCGTTGCGGGGGCATTGTTACTCCGCGTCCGTGGCTTATCTTCAAGTGACACGCACCCCCTGGGTAATACAAAGTGAGTACGTCTGCGCAGCACTTGCCTTAAGGCATCTAAGACCAAGCTGTCTGTGTTTGCCAGCTGCATTAGAAAGAAGAAAAAAATTATTGTGGCATTTAGGAAATAATTTCTCTAGTACCTATCACACTTCGGCTCGTAGTCAAATTACTTAGGCCTAAATATTATTTAGCAATCAGTATGAAAGACGTAATTCTGTTTTATTACCGGTTTTTGTTCATATTCGTTACAAAAAGTAAATCTCCTTCTAGGAAAAAAACATTCTAAGGCTCCCGAAATCCCAATATGACAACAGCAATACAAGTCGATAATTCTTCACCAATTCTGAAATGTCCACAGTGATAACAGGTACCAACAGAAACTTAACAGAAAAAATCTTCCACTGTCTTGGAGGCGATTTCCAATAAACACAAGGTCAACATTGGACGAGTGATGAAGAATTCATTCCTCCCTAAGGTGCCCGTGATATTTCAATGTGATCAACTTTTTCATTTATATTAAATATTTGTTAGTAATAAAGCATCAAACGAAATTGCTGCATTTTGGGGCATATTTTCATTAATTTGTTAATGTGGCGAATAAGAAATAATTTTACCACTAGTGCTTGAAACGCGCTAATACGCAGTCAACATATTCTCTAAGGATAGGCCTAAATATTGCTTAGTAATCAGTATGATGCACATACTATTTAGGTAGCCACCCCGCAGCCCGCCTTGAATGTTTTTCCGTCCCGTGAGATTTTTTACAAAATAAATTTTATAATGGCCAAAATAGTGAAAACTAATGTATTAAAATGTATATTATTTTTTCATCCATATATTCAAACTTACATCAAATATGTAAAAGAAATAAGAAAACTTATTTTATTGCTGCTTTTGAAAGCCGATTCAGTAATTTAGAATTAGACAAGTACAACAAAATTTTTGAAACATATTCATCTCCTTTTCATGTTGAATTCGAGTCAGGCCCAGAATATCTCCAAATAGGAATGGTTGACTTATAATACAATATTGAATTAAAACATATTTTTGAAACATCATAATCAAAAATTGATTTTTATAACACTTGCGTCACAAAAGAGAAATATTTCAATTTGAGAAATCTGGCATAAAAATTTGTTAGCGCTTTTGGTTCAACTTTCTCCTGCGAATAGGTTTTTACGAAAATTAAATTGACCAAAGACAAAACACGCTCAAACATAATGGACGCTAACCTGCAACACCCATTACAATGCGCAAATACCCAAATTGAAATCGATTTGCAAAAGCTAAGTGAAGGAGTGGAGAAATAAATATCGCACTAGTAAAATAAATATTTTTTAATGATTTCTTTTTTTTTTATTTCTTTTACATTTATATATCTTTTTTATTTCATTTTGAGTGTTATATATTTCTTTACAATGTACGTTTAGTAGCATTATTATTAATATTATCAATGTTCACATGTAAGAGTAATAGTAAACACAATAATAATAACTCATTCTGTTTCAATTTTTCACTCCAAAAAATGTTTATATTGGGTCTAAATCTAATGTGGGGATATGTAATTTTAAATGCGGCCCGCGGAGATAGGATGCATTTCCAAAGTGTCCCGCAAAATCATTTGGGTTGGCCATCCCAATACTATATGTAGTGCAATATTTGAGTCAAATAAAAATATTCAAAACGTATAATCACATATAAATTCAAGAATAATTTTTCACTTACCCTGATTTATTTTTAACACATACTTCATTTCAGATTGAATTTTTTAGGGATATGCGTACAAAAATACATAATTTTTTTATCAAGTAGTTAAGCACTGATATTGTCATAAAAGAAATGTTTGTAAAGAGTTGATGCTGAAATTCGCATTGTTAAAATGTATTCTTTTAATAGTTATAATTACAGTTAATAATAGTTAAAATTAACTCATTCTGTTTCAATTTTTCACTCCAAATATATGTCTATAGTGGGTCTAAATCTAATAGGGGGATATATAATTTTATATGCGGCCCACGGAGTTAGGATGCATTTCCAAAGTGGCTCGCAAGATCATTTAGGTTGGCCACCCCTTTTCTAACGGATAATGAAATTACAAATGTGTTGGCTGAACTTTTGGAATGGGCGATGAAAAAATGAAGAATTTATTTCTCCCCAAGGTGCCTATGATATTTCAATATAATCAACTTATTCATTTATATTAAGTATTTTTTAGTAATAAAGCATTATATGAAAATAATGCATTTTGTCGCTTATTTTGATTATTTTGTTAATGCGGCATTTAGGAAATAATTTTACCACTAGTTCGTGTAACACTCTAACACGTAATCAAAATATTCTCCAAGGAGAGGCCTAAATGTTGCTTAGTAATCAGTGTGGTACACATAATTAGTACCACTTTTCCATCCTATTTGTTATAAAAAAGTAAGTTGCGTTTCTAAGAAAAACCTGTTTCTACAGTGGGCAATAACTACCAACACATCGGCAGCGAAAATGTTTTACTAATGCTTTTGCTAACTTTTGCAGCCTAATGCACTATCCGCCAGCATGTCCCATACTGCTTGAAAATGAACATTATTAAATAATTAAATTACTTTAAATCCTTTTCCCCAAATCTCCCCAGATAGCTTATTATTTTTACTCTGTTGAAAGCTGTGCAACTATGATTATCACCACTGACTTATAAATTAGATTACCCTTTCAAGTTGCTTCTAAAAGAAGACACTCTACTTTCCTATGCCTAAAAGCTGAAGTGCAAAGTTGACATAAAAAGTAGTGTGCGCTCAATGTGATTTTCAGTGTCTTATCTAATTTTCATAGAATAATGCTGCAATCATGCAACAGAATCGAAAGGAAACATTACATTTTATTGAAAACAGTTAACCAAAGTTTATTAAATTCAAAAACATTTTAACTCACATATCCTAGAGTTAATCTAGGAATGTGAATTGAATCTGCAAAAGGAGTTTAAGTACTTAAAAGTATACTTAAGTACTTTTTTAAGTACTTAAAAGAATCAAAATTTTCATCACGAGCCACTGTGATCTGTAAAAGTGTATGTAATTACATATATACAGTATATTATTTGGTACATTTACATTTTGATATAAATTTGACAATGCATTTTAAGATTTTCTTGATACATATTGAAGAATGAACTTTACCAAAATAGAAACAAATTATAATGTATTGAAATTATTTTATAGTTAAGCATCGGAATTTCTTAAAAAAAAACCCTTTGGTAAATCTTTAGGTTTTCATATTTTTTCAAAAAGACACAATGCATTTTTGCATGCCTGTAAGTCATAAATGTAGGTATATTCATGCGTAAAACGTACTAGTTTTAAACAACTCAATCTACAAGACCGTAAAATCGCTGTATAACTGTCTGTTTTTTTCACTGAAATTCCTACACACACACACACCTATTTTTTTATTTCTTAATTTCGAAATGCCAGTATCTAGAAAAAAATCAAAATGTATCTAGAAGTGAAACCAACACCTCCTAGATACATTTGTATCTAGGAGATGTTGATTAAACCCTACAGAGATTACAAACTATCCTCACGCTTTGAATGATAAAGCAAAATACTGATAACAGCAAAATAAATTATGGTACTGTTAAATTTCCAATTGTTGAAATGATAATAGAAAGTAATTTTTCAAAACTTGTGCCTCATCTCAAACAGCCATCAGCAAAAATTAAGCAATTAAGACCCATAGTAACTGTGATAGTGATTTCCAAGTAGATAAATGTCTTATCTGGTTGAAATTTCTTGGTTTTCTTTGACACTAAACAGAAAGGCAATCACTCTTTTAAGATTACCATGAAGGCGTTATCCCCCCTCCCCTTATTATTCTAGAGGCAAACCTTAACAGGCTGAAACTATGATAACCATAATAATAAAGCAAACAATCGAGATCTTTTGAAGCTAATACTCTATTATAGACAAGGGTCCCCTGTTACCCTACAATAGTGTATTTTTATCATATCTTCCTATGTAAATATGATTGAATCATAAAATATATCTAAGATGTGTCCTGTATACGTTTCCTTGTTTAATTCAATTAAGGAATACTTAATAAAGTGTTACGCTCTTAACATGAAACAAACCTATTATTATTATTGTTTTTACCTCACCAAAACAATCCGCCAAACTAGAAAAATTCATATAAAATTTCTCTTACCTTTCTAGTCCAACTAATTGTAATAACGAAAGATATCCAAAAAGACTTGCCGTAGTTAGTCAATTCAAATAAATATTTACAATACTTTTATTTACCTATTACAATGACGATATCACACACAAAAATAAAATAAATGTAGACACAAAAATCCCGCATTTACCACTGATGACTACCAAACAAGAAAACTTCTAAAGTCCAGGGAGAAAAATTCTTACACCGAAGTTCGGTTACATCTAAATGGACTGGTAAAGAGTTTACATGGTAAGTAATTCAAAAAGTTCTAGATTGATAGAATTTTTGACAATTGTATCCCAATCATCCTAGGTGCAGATTTTAAATGTTTCTATTTCAATAACAAGGCTGTTGAGAAAGCTACAAATCCATCACTATGAAAAGTTATTCCATGTGTATATAAAATCAGTATAATTTACAACTAGTACAGAAATATAAAAAAAAATTAAGTCAATTCCTATTTTTTTTTCACTGTATTGCAGAAATTCCTTTTTAAATAAATTTCATTCATTTTTTTAGGTTTATCTGGCGCCATCTATTGGTAGATATATGCAACTTAAATTTAAAAAAAAATTAATTAATTAATTAAATTTATGACTGAATTAACATTTGAAAAAAACTGTATTGACATCCAGTGTCATCCACTACTACTAGTTTAAAAAAATGTATTTGAAGTCGAGTGGATGGATAAAAAGTGTTTTATGAACGATTGGAATTTTAACAAGATATATATAGGGAGAGTGTGAGCTAATAGAAGGAATAAATATCGGAAAAAGGTGCATGATAAAATATTCCAATTCTTATGGGTGTGTAAGAAATATTTCTTTTTCTAAACAAATAATTTTCACAGAATGTTAACTGGAAGTGGGCAAATTAAAAGAAAGACATCGAATATTCAAATCAACATCTACAATTCTTAATTTTTAAATAATACATATTCAACCGCTTCTGTAATAACTTCTGGAATAAATTCCATTTAACACCCTATAACTTTACAACAGTAAGTTTTAATGAGCAATCAAATATTTAACCAATCTTTTCAAAACCACCTTTAAATAAGTTTGCACCTCATCAGAAAACCATTTACTTCCCAAGCCCATTCAAACCCATAAGCACTGGAACGATTATTAAAAACGAACCCTTTTCAAATCATCGTCTAGTTAAAGGCACTCGAGGAAAGTGCAGACGATATTTATTTTTTTATTCCCTCCCTTTCCTAGAATTCCCCCCATCGAATATTCTGAAGTGCGATGGTTCTGTCACCCCTTCGAAGCATTTGGTAGTGGCAGAACGATTATATCCCCTGCAAATAAAAGTTCCCCGCGTCTACTCTCATTTGCATAAAGGGACATTTTCCCGTTCAAGAACTGGAGGAAAAATTTATATACATAAACAGTAGTATGTATATATATATACTACTGTATATATATATACATACTACTGTGCCCAAAAAGTAAGACCTAATTATTTTGTTTTTCAAAAAACTCTTTATTTATTCTTCCAAATTTATTTCATCGCTTTCAAAGTACACATGGAATAACTTTTTATAGTGATTGATTTATAGTTTTTCGAGAAAACTATAAATCCATTATTATAAAAAGTTATTCCATATGTATATAAAATCAGTATAATTAACAACTAATACGGAAATATAAAACGAGGGGGCCTGAATTGCCGAGTGGCTAGCGCTCTGGTGCTCTGTAATACAGGTTTCGGGTTTCAGTCCCGGCGGGGCCATGGATGTTTGTAGTGGGTCGGAATCCACTTTAAACCATTGGTCCCTGTCTAAACATGATCGTAGAGCGTCGCGGGGGTAGTTTTACTCCGCATCCGTAGCTTATCTTCAAGCTACACGCACCTCCTGGATAGTGCTAAGTGAGTAACATCGGCACAGCGCTTGCCTTAAGGCATCCAAGATAATTGTCTAAGTGCTGGCCGCCTGCATTAGAACAAAAAATAATAATTTTACCAATTCTTACGGATGTGCATGAAATATTTCATTTCTTAAACAGTTAATTTACATAAATTGTTAACAGGAAATGGGGAAATTAAAAGAAAGACAGCGAATATTCAAATCAACAACTAAGAGTACATTTCTTAATTTTCAAATAATATGCAATCAACCGCTCCATAATAACTTCTGAAATAAATTCCATTTAACACACTATAACTTTACAACAACGGTAAGTTTTAATGAGCAATCAAATATTAAACCAATCTTTTCAAAACCATCTTTAAATAAGTTTGCACCTCATCAGAAAACCATTTACTTCCCAAAACCCATTCAAACCCATAAGCACTGGAACGATTATCGTAAAAACGAACCCTTTTCAAATCATCGCCTAGTTAAAGGCACTCGAGGAAACGCAGACGATATTTTTTTTTTCTCCTCCCTCCCTTCCTAGAATCCCCTCCATCGAATATTCTGAAGTGCGATGGTTCTGTCACCCCTTCGGAGCATTTGGTAGTGGCAGAACGATTATATCCCCTGCAAATAAAAGTTCCCCGCGTCTACTCTCATTTGCATAAAGGGACATTTTCTGGAGGGAAAATTTTTAGAAGATTGTGACGGCTCAACAAATAGAAGGAGAGTAACAAAAAAAGAAAAACAAAATCTTGATACGTATATATACATACTACTATGCCCAAAAAGTAAGACCCAATTATTTTGTTTTTCAAAACCTCTTTATAATTCTTCCAAATTTATTTCATCGTTTTCAAAGTACACATGGAATAACTTTTTATAGTGACGGATTTATAGTTTTTCGTGAAAACTATAAATGCATTATTATAAAAAGTTATTCCATGTGTATATAAAATTAGCATAATTAACAACTAATACGGAAATATAAAACTAAGCATCGAAAAAAGGTACACGAATAATTTTATCAATGGGCCTGAATGGCTAGCGCTCTGGTGCTCTGTAATACAGGTTTCAGGTTCGAGTCCTGTCGGTGTCATGGATGTTTGTAGTGGTTCGGAATCCACTTTAAACCGCAGGTCCTGGTCTAAACAGGATCGTAGAGCGTCGCGGGGGTAGTGTTATTCCGCGTCCGTAGTTTATCTTCAAGTTACACGCACCTCCTGGGTAGTGATAAGTGAGTAACATCGGCTTACCTTAAGGCATCAAAGATAGTTGCATAAATTTGCATAAAGGGACATTTTCCCTTTCAAGAACTGCAGGGAAAATTTTTAGAAGATTGTGATGGCTCAACAAATAGAAGGCGAGTAACAGCAAAAAAGAAAAAATTAAAACAAAATCTTGATACGTATACACTATAAATAGAAAAACTTAAAATCCAGATTGTGGAATTCAGTTTGAATATTGGTGAGAAGTATTCGCTAACTGTAACTTTAATCGTGATCTATTCGTAAGAATGCTTTTTCGAAAATTGTTCTTGAAGTCACATTTCTCTTGATGTCAGTAGTTCTTCACGGATAAAACCAGCGGAAAGTGGAATAAATGGATTAAATGTTCAAAACTGTTTTTTTCTCAATTCCTTCTATTAGTTCACACTCTCCCTACATATATCTTGTTCAAATTATCAATCGTTAATAAAATATTTTTTATTCACCCGCTCAACTTCAAATACATTTTTTTTAAACTTGTAGTGGATGACACTGGATGTTAATACAGTTTTTTCAAATATTAATTCATTCATTAAATTTAATAAATTAATTAATTTTAGTTTTTTAAGATTTAAGTTGCATGTATCTAATAATAGATGGCGCCGGATGTAAGAGGAAAATCCCAACTTTATTTGTTAAGGACTTTTCTGTAATAGAGTGAAAAAAAGTAGGAATTGATTTAATTTTTTTTATATATATATTACTTGTTTTTGAGTAAAATGCTGGGAAAATAGATGAAATATTATGATATTGAAAATTAGTATTCAACGAAAACTGTCAGCAATATCACAAATTAACAAGCCCAACTCGTGGCTCATTTGCTGCTGATGAGCATTAGGGCAGATGTTCAATCCGCTGACGGCTTTGTTGTAGACACTGTAGGAGACTCGGTGGCGTTTGTATTGTTCAGCACCTTACCTCATTAGTCAGACTACCTTTTGGAAGTTTCTCCGGGTTTTCTCCCGTATGATACGCAAATGCGGGGTAGTAGCGGGTAAGCCCTTCCGGGAGGCCCTGCCCTCCTTCTTCAAAGTCACGGTGCCAAACCGGGGACTTCTACCTACTGGTGCTTCATCAAAACAGGAGCCCCCATCCCTCCTTCCATGAGACCACATGAGGCTCTTGGACTTGGTCTAGGTGTTGTTGTCTACCAAGTGGAATAAGAAAAAACAAATTAACAAAGCACATTATTTTCGTTTGATGTAATGATGTTAATGTTTATGGCAAATATATTTCAATTTCATTTGGAATTAATATTATTGGTGTTGTTCTAATGCGGCTGGCAATACAGACAGTTAATCTTTATGCAATAAGCAAGGGATGCGCAGCTTACTCATTTAGCACTACCCAGGGGGACACGTGTAGCTTGAAGATATGCCACAAACGCGTGTAAAGGCTCCTTCCCACCGAGGCGACTGGCGACGACGCGACATGCGGCAGGCAAGAAAATTTATTCCTATAAGACCGGGACCTACAGTTTAAAGTGGATTCCGAACCACTACAAACATCCATGGCACCGCCGCGAACCCGGAACCTGTGGTACCGAACGCCAGAGCGCTAGCCACTCGGCCATCAGGTCCCAAGGAACACAATATAGGTGTAGCCCTCCCCCTCATTCCTGTAGTGCAAACCTGAATAATGCTGAATGTACTACCTCTAATGCATACCATGCCCAACGACTTCAGATGAAAGTCCCTGAAATTCGAAAGCAACAAAAATTAAAACCGTATGCTATTAACTACTCCTGATCAGTAATAGAATGGAAATTAATCCTTTCTGGAGCGACTTTTACTATGTAATACAAAGATTTGGTATTGAATACGTTTTATAGATTGATTATATAAGTAAAAAACGATACAAGCCAGAGCGGCCGTTATCCGGCCCTTGAATTAATGTTATTATTTCTTCCAATATCAAAAAAATTAATTTAAAGAAATCATTTTCCTTTCCTTTTCAATTAAAATAACAATTTTTTCAATTCTTTCTATTAACTCACACTCTCCCTGTATATATCTTGCTCAAATTTTCAATCATAAAATACTTTTTATTCATTCCACTCAAGTTCAAATGCATTTTTTTGAACTTGTAGTGGAGGACACTTGATGTTAATACAGGTTTTCAAATTTTAATTTAATTAATGAAATTTAATTATTTAATTTTAGTTTTATATGGTAGAAAAAAGTTTTATAAGATGTTTAGCAGGACATAAATATAGGAATCAAACAGTCAGTGGCGAAGCGTGTCGATTGCTGGGAAAAAAATTTTCTTTTTCAGATTCTTTTTTCATTCTGGCTTCTAATCTGAGTCAAGGAGGGAACAAAATGGAAAATTAAACCTGTGAATAAATTATTGTGAGAGAGAGAGAATTTCTTCTAACTTAAAAAAATGAATGAAAATTATTTATAAAGGACTTTCTGCAATAGAGTGAGAAAAAAAAGTAGGAATTAACTTTACAATTTTTTTTTATATTACTTGTTTTTATTTTGAGTAAAATGCTGTGAGAATAAATTCAGTATTTTGGGATTGGAAACTACCAGCAGATCACAAACCATCCTTTATAAGCCTCATGGGTTCTTTTCAACCTCATCTAATGAGCTCTAAGGGAATGGTCTAATTTCCTCCCACCCCCCTTGTTTGTCTGTCGTTCTGTCGTCCCAGCTTAAATAAGAAATCTCGGCAGTGACTAAGAACAAACAGGAATTCGAATTTGTGGCCAGACAGCGAGTGACTCACAGTTGGTGGAACAGCCGTCCATCTTGGCAAAAAAAAGGCACTCAGTATTTACCCGTGATGCGTCATTTCTCTGCAAATTGAATTTTCCCGCCAATTTTCTCGGCATTCCTTTTTCTTTTTCGGTGGGGGGAGGTGGATTGGAAATTTTTCCAAGGTCCAACTTATGACTTACAAATTTTCTCACTCGCTGAAAATGGTGGAAAGGTTGACTCCATGGAAAGTCAATGATGTTTCGACAGCTGTTGAATTTTTATGGAGCGGAAAAAAAGGGGAAGGCGAAATAACATCAGGGAGATCCTCACGTGCAAAGGGGGTGGTTGTTCTTATTCATGATCTTTTTGAAGTTCATTTGTTCCCAAAGAAAAAGGTGGCAACAGTCGAGGGCAGCTTTTTTTGTAACTGCAGCAGAGAACGAGGAAGCAAAAATAAGATGTTCTTTTTTTTTTCCTTACTTTCTTTCTGTCCCTGTGAATATCCAATTGTATAATGCCGTTTCTACAATCTAATTTCAAAGTGCATGTGTCCTTATTTCGAAATTTTATTTGCTTTGTGAAAGATGGTAAAGTACATTTCATTTCAAATGCGTTGATAAAAGTTCTTAAAAAAGTAAAAGAAATATGAATAATTTATAGGCAGTTTTCTTTTCCTATTTATTATTATTATTTTTTTATTTATTTTTTAAGTCATAAAATGAGTTTTACTGAAAAAAACATTTAATCTCTAATTAATAATTCACAATCTCCGTCTTTAATTCTGCAAAATAAACAAGTTTTCACATTTTTTTGACACTTTCGTTAAATTTTCCAGGGACTGTAATATCACGACATGTTTCTTATTATTATTCAATTCCTTCTATTAGCTCCCACTCTCCCTATATATTATATATATAGGGAGATTTTCAAACGTTAATAAAATACTTTTTATTCATCCATTCAAGTTCAAACACATTTTTTTGAACTTGTAGTGGATGACACTGGATGTTAATACAGTTTTTTCAAATATTAATTCAGTAATTAAATTAAATTAATCAATTTTAGTTTCTTTTTTAGATTTAAGTTGCATATATCTTTCAATAGATGGCGCCAGATAAACTTAAAAAAATGAATGAAAATTATTTGTAATATTACTTATTAATTTCGTTAATAAATTACTTTATGCAATAGAGTGAAAAAAAGTAGGAATTGACTTTAAACAAGTAATACAATTTTTTTTTTAAAGTCAATTCCTGTTTGAACAAGATATATATAGGGAGAGTGTGAGCTAATAGAAGGAATTGAAAAAAGTTTTTTTATATTACTGGTTCGTAGTAGTACAACTGTTACAATCTTTGAAGTGGTTCTGAAGAGTATTTTTGTTTTAATTAATTGTGCTGTACTGCCGTGTCCAAAAAGTAAGACCAATTTTTAATTAAAATTTCTCGCGGCTTATGGTATTTCAATTTTTTCTCTTTTTTAGGTTTGATGACATTGTCCTTGACATCTGTGTGAAATTTAACGTCAAAGTATTCATTAGTGTTTGAGTTACGCTTGGCTTTGACAGACGATTCCGGCGATTTGTCTGAATTCATTGAGCAAAGAACTTGAATTCAATTTTGTTTGCGAAAAGGTATAGAATGTTGCAGAAAGCATTCGGTGAGCATTCCCATATCGGAAAGAAATGTTTACAAGTGGTATAAACAGTTCAAAGAAGGCAGAGAACTAGCCACTCGGTCATCATGTCACCATTAGTGGTTATATATAAGTGAAATAAAAGTCCCATCCATGTACAGTTGTAAAAAAATTTTTAATTAAAGAAATGATTCATTTTTCTCATAAGCAGCATTGTCAAACTTATTTATTTAAATTATTTGTAAAAATGTATATTCGAAAAATACTTATTAATATTATTAAATATTTTTATATGTTATAAAATAAAAAAAGATGAAAAAAAACAAAAAAAAAAAACAGGGACAATATATTAGAAGTGCTTTAAAACAACGCATAATATACTGTATTGTAAGAGAAACTTTATTTCAGTTTTACAATATCACAATTCCTTCTATACCTGAAATAGGCACGATAAATTTGTAGGGAGTAATGTCCTTTTGTAAGACTTGAGGAGGAGGATAGGACAGTACGAACCCTCAAGATATAATCCTTGAGGGGTCTGCATTCATAATTGGGATTCAATATATCAAGATCCATGTTGAAGCCTGTGTAACGTTGACTCTACTACATATCTGTCGCTCAAGTAGAGTTAACTGCCCTACTCAGGACCAATGGGCAGCTATCATGCTGTAGGGATAAGGTTTGAATCAGCTGGCGGCACTGCTGTAGTCACTGCTTTCAGAAACAAGGAGAATCGATAGTGATTGCACCATCACGCATCTCGCATAGCTTGAGACAAAAGCATCTCGCATCGATAGTCAAGATGCCTGGTTTTTTTCCTTTATGACACACAAATGCGAAGCAGTTATCCCTAAAAGTCGTCCCGTCTTTTTATCTAATAAGGACTTAGTCCTAGGTAGAGGGCTTATGTGAGAAAAAAAAAAAAGCAAATAACGAATAACTTAGGTGAAATTTCCGGCCGTCAAAATCAACAACAAAATTGTTAAATATTGTATAAACATTGCCCACTTATAAGTATTTTGATTCTTTATGACGATGGACACCATTTCTGCATGTCAATGTCAGCCGTAAGATCGATTTGGTGCTTAAGGAGAAAAATAAAGCTGGCCAGAAAAAAGCCCCTTTGGGATTCCAAATTGTGATGGCAAAATGAGATTGCAGTGTGAAATTACTGACGTGGTACATTCTGAGTAAAACTGAGTCAGCTTTTTTTTGTGACAAACGATCTCAGGTAAAACAACAGACAGTCTAATACAACAACAGACATATTTTTGCCACCATTTAAGAACATTTATGAGTATAACGTTGAAAACAAACAATTCGATATAATGCTTTGAAGTATCTTAATAAACTGTATTTTAGAAGATTTATCGCAAGTTAGGGTGAAATAGATAAGTAAGATTTCAAAAGGACAAGAATTTATAGTGTTTCACACGCAAAAATTATTTTCAATAAACAGTAGTTTTTAGTACACAGTTGTGTTTATCTACACCTCCATAATTGGCAATCGCTTTATCGCTAGCATTGCTGAAGCATATCTCAAAAATACCGTGTCCATGTCGTTAGGCCAATGCAGTCCTGATTTATACGTCATATCCGTATAAAATCTGACAATAGAGTCTCAGAATGTCCATTATGAAGTCCATTATGCTGGATATACGAAAGTTTAATTTTTTAGATATTTGTTTTAAAAAAATACTCAATACACTGTTTTGTAATATCTTAATATACTACATTTTAGAAGTTTCATCTCAAATTAAGGTGAAATAGATAAGCAAGATTTCAAAAAGGACAAGAATTTGTAGTTTTTTCATGAAAGATTATTTTCAATAAACCTTTTTCAATTCTTTCTATTAGTTCACACTCTCCCTATATACATCTTGTTAAAATTTTCAATCGTTCATAAAATACTTTTCATTCATCCACTCGAGTTCAAATGCATTTTTTTAAACTTGCAGTGGATGATACTTGATGTTAATACAGTTTTTTCACATATTAATCCAGTAGTTAAATTAAATTAATTAATTTTAGTTTTTTTTTAGATTTAAGTTGCATATATCTTTCAATAGATGGCGCCAGATAAACTTAAAAAAATGAATGAAAATTATTTATAAAGAACTTTCTGCAATAGAGTAAAAAAAAAGTAGGAATTGACTTAAAAATTTTTTTTTTTAATATATATTACTTGTTAGTACACAGTGTATTTATCTAGTACACCTCCATAATTGGTAATCGTTTTATCACAAGCATTCCAGAAGCATATCTCAATAACATCGTGTCCATGTCGTTAGGCCAATACAGTCCTGATTTATACGTCATATCCGGATAAAATCTCTCGATAGAGACTCAGCGTGCAGATCAGTTCTCTCCGCAGCTGCAGTCAGCCATGCTCTTCTTTCACTCCTCTTCTTCCTCATGATCTGATTTTTCTTCTTGCTCGAGATAATCCGGATTCCTGATTAGCCGGACCAGTAAGCATAGTATGCGGTAATGACATCCCCCCCCTTCGACCTCCCACCCTTGCACCTGATTGGTCAGAGACGTACGTGGGGGGATGCAATGAGGGGTGATCAAAATGCATTGCTGTTTCTGGTTCTGGTGGAACGAGAGAAAAGTAATCCTGGTTAATTATTGCACTGGGGTATTAAGGATGGTTGGTTTTTTTTTCCTGTACTGTTTATTTAGAGTAATTAAAGCTGAATAAAAAGAAGAAGTTGAGAAATAAAAGAGATAGTTGTGTGAGCATTAAATATACACCAATTAGTAATCAGAAAGTTTTAAAAACAAGTAATATAAAAAAAAAATTGTAAGTCAATTCTTACTTTTTTCACACTATATTGCAGAAAGTCCTTTATAAATAATTTTCATTCATTTTTTTAAGTTTATCTGGTGCCATCTGTTAGTGGATATGTGCAACTTAAATCTAAAAAAAAAAAAAAAAAAAAAAAAAATGAATTAATTAAATTTAATTACTGAATTAATATTTGAAAGAGACTGTATTAACACCAAGTGTCATTCACTACAAGTTCAAAAAAAATTTACTTGAACTCGAGTGGGGGACTAAAAAATATTTTATTAACAATTGCAAACTTGAACTAGATATATATAAGGAGAGTGTGAACTAATAGTAGGAATTGAAAAAAAAAATCATCTTGTACTGAAAACTCGCAACCAGAGCACATCGGAAGGCTGCAACTGGGCATTTTTCTTTTTCTCTGTATTATTGAGAGTAATTAAAGCTGAATAAAAGGAAGAAGTAGAAAAATGACAGCGATAGTTGTGGGAGTATTATATATACATCAATTAGTAATAGAAGAATCTTAAAAATAATCTAGTACTGAAACAACATCGCAATCAGAGCACATCGTATGGCAGTAACTTGGCATCTTTTTTCTTCATTGTATTATTTAGAGTAATTAAAGGTGAATAAAAAGAAATACACAAATTATAACGATAGTTGTAGGAGTATTAAATATACATCAAGTAGTAATCTATAATTTAAAAAGTAATCCTCTTCTACTGAAAACTCGCAACCAGAGCACATCGGATGGCAGCAATTTGGCATATTTTCTTTTTCACTGTTTTGTTTAGAATACTTAAATCTGAATAAAAAGAAGAAGTAGAAAAATGACAGAGATAGTTGTGTCAGTATTAAATATATATCAATTAGTAATCGAAAAATTAAAAAAAACAATCATCTTGTAGTGAAACAAAATTGAAACCAGAGCACATTGGAGGGCTGCAACTCGGAATGTTTTCTTTTTCTCTGTGTCTCATTTAGAGTAACTAAAGCTGAATAAAAAAAGAAGTACAAAAATGATAGAGATAGTTGTTGGAGCATTAAATACACTTAAATTAGTAATCAAAAATTTTAAGATATAATCATCTTTTTACTGAAACAAAATCGTAGCCAATTCAAATCGAATGGTTGCAATTTCGCATGTTTTCTTGTTCTCTGTGTTATTTAGAGTAATTAAAGAGCTGAATAAAAAAAAGGAACCAGAAAAATGACAGAGATAGTTGTGTGAGCATTAAATAAACATCAATTAGTAATCAATTTAAAAAATCCTCTTTTACAGAAACAAAATCACAATCAGAGCACATCCCACTGCCGCAACTTGGCTTTTTTTCACTTTATTATTTAGAGCAGTTAGAGTTGAATAAAAAGTATATGTTGAGAAGTAAGAGAGGAATACTTTTAACAATAGTGGTGATAGTATCAATTACTAATCAGTAATTCAAAAAATAATCCTCTTGTACTGAACCGTAATACATTAGATGGGTGCAACTTGGCATAAATATATTCATTATTTGTTCAGAACAGAAGAAGACTTTTCAAAATAATAAAAAGTATGATAGTACATAGACAATCGTTATCACGCACATCGTGAGACAAGGAAATCGTGGTATAGCGAATTATGAAAAAGTAATATAATTAGAGAGGCCTGATGGCCGAGTGACTAACGCTCGGTCCTAGGTCCCAGTCTGATACGCCTGTTGAGCGTTGGCCGTTGGTATGACAACACTAAATCGTAATATAAAAAATATCTCTAGTCTCGTAATCTGCCAGTAGGCAGAGACCTTGGCCCACAATGTGGCTGTTGCGCTGATGATGATGAATATAACTACAGAAATTCTCAAATTTGTGTAATATTATTTTTTTAGTTTCTCTTTGACAAAGGAAACTTTATTTTAGTTTTACAATATCACAGTTCCATTTATATGTCTGAAATGAGTATGATAAATCTGTAGGTCGGAGAATCATTCCGATAGTATCACAGAACGGTGCGAACCTCTCTCATCCAGGTGGCAATTTCGGAGGGTTTCGCTCAAAAATGTCTTGGTAATATGAATAGATTGATCAAAGGAATTTTGTAATTTTTTTTTTTTACATATCAATCGTTGAATGTGTCACTCAGAATGACCACTCAGAAATTATAAATTCATTAATGTATGAATTTTATGCAATCAAAGAACAATTACTTATTATATTGGTGCAAAATATTTTTATTTTGCCTTCCGAAGAATCTGCTTTCTGAATTGTCAAAGTGTAATTTTCGTTTCTCAATTTATATCATTCGCATTTTAATAAACATTCAACATTCTGATGAAAAATTTAATATTAACATTTTATAATTTGTCTCTTTACACTATCTATGATGATTATTTTAAAAGATTTTTTTTTTCAATGCCTTAAAATTTCGTCTTTCGCTTTCACGGCAAAATGAAATCTATTTATAAAGTCTACTTATTAAACAGTAATTTTCCTATGACTATGAAACGACAAAATTTGAAATGAAACGTTTCCTCATTTCTGTATTTTACATTTATACATTACTTCCGTTAATTTACGAATGTGATTGTCTGTATTTCCAATAAATTATACGCAATATATATTTGCATTTTCATTATTGTTATTAATGCTGTTATTTAAGTAATTATTAATATTATTTGTATATTAATGCTATTATTTGAGTAATTATTATTATTATTATTATTAATCTGTATATTAGTGTTATTATTTTAAATAATTATTTTTAATCTTAGGATCACGTCATCTTACCGAAATTAGCATTTTCTAAGTATTCAGGGTAATTAAATGGTCATCGGACACACTTTGACTGGTTGCGCAGCTTACAAAAACATATTTTTTAATACGCTTTTATTAGCTTCACCTGCATGTTTGTATGTAAGTAACTGACTTTTTCCCCTAGAGATCTGTTTCTCCTCATGTACACTATTTAAGCTGCAAAGAAACATTTACAGGCATCTTTCAGAAAGAAAACAGTTGATTCTTTTTAATGCGCTTTTATATTAGTTTCACCTGTATGTTTGTTTGTTTGTTTCTAACCGACTCTTTGGGCTCGATTTTGCCCTACTTTAAGCGACCAGATTTCATTTAAACGTTGTAGACTTATCAATGACCGACGACACTAAAATATTTTTAAAGTTTATTATCTCATCATGATTAGGATCGCCAGGATGAGTGATTTTATTTTAACTTATGAAGATCAATTTAACCCATGTAGAATGAAAGTATTCAGTAAAGACATTCAAACCTACGTGGGACAGTGGCACAACGGACTATTCGCATTTAGAATTTGTTTTACTCACAATTACATTATTGTAAGTACTATAGTTCCACTCCTCCGTACCGAGACCTCATTTAAATATTATAGTTTAAAAACACTAAAAAACATGCTTTTAGAGTTAATCAAACTAAAAAATAAATAAATAGTTTACAAAAACTAAAAAACACGCTTTTAGAGTTAATCAAACTAAAAAGTAAAAAATAATTGTTAACATAAGAATAAAATGACTGACGAGAAAAGGAATATCACTGTCTGTTCTTAAAGCGTGGGGTGCTCGATATCAATGGTTATAATTTTTCACTAGTTTCATTCCGAAATGCAGAGTTAGTTTAAAAATGTCACCCCACGCTTTTAGAACAGTGACATTCATTTTCTCGTCAGTCATTTTATTCTTATGTTAACAATTATTTTTTACTTTTTAGTTTGATTAACTCTAAAAGCGTGTTTTTTAGTTTTTGTAAACTATTTATTTTTTATAGGAATGAATGTAAGGTTGTACTTAATGAACACCTTAAGGAACGAACACACTTTCAAACGAATTTCTCGCAACAGTCAGGCACAATGCGCCCACTGATATCCATCACGTGATGAGTTTCACGACTGTCAATTTCGATGAGCACTCTATTTCATCCTTACTCTGTGTTTGCAATGGGTTTTCATTCACGAGACATCAGTTGGCACAACTGAAGACCTCGTTGATCGACTATCCATGCGGCTACATGAAATGTTCGTCAATCCTCTTTGGAAATGTTCTCCAATCACTTTTCGAAACTACCAAACATGTGCTGGTGGTTGCAATTTCGAGCATTTATTGTAAACATTGAAGCAAAGAAGATCTTTGCAATGATGTTGTCAATAAGCAATATTTTCCTTTTCGTGTTTCTTTTGTGTGTGTGTGTGTGCTTGTGCCAGAGCTCGTCAATGGGTCAAGAAGTTTCAATAACTAAAATAGAAATATTTCATAAAAGAAACTATAAATGTTTAAATAAAATAATAACTTTATTAATTTTTTAATTATTTAAATAACTACAATTATTAGAAATAAGAAAATAACTGCATGAAAACCTCAACAGAAGTTCATGATTTACACTGAGTAGCATTCATGGCAGAACTGTGCTGTATAGGATCCGCAAGTTATTAATTGAATATGCCTTCTGTATAAAACAAAACCATTAAAATAAAACATAATTAAAATAATATTCTTGTTCTTCATTGGCGCAACAGCCCAATGGTGGACCAAGGCCGTTTACAAACTGGCAGATTTCAAGACAGGAGATAATTTCTTTTTTCAATTCCTTCTATTATCTCACACTCTCCCTATATATCTTGTTCAAACTTTCAATCGTTCATAAAATACTTTTTATTCATCTACTCAAGTTCAAATGCATTTTTTAAAACTTGTAGTGGAAGACACGTGATGTTAATAAAGTTTTTTTAAACATTAATTCATTCATTAAATGTAGTTTTTTTTTAGATTTATGTTACATATATCTACCAATAGATGGCGGCAGATAAATTTCTGCAGTAGAGTGAAAAAAAATAGAAATTGACTTAAAATTATTTTTTTTTATATTACTTGTTACGGGATAGGATTGCCAGCCCTACTCCCAACGCTTTACAGTTATATTAGACCGGGAACTATGGTTTAAATTTAAGTCCGAACCACAACAAACATCCAGGGGGAGTTGAACCCGAAACGTGTGGTACTGAGCACTAGTCAAAACAATATCAGCACCACATTAATTATGTACGCATTATTCATCAATTTAGCGAGGCACTTCAAAATCGACAGCAGGTGAAAAAGAATTGCTTCCTGTTAATTATGTTCTTGGAAAGCATTTTTGTGATATGAGCCAACGCTTTGTGTTATGTCCGCACTTTTATTATGGAAGCCTGGCAATTGCAGAAAAGGGTGTGGAACAGCAGACGATAAAAAGCTCGTTAAGCATGTAGGGAGCCACAAGGAAGACTTCCTCCCTCCCCTTCTCTCTGCATGTCCTGTGCCGGAAGGAATCGAACCAGGAACGGGTCCCGCACGGAAATTGGAGAAACCTCACAAATTGGACAAGCGCATCCTCTCCAAGAGAAGGCTCCCCCCACCCCCACACATACTTGTTGGAAACAAGGTTGGTGATGGAGCATCAAAATGGGGTTGCAAGAACAGGCTGATAGAGGCAACTTGTACTCGTAGATATCATGTAAAAAGGAAGGTCTATAGCAAGATGTGGATACATAAAATTGTCAACAAATTGAAATGTTTTCACACAGTCTCTACTTAAAATGCTGGAATAGATACTCTTTTTTTATATGGTTGCATTTTGTATGGTTTTGCATAGCTGCTGATAGACGCGACTTGTAGGTATCAGTAAAAGTGAAGGTGATGCTTAAGCTGAGCAGCAAGCTGAATAGCAAGCTGTGATGCTTAAAATTGTCAACAAATTGAAATATTTTCATACAGTAATGGTACTTAAGATGCTAATGGTACTTAAGTTTTCATACAGTTAATGATAGATGCAACTTGTAAGTATCATATATAAAGAAGGCGTGTCTATAGTAAGCTGTGATGGATAAAGTTCTCAATAAATTGAAATATTTTCCCACAGCAATTATTTAAAATGATAAAATTGATACCTTTTGATGGTTGCAATGCATTTTTGTATGATTTCTGACAGAGGCAACTTGTATGTATCATACAAAAATGAGGCATACATAATAAGTTATAAAAAAAAACCATACATATATGAGGCATATGTATAAAATTTCCGATAAATTGAAATGTTTTTTACACTGGGTATACTAAAAATACTGGAATAGATATTTTTTTATGGCTTCTGATAAATTCAACTTGCATGGTGTCGTAGAAAAATTAAGCATCTCTATAGTAAATTATGATGCTTAAAGTTGTTCATAAATTAAAATGTTTTCAATAAGTATTAATCTAAAATGGCTGGAATTGATATGGTTTATATAGGCTTATACGGTTTACATGGCTTTTTTTTTGTATGAGCTTATTTGGTAGCTGATAGATGCACATTGTATGTATTATATAAAAGTATAAAAAGGAAACATTATATAATGTATATTATAAACATTATATAACATTATAAAATAAACATATATATATATATTAGTATTTTGATGCATAAAATTGCGAATAAATTGAGATGCTTTTTAAAAATCTAAATGCTAGAATATTTGGTTGCTATTGGTTTCATAAAAATTCTGGAATAGATATTTTTTGTATGGGTGCTGATAGATACAACTTGCATGGTATAGTACAAAAATTAAGCATCTCTGTAGTAAGTTGTGATTCTTAAAGTTCATGAATTAAAAATGTTTTCAATAAGTTTCTATCTAAAAGGACTGGAATAGATATGGTTTATATATTAATTAATTTATTGTTGTTTGATTTTTTTTGTATGAGTTTGTTTGGTTACTGATAGATGCACCTAATATGTATTATATAAAAATGAGACATATCTATAGTAAGCTGTGACGCCTAAAATTGTTCATAAATTGAAATGTTTTTAGAGGGAATCTATTTGAAACGAGGGAATAAGTACACTTTCTTTTTTTGGTTGCAATCTTAATTTATGCCATATGAAGGATTGTGTTGTTAGTTTAGACTAGGAAAGAGATACTGAATGAGGTACTGACAAACTACTGAAGGCTTAATTTGAAATCTCGAAAGCAGACAAAAGTTTCCCTGGGACAGGCACGATAATGTATCTATAGGCTGGAAAGTTGTCCCAAAAGGTTTAAAGACATGAGAGGGTGCAATTTTCCAAATGCTTCTGAACAATTAGCAGAATAATATAAGAACAAGAATATTCAGAACAACATCATCTATAGATATGTAATATCACATCACCAATAAACATCTATTAAGCATAAATTTACGGAAGACTCCTTTAAACTTTAAAAAACTTTCTAAAATGTGTAAACATTTGATCAAAATTAATTTTACACAAATAATTTATTACATATTTGATTTTCAATTATTTTAAATACGTTTTACAGCAATGGATAATAAAGTAAAGAAAACAATTTGTCACTTTCTTCATAGATTAAATTTAGTGATAGTTTACAAAGCAATTCTTTTTAAGAAATTTTTTAATAAAACCAGAGACAAAACAAGAAATATGCGAATTATACATCACTTGCAATCATAAAATGAAAACGTCGTTTGCAATGTATAATGAATAAATATGTAAAGTAGAATTATTATGCCTAAAATACTATTTGTTTTGTCTAATTATTTTAAAAATTCAATCAAGTTTCAAGTTTTCGGTTGCTTTTATATATTTCAGGATAATCGCATAAAAACTGAAATAATTGTTTAATAGACAAAAAATAATATCTTAGAACATTAAAAGCCTTAAAATAATGTGCTAAACAATTTTTAAATGTAATACACACCTATTCTACTTAAAGGAATATGGGTTTAATTTCGAATATAAATTAAAAGATGCAGATAAAAACAAAAGGATGAATAATTTATTTTTATTCCAAATAATAATGAAGTTTCATATATTTCTATAAATAAACACATTTATCCAAAAGATGAAAAATTAAAATAAAATAGAAATAAAGAAAAAAAACCAAAACCTCAAATCCAGTACTTAAAAAAATATCTCTGGGAGGAATCTTTAAATTAAGTACTTAGCAGAAAATTAGTTTTTCCAGAATAAAACTAAATACATTTTAATTAATAATCTTTGTTTATTTGTAGTTTTAAAGCTTGCTTTTAATTAGAAGTTTATGACGCGAAGATGAACAAACAAAAAAAGAAAAGTAAAAAGGAAAGAAATAAAACTCGATACAATTATAAACAGTTTCGTTGAGATTTCGAATTTTCGAATTTGCTAAAAATGTTAAAAGATGACGACTTTAAAAAAAAAAAAGATTTGTAAACCTTCAAACGAAACAAAAAAAGGAAGATATTTGTTAAAAATTAATTACTCATCGTTGTTTCGAAGTTTACATTTGAAAAACAAACCCCTGGAGATTTTATGACTGAAGAAATAAATTGGGTGCCAAAAAGGCAAAAATTGTTTCATTTCTTTTTCTGGATAGATCTTTTATTTACTAAGTGAGATTAAAAATGGCGTATTTCTTTTCTTACAAGAACATGAACGATTTTTGCAAAGCGATATATTTGTGATCTTGATGTTGATAAATGATTATGGAGAGTGAATATGACTGCTTTACTACTGTGTCCAAAAAGTAAGACCCATTTTCAATTTAAAATTCCCGAGGCTTATGGAATTTCAATTTTTTTTCTTTTTTAGGCTGCTGGCATTGTCCTTGACTTCTGTGCGAAATTTGACGTCAAAATATTCATTAGTAATTAATGTTCAATTGTAAAAAAAGAACCACTCGTTACAATGAGTTCAAATTTGAACTGAAGATACTTGGGAAGGGAGGAAACGATATGCCATCAGAAAAAAGTTCCAAGAAAAGTTCCACCGATTTTTCTCATCCAATTGGGTATGACCTTGCCGTCGTGGATGGACTTTCCGCTAACAGTGTCACAACTGTTGAATGACTTGGAAGTCATTTTTTCCGTCAAAAAACCGAAACAATCAAGAAGATTGAACACAACAGTTGGTTTAATGTGTAAGTCATGCCAAATACGTTGCCATTTCGTTTCAAAATATCACTGGCAGCCAAATTCACTTTTTTTATGACGCTTACAGCACCATCTAGTAATACACTTTAGAACTGTTTTTTTATGCTGTAGCATTTCCCCCTTCTTCAAGTATCTTCAGTTCAAACTTGAATTCATTGTACCCAATGGTTCTTTTTTTACAGCATTTTGAAAGTGTACCATTAATTATAATCATCCTGTATTTCTACATAAACGCATAAAAATTTAAATAAATAATTAATAGATACAAATAATAGTTTAGAGCAGTTACAACAATAAAATAATTTATTAAGCAATTTTTAAATGTACTAAACACTTTTTCCTCTTAAAAGAATATGGGTTTAATTTTGAATATAAAATGAAAGATACAAATAAAAACAAAAGAATGAATCATTTATTTTTATTCCAAATAATAATGACGTTTTATACATTTCTATAAATAAACACATTTATCCAAAAGATAAATAATTAAAATAAAATAGAAAAAGAAAAACCAAAACCTCAAATCCAGTACTTAAAAAAATACCTCTGGGAGGAATCTTTAAATTAAGTACTTAGCAGAAAATTAATTTTTCAGAATAAAACTAAATAAATTTTAATTAATAATCTTTGTTTATTTGCAGTTTTAAAGCTAGCTTTTAATTAGAAGTTTATGACGCGAAGATGAACAAGCAAAAAAATAAAAGTAAAAAGAAAGAAATAAAACACGATCAATTATAAACAGCTTCGTTGAGATTTCGAATTTGCTAAAAATGTTTAAAAGATGACAAGCTTTAAAAAAGAAAGAGCGAGATTTGTGAAACTTCAAAAGAAAGGAAAATATTTGTTAAAAATTAATTACTCATCTTTGTTTCGAAGTCTAGATTTGAAAAACAAACCCCTGGAGATTTTAAGACTGAAGAAATAAATTGGGTGCCAAAAAGGCAAAAATGTTTCATTTCTTTTTCTTGGCGGATCTTTTATTTACTGAGTTAGATTAAAAATGGAGCATTGATTTCCTTACAATAATAAGGATGATTTTTGGAAAGCGATAGATTTGTGATCATGATGTTGATAAATGATTATGGAGAGTGAATATGACTGTCTTATTTAAGAGCTTAATTTTGTTTTATTCAAAATAAATATATTAGCTTTTTAAAATTTTCTAATATCTTGCTTTCATTTCCCTGTACTGGATAAAATACGATCTCTCTCACATTTTCTGCGAATTCATTGTTATCTATGTTATCGAAATCTACTGCTTATTAACTTGGAAACCAGAACCAGTTGCATGTCGCAACGCGCACCACAATATCCAGGGGCCTGGTGGTCGAGTGGCTAGCGCTCTGGCTCTCGGTACCATAGGTATCCGGTTCGAATCCTGGCGGTGCCATGGATGTTTGTAGTGGTTCGGAATCCACTTTAAACCGTAGGTTCCGGTCTCCTATGACTGTAGAGCGTCACGGAGTCATGTTAGACTTCTACCTACCGGTGCAACACCCCATGAGTCCCTATGGGTTCGTGGACTTGGTCTAGATGTCTACCAAATGGGTTAAGTAACAACAACATATTGTATTTTAATCATTTGTCAGAGGAAATAAAACTCCTTTGATTATATGTATGTAATAAAAAAATTTAATGTGTCTCATATGTATGCATGTACTCTACTTCTTACTAGTTCCTATTCATCTTTGTTATGTCTATAAAACAACTTTCTATTTTTCCAACAAATACTCAAATATTCGCAGACTATTTAGAATTGTATTATTTTTTTTATATATTTTCTCAAATAAAATAGTTATACATTCGTAATATATATTTAATTTAATGTGCTTCATAATTCTATTCTAACAATTATATAAATTGCATGTTTAAGAATGAGAATGAAATGTCAAAGTGCGAGAAACAATTTTCAAAAATTGCTAAGAATAAAAAAAATAGTTATGTCTGAAGCTGCTTTGTTATGACTAGCATATTAATGTTGCGTCTTCGTCTAGAACATCTATTCACTTCCATCCTGTTGTGGAAATAAAAGTTTCATTCAAGTTATTCCCAGATGTATGGTCTTAACTTCAGATATTAAAAATTTAAAACATTGCATACAATGTCATACATGTTTACTTTAATTATTAAAACTATAATAAATTAACTATTTTAATTTTGATAAAATTCTTTAGTACGTTTATTCTAATGAAAAATATTATGCAGATCTTTTCAATTTATCAATTTGTTGATATTTTAAATCTCTTTATTCCTATTTTTACAATTCAAGAGACAATTTAAAATTAATGACTGTAACTGTAATTCGTACTTGTTAAGATACCGAATGATTTTAGTTTCACATTTATGTAATACATATAATATATAGCAATGTCATACGTTTATTTTAATTATTACAATTCTAATATTCAACTGTTTTTAACTTAGCTTTTAATTTATTGTGGAAGAAAAATTTTGCATTTATTAACTTGCTTCTGTTGGTATTTTAATTTTATTATTCCCATTTTGTATTTCAGAGGAATATTTAAAAGTAATCAGTAAATTATAGTTGTTATGATGTAAAAATTAGCATTTTTCAATATATTTTAAAATGTTACAAATATACTATGTGTAAAAGTGTTACCCGTTTTGTGCCCTCATGTTTTAACGGGTTTATATTAGTATAGAGTTATTTATCTGATTAGATCTGAATCTTGCTTTGCAATAAAATAAAAGTGTACTTATTTACTGGACTTACTATTAAATAACAAGTTTAAAAAAATGATTTTGAGATTATTCTTTATTTAAGAAAGCAATATATCAAACGTATTACAAAAAATAATTTTTTATTCATTTTTTTCCTTAATATTAGTTACTTTTTCAAGATATGACATTTAGAATTAGTGTTCAAATTAGCATTATTAAAATGTAATCGTTTACTAATTAAAATTACAATTTTTTTTAAATATAAAATAACTAACCTTAATTACTAACATAACAAATAGTTTTTCGTGAATATAAGTTTCATCAATTGTTACTTTTCTAAAATAAGTCTTCCAGTTTGCTGCATGAAAAGAAAGTGATAATTTGTTTCTTTAAAATATATCAAATCTATTTTCTAATGGCAATCATTTTTAGTAATATTTCATTTAGAAATATTTATATTTATTTTTCTAAATAAACAGCTTAATTTTTTATTAATTAAAATTCCCTAATTCTCGAAAATAATCTTCGAGGTTTTCAGCTTTTAAAGAAAACTTATTTCTATCACTTTTTTCTAAACCTTTCAAACTTTTCATGTAAAAACTTTAAAAATGATGTTTTTTCAAGTATTCCACAATGCAGTTCATTATTTTGCAAACACTTTCGAAAATAATTTTCTTGGAAAATTACTGTACTAAAATAAAAGCTTATTTTAAAAAATTGTCAATGCATCTTTTTATATAAAATAATGCATGTTTCTTTAAATGTACCACACTTTAATTCATTATTTAGTAAAACTTAAACACTAATCCTCTTTAGCTTTTTCTACAACAAAAGAAATTTTCTTCTGATAATAATTCCAAAACACTGAAAAGAAATGTTTTTCTTCATAAAATAACAATACTTTAAAAAAAAACTGTAAATATTTAAAATTATTATTTATCGCAATTTAAAAAGTCAAAAAATAATCTTCATCATGGTTTATAGCATTAAAAGTAAATTTTACCTTTGTTAATTATAAAAAAACAATCATCAAAAACTGTTTTTAAATAAATACATATAAAATAAAAATCAAATCGTACCACTCTCGCTCTACATAGCGTAGCAAAATGTCCACCGTATCGTTTATGTGTTTATTTAGCCTCAAAAAAAAAGGAGACAGAAAAACTAACGACAACATTTTTCTTTCTTGTTTTCCTTTGCCTTTGGAAGCAATTAAGGAAAAACATAAGCTGCTCTCTGAGAAGGAGCTTAAGAACATTCCAAACTTACAAAAAAGAAAAAAGAACACAGAAATAAGCTAGTACAGTTCGTTTTGAAAGATCTAAGTTCTTGCCAGCACAAGAAAAAAATATAGTTAAAAAAAACTTCTTGAAATACTTTCTTCGTCATTTTCCGTATGGGTTTTACTTTTATATTTTTTCTCTCCCTCCGATTGTTCGAGATAATAATAATTGTGCGAGTTCGTTTTTGAAAGCAAGTTAAAAGAAATCGTTTCATGTTCGATAAATAGAATGTTTTTAAGTATGACACCAGGGCATTACGGGGGCATCATTATCTTTGGAAAATCTTTTTGCTAGTTTAAAAGCACAGCCAAAGAAGTTCGATTAAATTTAAGGAATAAAAATGCTAGGTAAATAATTCGCTTCGACATTATTCGAGAATTGTAAAGATATGAAAATATATTTTTTCAAATTAACATTATAAGAAAAATGAAACAAAGATTTGGCAGTTTTTACACCTTTATAATTTATTGAAAGTGTACACAGATTTGCTACATAAATTTGTTTGTTTTTTGTTTTCATTAATTGCTTATTTTTCTAAAATAAGTCTTCCAGTTTTACTATGTTAAAAGAAAGTGATAATTTGTTTCTTTAAAATACTAAAATTATCGAAACCGCACTTATCTAACGATAATAATTTTTGATATTCTTCCTACATGATACGGTAATGGAAGATTTATCAAAATAAACGGCCTAATTTATTATTTATTAAAATTCCATAATTCTCGAAAATAATATTCGAAGTTTTTAACTCTAAAAGGAAACTAATTTACATCATTTTTTTTCTAAAACTTTCAAACTGTTTTTGTAAAAACTTTCAAAATTATGTTTTTTTTTCAAATATTCAACAATTCAGTTTATTATTTAGTAAAAACTTTCGAAAATAATGTTCTTGGAGAATTACTACACTAAAATAACGATTTATTTAAAAAATTGCCAAAAGCCATCTTCTTAAATGAAATAAGGCACTTTTCTACAAGTGCGCCACACTTTAATTCATTACATAATATTCCCAACATCAATCCTCTTTAGGTTTTACTATAATAAAAGAAAATTTCTTCTGATAAAATTCCAAAACACTCAAAGAAAATAGTTTTTTTTTATTACTTCAGAAAATAACAATATTTTTTTTAAAAATTGTAAACATTTTAAATTATTATTTATCGTAATTTTAAAAAAAAAATCAGAAAATAATCTTCATCCCGGTTCATGGTATTAAAAGTAAATTTTACCGTATATAATTATAAAAAAGAACAATCAAAAACTGTTTTTAAATAAACACATATGAAATAAAAATCAAGTCGTACCACTCTCGCTCGACGTAGCACAGCAAAATGTCCATCGTATCATTTATGTGTTTATTTAGCCTCAAAAAAAAAAGGAGTCAGAAAACCTAACGACAACATTTTTCTTTCTTGTTTTCCTTTGCCTTTGGAAGCAATTAAGGAAAAACATAAGCTGCTCTCTGAGAAGGAGCTTAAGAACTTTGCAAACTTACAAAAAGAAAAGAACACAGAAATAAGCTAGTACAGTTCGTTCTCGCAAATAAATAAAAAAAATTCAATACAAAAAAAAGTATATTATATTTATATATATATATATATATATATTATATAATATAAAAGTATATTATATTATATAAAAGTATATTATATTATATAAAAGTATATTATATTATATAAAAGTATATTATATTATAAAAAGTATTAATATTTGTTTCTTTAAAATTCTAAAATTATCGAATCTGTACTTTTCTAATGGTAATAATTTTTGGGTAATATTTCTAAACGAGATAGTACCAAAAGAGTGTTTATTTTTTCCAAATAAACAGCCTATTTTATTCTTTATTAAAATTCCACAATTTTCGAAAATAATCTTGGAACTTCAGTTTTTATCTTTAAAAGAAAACACATTTCAGTCCCTTTTTTCAAAAACTTTCAAACTCTTTATGTAAAAACATAAGCTGCTCTCTGAGAAGGAGCTTAAGAACTTTGCAAGCTTACAAAATAGAGAATGAAAAAAAAAAAAAAAAAAGAACACATAAATAAGCTAGTACAGTTCGTTTTGAAAGATCTAAGTTCTTGCCAGCACACAAAAATATATATATATAGTTAAAAAAAACTTCATGAAATACTTTCTTCGTCATTTACCGTATGTGTTTTACTTTTATTTTTGTATTGGTCTTTTATTTATTTTTTTTCTCTCTCTCTCTGATTGTTTCAGATAATAATAATTGAGCGAGTTCGTTTTTGAAAGCAAGTTAAAAGAAATCGTTTCATGTTCGATAAATAGAATGTTTTAAGTATGACACCAGGGCATTACGGGGGCATCGTTATCTTTTGGAAAAATCTTTTTGGTTTAAAAGCACCGAAAAGAAGTAGTTCCATTAAATTTTTGGAATAAAATTTTTAGGTAAATAATTCGTTCCGATATTATTTGATAGTTGTAAAGATGTAAAAAAAAAATTTTTAAAATTAGCATTAAAAGGAAAATGAAACATAAATTTGGCAGATTTTATAGAATATGTTTATTATAAAATTAACCAAGAAAAAAAGCATTTATTCTTTAACATTTTTATCGTATGTGTTGAATATGTTTGCTAAGCCATTTATTAGCAGTAAAATTTTTATATTCCAAACATTTACGTACGCCCAACTGTCACATTAACCGGGACCTACTGTTTAAGGGTTATTCCCAGGAACTACAATCATCCATGGCACTGTCGAGTCTTGAATCCTGTGGCACCAAGAGCCAAACACTCGGTCATCAGGCCGAGGATTGGCTACATTTAGGCTACATTTTGTGTTACATTGTCTCAGGATGCTGCATTTAGACTTTCGAAATTATGTTAAGTTTTGAAATGATTTACATTTCAAATTGGACCTGAAAACGTAATGCCCTTATCCTGTACCGGCTACCCATACGAATCAATTTTATAGATATTTTCACATCAATAGTTATTTATTCTTAATTATTAGCTTTTATAGTAACGGGGCTCTTTTATTAAAGTCTGTTATGGTCCTATCATCGAGCACCAGAAACAATGTTTTTCCTGAAATAAAAGTTTTTTCTACCACTTTCAAACTGAGGAGAATTGTGTTTTCGTAGCTCTTCCTTCTTCACCTGCGAAGTACTTTCGAGATGATGATCTAGATCTCCAGAAAGAAATATATCGTTTGGCGCCTTAGCGAGGGTGGCTGGCAACTATCCCAAGTAGAGAACGATTTTGGTAGAGAATGATTTTCTTCTTCCCCAAAAGATTTTTCTGTGAGGAGCCCATTTTTGCTTGAATAGATCTCCGGTTATGGTGTCGTAGAGCCGCCTGATAAAATTTTCCAGACTCTTTAAGTGTTCTTCAGTGGTGGACAATTGTTTCAACGGAAGCTAATATGCAGGCTGTCCATCAACGAAGACATTGTTAGAGAAGTTCATTAAATAGTTTGTACTTGATACTGAGAAACTTAGTGTATTTCTCATCGGATGTATATTCAACAAAAATAGATCTTGTGTAGTAAGGAGGAAGACGTTGTAAATGGTTCACCTTTAGTTTAACAAATAATAATAAAAAAAAATTTTAATGTCTATTCCTACTTTTTTTCACTACATTGCAGAAAGTCTTTTATAAATAATTTTCATTCATTTTTCTTAAGTTAATTAAAATTATCTCTCCCTCACACACACTTTCCATCCCTCTCACTCATTTATTCACGTGTTTCATTTTCTATTTTGTTCCCTCCTTGACTCAGACTAGAACCCAGAATGAAAAAAGACATTTTTTTCCAAGTCTCGGGTACAAATGGGGATGCATAACAAATATAATTTATACTCCCTTAAAGTGAGAAACATAAAATATCATATTTCCATATAAACATAAAATATCATATTATTTTATGTTTCCATCTGTTTTCTCCACCACTCACCCTCGTACCATTGATAGTGCAGTTAGTTCTTCCAATTAGAAAAAAAATAGGATGGAAGATCGGTGGACTTCATATACACCACAGACAGTCCACTGACGGATGTTGGGCAGATGACAGTTCCTCCGGGAGGACCTTCAGAGTAAACTGCCACGCCTAGTGCGTGTCGTAAGGAAGAAAACCCATAAAAACTCCAACCAGCGGGACATCCATGTAGTTTGACTGTCGTAATATCGGCATTTTGAAAATTGTAGTTAATATTAAAATAACATGGGGTACCTATATATGTGAAATGTGTTAATTATAAATACTTCATAGAAAATATAAGCATTTCATAGGTTTTTCAATTCCTTCTATTAGCTCACACTCTCCCTATATATGTCTTGTTCAAATTTTGAATCGTTCTAAAAATACTTTTTTATTCATACACTCAAGTTCAAATACATTTTTTTTAACTTGTAGTGGATGAAACTTTACGTTAATACAGTTTTTCAAACATTAATTCAGTCATTAAATTTAATTAATTAATTTTAGTTTTTTTTTAGATTTAAGTTGCATGTATCTACCAATAGATGGCGCCAGATCAACTTAAAAAAATGAATGAAAATTATTTTTAAAGGATTTTGTGCAATAAAGTGAAAAAAAAATAAGAATTGACTTAAAAAATTTTTTTTTATTATTACTTGCTTTTACTAATTAATTGAATGCACAATACAAAATGGAATAAAAAGATAAATGCGAATAAATAAACATACTTAATTTTTGGTATCATATTTCCCAACAAATATTATGTACCAGTAGAAAAGGAAGATTAATTAGATGCCCAAAAATTGCATTTCAAGCAGTAACATTCAGTGCTTTTTAAATGCATAATAAAAGACAATGCAATTTATTATATAGAAATTTGATTTCGTGCGAGAAATAAAAGGATAATAAATCTAAAACAATTTATCATTAGATAACGATAGAAAGAAGAACGCGAGAATGATAAGAAGAAATAATAAATCTTATCTCTCCATAAAAATACATCAGGGATAAGAAAACAGTGTTAAACAGATAAGAGCGAAAATCAGGAATACCAAATCTTGTTAGAAGAAAAAAAAAAGATTCTTTAGCAGGGGAAAAAATGGGAAAGACAACAGAATCATTTTCTTTTAGATAAGCACAAGATATTAAATAGAGGGTATGTTGAGTGAGGCTGATATTATCATTTCAAGGGATTCATTATGTTTTGCATCTTTTTTCTTTTATTTCTTTATTTATTTGATTAGCAATTCGTATGTGAGATGATCTGTTACAGTGTTTTCCAAATTAATTCTGCCGTACGTATAACATTTTGTAAAAACTAAACTTAAACATTTGAATGGCTTTTGTATCAGGTGGGTACTCAATAAATAGTTTAAAATACTCAAATAATAAATAACCATTAATGATTTTAATAACCTCAATATTTTGGAGTCTTTGAATGCAAACCTATTTTAATATGTGGCACAACATGTTTTGTTTGCTTTGAGATATACAAATTGATTGATAATTCTTAACTCAAACTAGGACATTCAACAAATTGATTGATTGATAATACTTAATTCAACGCTAGGACATTATTTTTAAGAAAGCTGAAATGGGCGTGTTTAAAATACAACTCAATATAGTATTTAAAATAATTTCACAGAATTTCATATTTTTTCACCGAACACTTATTAACATTGTTAGTTAATAATTATTCTGAACATTTATTAACATTCCGTGGAGTACCATTATTCCGCGGAAGATAGTTTGAAGAGTTAATTTTAGTTTAGTTTTTAGTTTTTTTTCAGAGAAATTAACTATTTTTATTTTTCGTTGTGATTTATTTCTTATGCACAACAACAAAGAATGTATTTTGCAGAACAGTAGAACGGAATTTACTTGAGGTAAAATAAAAGGATTTTTTTTTTTTTTTTTTTGCAACTAAGGATAAATTACTAAATCTTCTTCAGTCAATATTTTGCTGGATTGACTCAAAATAAATTAAACCAGTCACTATTTTTTTATTGACATGCAGTCAACATTTTGTAAACAACTTAACTAGAATTCATTAAAGAAGTACTACTTTTCTATTATTTAACTATACCTATCATCGAATTACTTTTAATTAGAAGGAAGTCTTTAAAAGAAAATGAAAGAAATAATATAATAATTAAAAACAATCTATTACCTTATTATTATTATGATTTCTCGCTTAATTATTATTAGAAGACCAATTTTTTTTTTCAAAAACTCTTTACTAATTCTTCCAAATTTATTTCATCACCTTCAAACTAATCCCCTCCGGACACAATGCACTTATGCCAACTTTTTTCCAATCCTCAGTGCATGCTAAAAAGTCATCGGCAGGGATAGCCTAGTACACCAGAGGGCTCTTCGTCTTCAACGCGTTCTCTGCCTTCTTTGAACTGTTTATACCACTTGTAAACATTTCTTTTCGATATAGGAATGCTCACCGAATGTCTTCTGCAACATGCTATACGTTTCCACAAACAATATTTAATGAATGCTTTGTTAATTTAATGTTCTTTGCTCAATGAATTCAGACATTTCAAAAATCGTCGGAATCAGTTTTAGCGTCTCACAAACCGAAGCGTAACTCAAACACTAATGAATATTTCGACGTCAAATTTCACACAGATGTCAAGGACCGTGCCAGCA
This sequence comes from Caerostris darwini, assembly GCA_021605075.1. Classification (NCBI taxonomy): domain Eukaryota; kingdom Metazoa; phylum Arthropoda; class Arachnida; order Araneae; family Araneidae; genus Caerostris; species Caerostris darwini. The sequence continues at coordinate 200,655 of BPLQ01005205.1, forward strand.
ACCAGAAAAAGAAAAAAAATTCCGTAAATCTCGGAAAATTGGTCTTACTTTTTGGGCACGGTAGCATATTTCTGTAAAATTTAACATTTCACCCGAGTTATGTGATTTACTTTATAATAAAAAAAAATGTATAATGGAAACACGTATTTATACTTCTTTTACATATATAAATAAAACTTATTTTTACTGTAATTAAAATTCCACCGAAACTATCTTTATCTTTCGTTACGTCGTTCCTTTTGCCAATTTTCTGAGCAATCGGGACTCTAACTACAAAACAACTGCAACTAAAATGAAGAAGTAAATTCTGATTCATTAGAAAACATGACATTTACAACCTCCAAATAATCAGAATTAATATCAGATATTAAAATAACAGAAACAGATATTGAAAGACACGACTAAAAACTCAACATTCCGCACCTGCTTTGAACACTCATGCGTCAGATTCCGTTCTAGTATGTCCTGTAAACAAAACAAAAGGGACATTTACATAAATTTCGGTATGCAAATGACAATGCAGAAGTAAAGAATATTTAATTAAAAAGAGAGAGCAGGAAATCTTCTCATGGAACCAAAAAAAGAGTCCGTAATCCTTTCAAATGAAAGTAATATTCATTAGAATTTTTCTTCGATTTAATCCAAGCTCATGGAACCAGCTGTTGAAATTTTAATTACACCTTCTTCTAGCATTCGCAACCAAATTTATTCCAAGAATCCTTTGTTTTCAAGAAAGTGAGATTATGTTACTTAGGAACCCTTGTAGCATGGCGAGAGTGGAAGAATCTTCACCTGGATGCTTGAACGAGAAATTATGGACGAGAAATGCGGAAATAGTATGTTTTAATTATAATGATGAGTTTCTTGGATTGCAGCTGGGACACCCGGTTGAAGGAAAAAAATATATATATAATAAACTTTTTATTCGAAGTAGTTTTAATTTGTTGTTTATTTAAATACAAAATAATGTACAGCGGAAACGGGGCCTTGTAATTAAAAGCAACTTTTCCACCAGTGAATTTCTAGAAAAGAAAGGATACTGAGAGGAGTATAAAATCGTGCTTGTAATGAAAGGGTGTTATTTCAAAATGAGCTTAATTAACCAAATAATGGAGCGTTGGATATGCTTACTGCTCAATTGGGCAAGTTTAGGAAATTATTAGATGTTAGACCACTAAATATTATTATAAATTTAGGGATTGTTTGAATATTTTCTTAGGAAAATGAAACACAAATTGGGCAATTCATTAATGTTCCGTATTACACAAGAAGATATTATTTATAAAACTACGCATTGTTTGAGTGGTTTGACTTGGTCGTTTGCCAAATTTCCACTAAAATGAAGAAGTAAATTCTGATTCATTAGGAAACATAACGTTTACAACCACTAAACAATTAGAATTAATATTGGATATTAAAATAACAGAAACAGATATTGAAAGACACAACTAAAAACTCAACATTCCGCACCTGCTTTAAACACTGAACAGGTTTCACGCCAGCATCAGATTCCATTCTAGGTGGTCCTGTACGACAAAGCAGAACGGACATTCACATAAATTTTGATGCAAATGACAATGCAGAAGTGGAGAATATTTAATTAAAAAGAGAGAGCGGAAAATATTCTCATGGAAGAAAAAAAAAAAAAAGAAGAGCAACCAAATTTATTCCAAGAATCCTTTGTTTTCAAGAAAGTGAGATTATGTTACTTAGGAACATGGAGCTCTTGTAGCATGGCGAGAGTGGAAGCATCTTCACCAGGATGCTTTAACGATAAATTATGGACGAGAAATGTGGAAGTAGTATGTTTTAATTATAATGATGAATAGTTTCTTGGATTGCAGGAAGGACATAAGGTTGAGGAGAGAAAGGTATAATAAAATTTTTATTCCAAGTAGTTTTAGTTTGTTGTTTATTTAGGTACAAAATAATGTACAGCGGAAATGGGGCCTTGTAATTAAAAGCAACTTTTCCACCAGTGAATTTCTAGAAAAGAAAGGATACTGAGAGGAGTATAAAATCGTGCTTTTAATGAAAGGGTGTTATTTCAAAATAAGCTTAATTAACCAAATAATGGAGCGTTGGATATGCTTACTGCTCAATTGGGCAATTTTTTGGAAATTCTTAAATGTTAGGCCACTAAATATTATTATAAATTTAGGGATTGTTTGAATATTTTCTTAGGAAAATGCAACACAAATTGGGCAATTCAAAAAATGTTCCGTACTACACAAGATATTAGAGAGTTTTTGCATACTGTACTTTAAAAATACGGTATTTTTTTCTCCTTAGAGTGCATGCTCGTAGGAAACATTATTACAGATACGCATGCCGAATTTTCTATGAGCATGCGCGCTAGGGAGGAAAAAATATCGTATTTTTAAAGTACGGTATGCACACAATCGAAACTATCGCTAACTGTAAGGAAACGGCAACTAAAATGAAGAAGTCAATTGTGATTCCTTAGAAAACATGACATTTACAACCTCCAAACAATTAGAATTAATATTGAATATTAAAATAACAGAAACAGAAATTGAAAGAACACAACTAAAAACTCAACGTTCCACACCTGCTTTATAAATACTGAACAGCTTTCATGCCGTCAGATTCCGTTCTAGTATGTCCTGCAAACAAAACAAAACGGACATTTACATAAATTTCGGTATGCAAATGACAATGCAGAAGTAAAGAATATTTAATTAAAAAGACAGAGGAGATCTTCTCAGGGAACGAAAAAAAAAAGGATTCCGTAATCCTTTCAAATGAAAGTAATATTCATTAGAATTTTTCTTCGTTTTAATCCGAGCTCATGCAACCAGCTGTTGAAATTTTAATTTCACCTTCTTCTAACATTCGCAACAACAAATTTATTCCGAGGATCCTTCGTTTTCGAGAAAGTGAGATTATGTTACTTAGGAACCCTTGTAGCATGGCGAGAGTGGAAGAATCTTCACCTGGATGCTTTAACGATAAATTATGGACGAGAAATGTGGAAGTAGTTTGTTTTAATTATAATGATGAGTTTCTCGGATTCAGCAAGATCACCCGTTTGAAGGAAAAAAATATGTATAATAAACTTTTTATTCCAAGTAGTTTTAGTTTGTTGTTTATTTAGGTACAAAATAATGTACAGCGGAAATTGGGCCTTCTAATTAAAAGCAACTTTTCCACCAGTGAATTTTTACTAGAAAAGAAAGGTTGCTGAGCTGAGTATAAAATCGTGCTTGTAATGAAAGGGTGTCGTTTCAAAATGAGCTTAATTAGCAAAATAGTGGAGCGTTGGATACGCTTAGTGCCAAATTGGCCAATTTTAGGAAATTCTTAGATGTTAGACCTCTAAATATTACTATAAATTTAGGGATTGTTTGATTGCTTTGAATATTTTCTTAGGAAAATGAAACACAAATTGGGCAATTCAGAAAATATTTTGTACTACACAGCAAGATATTATTCATAAAACTATTGATTGTTTAAGTGCTTTTGTATTTACTTTCTTCAGAAGTAAAATATTAAAAGAATAGTAGAAATATTTGAATATTTTCTTAGGAAAATGAAACAGAATGCATCGAAGAAAGGGAATGAAACAGAAACAGGAAAATGAATGGAAGAAAGTAGAATATTTTCTTAGGAAAATGAAACACGAATTGTTAAATTCAGAAAGAAAGTTAAGTTAAGCCAGAATTGTTCCGCATTACAACTCTTCGTATTACAAAGTAGAGACAACAATGTTCCGTGTTACTCGCAGCCATAGCATATTTTCAATGTACACTGTCCTCCGGGTAGTGCAAAGTAAGTAACGTCGGTGCAGCCCTTGCTTATGGCATCAAAGACAATAGTCTCTGCATTGCCTGCTGCATTAGAAAAAAATTTCTTTTGAAGTTTTGTTATTAAAATTTTGTGTGTCTTTCAGATAATTTCTGTTTCTAAGATACAATCGCCATTTTATGTAATGCTGTAAAAGGAAAAGGTTTGTACCATTTGTTTGTTGTTTTAATGTAACCGTCAGCTTGTATGGTTTGTACAAATTGTGAAGTGCATAAAAGCAGTTTGCATGGGTCACTTAGAAAGGAAGGAACTAATTGCACGATATAAATGTATATTTCTGTAAAATTTATAATTTGATATTAATTTCATCCAAATTGGGTGATTTACTTCATAATAAAAAAATTATATAATGTAAGCACTAATTTGCTCTTCATTTACACATAGGAACAAAGCTTATTTTTAATGTAATTAAAGTTCCTCCGAAATTATATTTATCTCCCATTACATCGGTGGCCTGATGGCTAGTTGGCTAGTGCTCTGGCCTTTGGTACCATAAGCTTCAGGTTCGAATCCTTGCTGTGGCATAGATATCTGTGATGATTCGGAATCCACGTTAAATTGTAGGTCCTGGCCTAATTACCCTAAAATTTGCATAAAATGACTGTAGAGCGAAAATAAAACAAAAAATTACATCGTTCTGTTTGAATTCGTCTGATTTGGTCGTTTGCCAATTAGCCACACAAACGGAACTCTAACTATAAAAAAACTGCAACTAAAATGAAGAAATAAATTTTAATTCATTATAAAACAAGACATTAACAACCTCCAAACGATTAGAATTAATATTAGATATTAAAATAACAGAAACAAATATTGAAAGACACGACTAAAAACTCAACATTCAGCACCTGCTTTAAACATTGAACAGGTTTCATGCCGTAAGATTCCCTTCTAGTATGTCCTGTAAACAAAACAAAAGGGACATTTACATAAATTTCGGTATGCAAATGACAATGCAGAAGTAGAGATTATTGAATTAAAAAGAGAGAGCAGGAAATCTTCTTATGGAAAAAAAAAAAAAAAAAAGAGTCCGTAATCCATTCAAATGAAAGTAATATTCATTAGAATTTTTCTTCGATTTAATCCAAGCTCATGGAACCAGCTGTTGAAATTTAAATTACACCTTCTTCTAGCATTCGCAACCAAATTTATTCCAAGAATCCTTTGTTTTCAAGAAAGTGAGATTATGTTACTTAGGAACCCTTGTAGCATGGCGAGAGTGGAAGAATCTTCACCTGGATGCTTGAACGAGAAATTATGGACGAGAAATGCGGAAATAGTATGTTTTAATTATAATGATGAGTTTCTTGGATTGCAGCTAGGGCACCCGGTTGAAGGAAATATATATATATATATATAATAAACTTTTTATTCGAAATAGTTTTAATTTGTTGTTTATTTAAATACAAAATAATGTACAGCGGAAATGGGGCCTTGTAATTAAAAGCAACTTTTCCACCAGTGAATTTCTAGAAAAGAAAGGATACTGAGAGGAGTATAAAATCGTGCTTGTAATGAAAGGGTGTTATTTCAAAATGAGCTTAATTAACCAAATAATGGAGCGTTGGATATGCTTACTGCTCAATTGGGCAAGTTTAGGAAATTATTAGATGTTAGACCACTAAATATTATTATAAATTCAGGGATTGTTTGAATATTTTCTTAGGAAAATGAAACACAAATTGGGCAATTCATTAATGTTCCGTATTACACAAGAAGATATTATTTATAAAACTACGCCTTGATTGAGTGGTTTGACTTCTGAAGAAAGTAAAATACAGTTTACTATCAAATACAGAATTTTAATAAAAAATTCTAAATCATGAATGACAAATGATAGCAGCAAATGGAGCAAAGATTAATTGCTAACAAAATCACGGAGATAAAAATTAGCCAAGCTCATAGCGAATGGAAGAGACCCTACAACTTCGGCAATTGGCCTATATTTGGCTTTTAATGGAAAAAAAAACAAGCGACTTCTATTTTCTCTATTTGGGATCTAGTAGAGATCATCAAACCTTCCTCGAGTTATGCTGTTCAGATGTTTTTCGAGTACTTTCTTATAGAACAGAAATCATTTGGCATCATTGCCAAATACCTCACCGGGTTGGTCGTCACCATCATCAAATGGACAATATACACTGAAGTGACAAAAGTCATGGGATAGCAATATGTAAATTTTCAGATGGCAGTAGCATCGCGTAGAACAGGTATAAATGCGCAGTGCTTTCGCAGAGCTTTCATTTCTGTTCAAGTTATTCATGTGAAGAGGTTTTGACGTGATGATGACCGCACGACGGGAATTAACAGACTTTGAACGCGGAATGTTAGTTGGAGCTAGACGCATGGGTCATGCCATTTCGGAAATCGTTAGGGAATTCAACATTCCCAGATCCACTGTGTCAAGAGTGTGCCGAGAGTATGAAATTTCAGGCATAACATCCCACCATGGACAGCGCAGTGGTCGACCGCCTGCACTTAACGACCGAGATCGGCGACGTCTGCAAAGAATCGTAAATTCTAACAGACAAGCAACACTGCGTCAAATAACCGCAGAAATCAATGTGGGACGTACAAGGGACTTGTCTGTTAGAACTGTGCGGAGAAATTTGGCTTTCTTGGGCTATTCCGGCAGAAGACCGACTCGAGTGCCTTTACTGCCAGAACGACATCGCTTGCAGCGACTCTCGTGGGCACGTGAGCATATCGGTTGGTCCCTAGATGAATGGAAAACCGTGGCCTGGTCCGATGAGTCACGATTTCAGTTGGTAAGAGCTGATGATAGGGTTCGAGTGTGGAGCAGACCCCACGAAGCCATGGACCCAAACTGTCAGCAAGGCACTGTTCAAGCTGGTGTTGGCTCCGTAATGGTGTGGGCTGTTTTTTCATGGCATGGACTTGGTCCTCTGGTGCGACTGGACCGAACATTGACTGGAAATGCTTATGTTCATCTACTTGGAGATCACTTGCAGCCATTCATGGACTTCACGTACCCAAACAACGATGGGATTTTTATGGATGACAATGCGCCATGTCACCGGGCCACAACTGTTCGCGATTGGTTTGAAGAACATTCTGGACAATTCCAACGAATGATCTGGCCACCTAGATCGCCCGACATGAATCTCATCGAGCATTTATGAGACATCATCGAGAGGTCTGTTCGTGCCCAAAATCCTGCACCATCAACGCTTTCACAATTATGGACGTCTATCGAGACAGCATGGCTCAATATTCCTGCAGAAGACTTCCAACGACTTGTTGAGTCCATGCCACGTCGAGTTGCTTCACTTCGCCGGGCGAAAGGAGGGCCGACACGATATTAAGAGGTATCCCATGACTTTTGTCACTTCAGTGTATATTTAGTATTTTGCTTTACTTATTATCAAAAAAATGTTTCTCACAGAAAAACGTTTTGCACGATATCAAATAATTAAACATTCTTAAGAGTAAATTTTTATAAATATAACAAATTTACTTAAGTTACTTCATTAATAAATTTACGAAAGATTTTCTTAACCATATCGTGAGGCTCTTCTATTAACTTGTTATGAAATATGTTTTTATTGTTTGGATAGGAAATTAAGTATGGTTTTCAGAGATATAGTATGGTTTAAGTAAGTATGTAAGTTAAGTATGAGTTTAAAACTTTAATTCTCCTCATTTTAGTTCATCAGAAGTTCTATAAATCCAAACATGGGAATGTTATAATAAAACTTCCATGTTTTTTCAGATTAAAACATAAAGGATTATTACATACGCTGCACTCAATGAAGTAATGCATGATTCAAATTTTTAAAAATACGTTATATGCTGCCAATTAAATAACGTAGCGGCTTTCCTTGCGGCTGTACGACTAGGACCTCATGTTCCACTTGCATATATATATCACGAATAACCTATAGTCGAATGATAAAGTTAACATATCATATTCAGGGAGGATCTATTAGATGTAACTAATCCACATTTGAGCGTTATATAAAAGAAAACCCGGATAAAAACAAATTGTTGGTGCAATCAACTTTGTTTCACACATTGTCACAATCGCCATCGAATCTCCCTCGAGTTCCTCAGATATTTGTTCATTATGTTCACAAGATTACTTCGATTATTATGGCCTTGATACCATAGATTTCTCACAAGGTAATCTTACAATAGCATACACCGATGGTTCCTCTGACAAATTCCTCAATAAGGGAGGTGCAGGCATTTTCTTTCTACTTCCAAATGGAAGTAAATGCCATCATAAAATGAACGCAGGCCAGATATCTTCAAACTTCACCAGCAAGCTCATAGCAAAAGAGTCTGTTACTTTATATCTAAATGACTCAAGTATTTCAGGCCTCACTGATGGGTTAGGGATTTTTTCTGATTGCAAGTCGGCTCTAGAATCAATCAAAAATGGAGATACTAACATCACTTCTGCGATAAATGTTCTCTACACTCTACACTGTAGAGGCAAATCATGTCATCTTCAATGGATTCCTGCACATGTCAGCATGGAGAACAACGAATGTGCTGACTCTTTAGCCGAAGAAGCCAGGGACAATGATCAAACCAGGACTACCATCACACTTGCAGATGCTAACGCAGTTGCCAAAAGCCGACTAATTCCTCATAACTTTAAGAAGCCACTCATCACGGACTTCAACTGCCTTAGGAAGTTGACATCAGTTATTAGCAGACTCAGAACTACAGAGGGATGAAGATTCTCCCAAAAAAGACCAGGCAATACATCCCCTGCAGAAATTGCCCCAACGCTTTCCTAACACCTAAGTACATTCTAGAGTGCCCAACACTCACTCCCCATGTTTTGCAATTGGGTATGGTGCCAATCGAGGCCAACTTAAGAGAAGTACTGTATAGTGAAGCGGCGCCATTGCTAGCGGCTGCTATCTTGAAGACTTTTGGCTTGATCTAACTTTGATAATTATTTTTTAAATCCATGGACATTATAATAACAACAACATTTTCACAAGGTGGTAGCATTTCTGGGGCTTGATGGCCGAGTAACTAGCGCTATGGTTTTCAGAATTTCGGCTGTTGTGTTGGACTGTTGTGTCCGAGAGCTGGTATATTGGATTTACGCCAGTACGCCAGTGGATTTACGGCATTATATTAACGCCAATAAAAAAGAAAAATCTTTTTTGTTATCTCATTCCGAATCCCATCAATGTCTTCTGTTTTATTTTCTCAATAACTAATATAATTTGGCAAGCAGTTGTTGATACAGAGTGGTTAGTCAATAGTGCTGCCTATTTGTAATCACTCTACTTACAGCAACAGTTATTATTTTTTTTAATCACTTCTGATATGCAGCTCTTTTTTGACTTTGAGTTTTAGCTCGCAAGTATTCGATACTCAAATTACTAATGAAATAATTATAAAATTGTCAGAAAACAACTTATTCGAAGAAAGATTATGTGTGATTTCATTAAGTTTTTAAAATATCTTAAAACACTTGAACAAAAATAGAATATAGTTTTAATAAAACTAAAAAAAGGGGGGCTTATTTTAAAACTAAAGGTCAACTATTTACAACGTCTTCTACTTTCCACAAAAGATCTATTTTTCAATTCCTTCTATTAGTTCACACTCTCCCTATATATATCTTGTTCAAATTTCCAATCGTTCATAAAACACTTTTTATTCATCCTAATCAAGTTCAAGTACATTTTTTTGAACTTGTAATGGATGACACTGGATGTTAATACAGTTCTTTCAAATATTAATTCATTCATTAAATTTAATTGATTAATTTTAATTTTTTTAGATTTAAGTTGCACATATCTACCAATAGATGGCGCCGGATAAACTTAAAAAAATGAATGAATATTATTTATAAAGGACTTTCTGCAATACAGTGAAAAAAAAAGTAGGAATTGACTTAAAATTTTTTTTTTATATTACTTGTTGAATAAACATCCAACTAGAAATATTTCTATCTAGCACAATTTTGCTACAAAACTATTTAATGGACTCCTCTAACAATGTCTTCGTTGATGGACAACCTTCACATTAGCCGTTTGGCTCTTCCGTTGAAACAATTGTCCGCTACTGAAGCACCCTTGAAGAGTTTGGAGAACTTTACCACGCCTTTATACGACACCATAACCGGAGATCCATTCAAGCAAAAATGGGTTCCTCATAGAAAAATCTTCAGGGGAAGAAGAAAATCATTCTCGACCAAAATCGTTTGCTATTTGGGATCCTTGCCAGGCGCCTAACGATATTTCTTTCTGGAGATCTAGATCATCATCTTGAAAGTACTTCGTAGGTGAAGAAGGAAGAGCTACGAAAACACAATTCTCCTCACTTTGAAAGTGGTAGAAAAACTTTCATTTCAATAAAACATTGTTTCTGGTGCTCGCGGAAAGTACCATAACAGGCTTTAACAAAAGAGCCCCATTGCTATAAAAGCTTATAGTTAGGAATAAATAACCATTGCTGTGGAAACCTCTATAAATATAAGGGTAGCCGGTTTAAGGTTGGAGCATTGCGTTTTCAGATCCAGTTGAAATATTAATCATTTCAAAACTTAACATAATTTCGAAAATCTATAGATAGCATATCAGCGGTGCCATGGATGTTTGTAGTGGTTCGGAATCCACTTTAAATCGTAGGTCCCAGTCTCATATGACTGTGGCGCGTAGCACTGGCAACACTACCCAGTAAAAAGGAAACATTTCAGGTTTCGAAGTCTGCCTACAGGCAGATGGCCTTGGCCTACCATCTGACTGTTGAGCCACTGATGATGAAGATGATGATTATAAAGAAGAAGAAAATATTTAAAAGTTTCATCATCTATTGGTTTATTCGAATAGCAAATCTCTTATTATCTCACCTGGAATCTGATCAATGACCTCTGTTTCATTTTCTGAATAATTAACATAACTTGGCTAGCCATTGTTGATGTAAGTGGTTAGTCAATAATGCTGGCCATTTGTAATCACTCATTTTACAATAACAGTTCTTATTTTTGAATCACTCTGATATATATTTCTTTTTTGACTTTGAATTTTAGCTACACAAATTAATAATGAAATGATACACAAATTAATAATGAAATAATACACAAATGATACACAAATTAATAACGAAATAATTATAAAATTAGTAGAAAAATTCCTGAAATAACGTAATATGAGTGCTTTAATTAAATTTTAAAAATATCTTAAAACACTCAAACAAAAATAATTGTTTTTAATAAAACTAAAAAAAGGAGCTTATTTTAAAACTAAAGGTCAACCATTTACAATCTTACACAAAAGATCTATTTTTGTTGAATATACTTCCAACTAGAAATACGCTCAATTTTTCGGTATCACGTACAAACTATTTAATGGACTTCTTTAATAATGTCTTCGTTGACGAAAAGTCTGCATATTAACCACTTGGCGCTTCCTTTGAAATAATTTTCCCCCACTGAAGCACACTTGAAGAGTCTTGGAAAACTATATCACGCGTCTATACGACACCCTAACCGGAGATCCATTCAAGCAAAAATGGGCTCCTCATAGAAAGATCTTTTGGGGAAGAAAATCATTCTCCACCAAAATCGTTTGCCATTTGGGATCGTTGCCAGCCACCCTCGCTAAGGCTCCAAACGATATTTCTTCTTCTGGAGATCTAGATCATCATCTTGAAAGTACTTCGTAGGTGAAGAAGGAAGAGCTGTGAAAACACAATTCTCCTCAGTTTCAAAGTGGTAGAAAAACTCTCATTTCAGGAAAACATTGTTTCTGGTGCTCGCTGATAGCACCATAACAGGTTTTAATAAAAGAGCCCCGTTGCTATAAAAGCTAATAGTTAGGAATAAATAACTACTTATGCGGAAACCTCTTTAAATATAAGGATAGCCGGTTTAGGGTTGGAGCATTACGTTTTCAGATACAGTTTGTAATGTTAATCATTTCAAAACTTGACATTTCGAAAATCTAAATGTAGCATAAGGGGCCAGATGGCCGAGTGACTAGCGCTCTGGCTCTTGGTGCCAGTGTTCGAGTCTCGGCGGTGCCATGGATGCTTGTGGTGATTCGGAATCCCCTTGAAATCGTAGGTCTCTGTTTAATATGACAGTAGAGAGTCGGCCTGGCAACCCCACCCGTAAAAAGAAAGACATCTCCATCCCAGAAATCTGCCAATAGGCAGACGGCCTTGGCCTACCATGGGGCTGTTACGATACTAATGATGGTGATGAAATGTAGCATCGTGAAGTGTATGTTCAAAGATTCTAGTGGAAGGATAATGGGAGATCCAAGCCCCATGCAACTGGGAACAAAAAGATAGAGGGAGTTGACCTAGTATCTACAGCCCCCTGTTCAGTTCCCGCTGTTATATCTGGGAACACAGACGTGTTACGGAAGTGATCAAGAGTTTATTGAAAAAGTCTCGACATGATTTATTTCAATAACAGCATCAAAATGTATAGTGAAATATAATGTATGTGTGTAAAATGCAAAAATGAGAGAAACCTCGGGCGATATTTTATGATTTCGACTTTTATGTAACGAGAGTGGATTTAAAATTCGAGGAAATGTATTGTGGAAATTTGAGAGACTCAAGTTAAATCTAAAAAGTCATATGCACAGAGAAACGGGAAACCTGGAAAAACATGAACTTGCAATTTGGGGACACCGTCCCTAAGTGCATCTTTGCCTGGAACCCCAGTGACATGCAGTGCTAACATTGTCTACTTCAGATACCCTATGCCAGGGATGGGCAAACGTTTTCGGTCGCGGGCCAAAAATTGAAAAAAAAAAAGTTTGGCGGGACAGGATGAATTTTTCTAAAATTAAAAAAAAATTTATAATATTAATAACCATTTATTAATACTATGATAGCTAAAATATTATTAACCAATAATACTTATACTTTATTTTTTAAATATTTTACGAGTAACCCAAACAAGCGCTAGCGACGTTATACTTTTAATAATTACACCACTATTCACAATGATGCAATGTGTCCACAATCTTTCCATACGCATTCAATAATGTTAGAACTCACGTCAAAAGAAAAACAAAAATAATTTCTGGCTGGTGCTTAAAATGCGCAATCTGCCCCATGTGAGGTCTAATTCACCTATACTGGATTCCCACTTGTCTGCTCCTCGAGAAAGAGATAACGCTTGTTGGCGCAATTCTACAGGTATATCTAACAAAGAACTTCCGCATTTAACACTTTACTGATTGAAAGCTGTATGTGCTTGCTATTTCCGTCGATTTATGTTTTGCAGAACAAAAATAGAGACAGTAAAAAGGTCACCTGTCCTTTGAAAAAAAAGGAAGAAATCAAAATGACCTTTACTCAAAGTAGAAAAGGAGATAGATATATAATATATAAATATATATATATATATTTCTTTTAATTTTCTTGGGACCGGCAAATTAAAATTCTATCTGCGGGACGAATAAAACCTTCCGGCGGGCCGTAGTTTGCCCATCCCTGCCCTAGGCCTATTGAGCCCACGTTAACATTATTACATCGTTCTGATTCAATCACTCATTCGTTTGTTTGCTTTTTTATTTCATCTCCTGAATTCGCTTTACCTGTAAATTTGTTCAAAAATTATTAATAAAATTCTCATGAAAAATACTGAATTGCATTTGCAAGAAGTTCGAATACTTTTGAATGGATTGTTCGGGTCAATTTCGATTTTTAATTATTCTTCATATTTTTCAAGTAGATAGTGAATCAATCAAAATCCATTTAATTTCAAAAGACTTAACGTTTTAAAATTTTAATTTTTTAGAAAAAAAAAAAAAAAAAGAAAGAAAGAATTTCTTGGTGAAGATTTCTAACAATACACTGCATTGGGCTAATTTCTTGAAAATTATGTCTCTAATACAAAATAACAGTTCTTGTTTCCCAAATATGCTTATAATTTGATTATTTGAAAATTACTACAGAAAATTTAATTTTGTATTTCATTCACCCATTTTATTAAAATAACTATTTTTTTTTGTCTATGAATAGATGTTTAGTTAGCTTTTTCACTTTATCAACAAAGGATTTCATTTTGATATTTCTTTAAGAAAATTTTTATTAAAAATCAAATAATCTTGCAAGTGATTATAACATTATACATTATTTTACATGTGATAAAAAACAATACGAGGCATTTACAAACGCTGATTTGGAAAATAAAACTATTGTTTTTTATCACACTTCACTTGGTATCACACTTCAAGAAAACGAATACGTACGGATTCAAAGTTGAAGGGAAGGGAGAGGGTGCAGCTTTTGTTGAGATTCAGCACCCGTAAGTAGAAGTCTAACTTGGCTTCGTGATGCTCTGCAGTCATAACATACCGGAAATGCGATTTAAATGAGATTCTGAACCTCTGCAAACATACTTGGCCCAGCCGGGATTCGAGCTCAAAACCTGTGACACCGAGCACCATAGTGCTAGACACTCGGCCATTCAAGCCCTATAAAACTTTTTCCCTATTAAATGGTTCAGCAAACATATTTAGCATTGATATAATAAAAATGTTAAATTATGAAGGATTTTTTTCTTGGCTAATTTTCAACAAACATATTATATAAAATGTAACGAATTTATATTTAATTTTTCTTATAATGCTAATTTTATAAAATATATATTTATATATTTACGTCTCTCAAATAATGTCGAAGCGAATTATTTACCTAGCATTTTTATTCCTAAAATTGAATCGAACTTCTTTTCCTGTGCTTTTAAACCAGCAAAAAGATTTTCAAAAAGATAATGATGCCCCGGTAATGCCCTGGTGTCATACTTAAAACATTCTATTTATCGAACATTGAAACGATTTCTTTTAACTTGCTTTCAAAAACGAACTGTCACAATTATTATTATCTGAAACAATGGGAGAGAGAGAAAAAATAAAAGAAGACAAAAATAAAAATAAAACTCATACGGAAAATGACGAAGAAAGTATTTCAAAAAGTTTTTTTAACTATATTTTTTTTGTGCTGGCAAGAACTTAGACCTTTCGAAACGAACTGTACCAGCTTATTTCTGTTTTCTTTTTTTCCTTTTTTGTAAGTTTGCAAAGCTCTTAAGCACCTTCTCAGAGAGCAGCTTATGTTTTTCCTTAATTGCTTCCAAACGCAAAGGGAAACAAGAAAAAAAAAATATTGTCGTTAGTTTATCTGACTCCTTTTTTTGAGGCTAAATAAACACATAAATGATACGATGGACATTTTGCTACGCTAGTCGAACGAGAGTGGTACGATTTGATTTTTATTTCATATGTATTTAGTTAAAAACAATCTTTGATGAATTTTTTTTTATAATTATCAAAGGTAAAATTTACTTTTAATGTTTTAAACCACGATGAAGATTTTTTTTATGACTTTTTAAATTGCGATAAATAATAATGTAACGTGTTTACAATTTTTTAAAAAAAAGTATTGTTATTTTCTGAAGAAAAAACATTTCTTTGAGTATTTTGGAGTTATTATCAGAATTCTTTTCTTTTATTATAGTAAAAACATAACGAGGAGAGATGTGAATATTAAGTTTTACTAGATAAAGAATTAAAGTGCGGCATATTTGAAGAAAAATTCATTACTTTATTTAAAAAGTTGTTTTTTCGCAATTTTTTTAAAATGAGCTTTTATTTTAATACAGCAATTCTCAAAGAAAATTATTTTCGAAAGTTTTTACTAAATAATGAACTGAATTGTTGATTCTTGGAAACATCATTTTTAAAGTTTTTACAAAAACAGTTTGAAAAAAAGTGATCATCGTTTAGAAAAAAAATGATCAAAATAAGTTTTCTTTTAAAGCTAAAAACCTCGAAGATTATATTTCGAGATTTATGGAATTTTAATAAATAATAAATTAAGCCATTTATTTGGGAAAAAATAAACTTTTTTGGGACTATCTCGTTTAGAAATAGTACTAAAAATTATTACCACTAGAAAAGTACAGATTAGATAACTTTAATATTTTAAAGAAACAAATTATCCCTTTCTTTTAATGTAGCAAAACCGGATGACTTATTTTAGAAAGGAAACAATTATTGAAAATTATTTCACGAAAAAATGTTGTTGTTGTTGTTACTATCCTTGATGTTAATACAGTTTTTTCAAATATTAATTCATTCATAAAATTTAATAAATTAATTTTAGTTTTTTATGAGAGAAAAGAAATGTCTCTTCTATAAGATATTTAGCAGGATATAAATTTAGGAATAAATACTGTCAGTGGCGGAGCGCTGGAAAAAAATTTCTTTTTCAGATTCTTTCTTCATTCTGGCTTTTAGTCTGAGTGAAGGAGGGAACAAAATGGAAAATGAAACATGTCAATAAATGAGTGAGAGAGATGGAAAGTGTGTATGTGAGAGAGAGCAAGAATTTTTTCTAACTTAAAATAATGAATTAAAAAATATTTATAAAGAACTTTCTGCAATCGAGTGAAAAAAAATAGGAATTCACTTAAAAATGTTTTTGTTTTAAAAAATGTTTCACTTAAAAATGTTCACTTATTTCTTGGTTAATTTCCAATAAACAGATTCAATAAAACCTGACAAATTTACGTTTCATTTTTCTTATAATGTTAACTTAAAAAAATATATTTTCATACCGTTACAACTCTTAAATAATGTAGAAGTGAATTATTTACCTAGCAGTTTTATTCCTGAAATTCAATCGAACTTCTATTCCGGTGCTCTTAAACCAGCAAAAAAGCTTTCCAAAAGATAACGATAATGTAATGCCCTGGTGTCATACTTAAAACATTCTATTTATCGAACATGAAACGATTTCTTTTAACTTGCTTTCAAAAAACGAACTCGCACAATTATTATTATCTCAAACAATCCGAGAGAGATAAAAAAAAAATAAAAGAACAAAACAAAAAGAACAGAAAAAACACATACGGAAAATGACGAAGAAAGTATTTCAAGACGTTTTTTTTAACTATATTTTTTTCTTGTGCTGGCAAGAACTTAGATCTTTCAAAACGAGCTGTACCAACTTATTTCTGTGTTCTTTTTTTTTTTTTTTTTTTGTAAGTTTGCAAAGTTCTTAAGCTCCTTCTCAGAGAGCAGCTTATGTTTTTCCTTAATTGCTTCCAAAGACAAAAATGTCGTCGTTAGTTTTTCCAACTCCTTTTTTTTTTGTTTAGGCTAAATAAACACATAAATGATACAATGGACATTTTGCTACGCTATGTAGAGCGAGAGTGGTACGATTTGATTTTTATTTCATATGTATTTATTTATTTAAAATCTATCTTTGATGATTGTTTTTTATAATTATCAAAGGTAAAATTTACTTTTAATGCTATGAACCATGAAAAATTTTAAATGTTTACAATTTAAAAAAAAGTATTGTTATTTTGTGAAGAAAAAACATGTATTTGAGTGTTTCGGAATTATTATCAGAAATTTTTTTTCTTTTATTATAGTAAAACCCTAAAGAGGATTAGCGTTGAGAATATTAAGTTTTACTAAATAATGAATTAAAGTGTGGCATATTTGTAGAAAAATGCATTACCTAATTTAAAAAGATGCTTTTGGCAATTTTTAAAAATAAGCCTTTTTATTAAAATAGTAATTCTCATAAGAAAATTATTTTCGAAAGTTTTTACGAAATAATGAACTGAATTATTGAATATTTCAAAAAAGAAAAACATTTTTTTTAAAGTTTTTACATAAAGAGTTTGAAAGTTTTTGAAAAAAGGGACTGAAATGTGTTTTCTTTTAAAGATAAAAACTGAAGTTCCAAGATTATTTTCGAAAATTGTGGAATTTTAATAAAGAATAAAATAGGCTGTTTATTTGGAAAAAATAAACACTCCTTTGGTACTATCTCGTTTAGAAATACTACCCAAAAATTATTACCATTAGAAAAGTACAGATTCGATAATTTTAGAATTTTAAAGAAACAAATATTAATACTTTTTATAATATAATATACTTTTATATAATATAATATACTTTTATATAATATAATATACTTTTATATTATATAATCTATATATATATATATATATATATAATATAATATACTTTTTTTTGTATTGTACTTTTTTTATTTATTTGCGAGAACGAACTGTACTAGCTTATTTCTGTGTTCTTTTCTTTTTGTAAGTTTGCAAAGTTCTTAAGCTCCTTCTCAGAGAGCAGCTTATGTTTTTCCTTAATTGCTTCCAAAGGCAAAGGATAACAAGAAAGAAAAATGTTGTCGTTAGTTTTTCTGACTCCCTTTTTGAGGCTAAATAAACACATAAATGATACGATGGACATTTTGCTACGCTAGTCGAGCGAGAGTGGCACGATTTGATTTTTATTTCATATGTATTTAGTTAAAAACAATCTTTGATGAATTTTTTTTTATAATTATCAAAGGTAAAATTTACTTTTAATATTTTAAACCACGATGAAGATTTTTTTTATGACTTTTTAAATTGCGATAAATAATAATTTAACGTGTTTACAATTTTTTTAAAAAAAGTATTGTTATTTTGTGAAGAAAAAACATTTCTTTGAGTATTTTGGAGTTATTATCAGAATTCTTTTCTTTTATTATAGTAAAAACATAACGAGGAGAGATGTGAATATTAAGTTTTGCTAGATAAAGAATTAAAGTGTGGCATATTTGAAGAAAAATTCATTACTTTATTTAAAAAGTTGTTTTTTCGCAATTTTTTTAAAATGAGCTTTTATTTTAATACAGCAATTCTCCAAGAAAATTATTTTCGAAAGTTTTTACTAAATAATGAACGGCATTCTTGAATACGTAAAAAAACATCAGTTTTAAAGTTTTTACAAAAGTTTTAGAAAAAAGTGATAAAAATAAAGTTTTCTTATAGAGCAAAAAACCTTGAAGATTATTTTCGAGAATTATGGAATTTTAATAAATAATAAATTAAGCTGTTTAGTTGAAAAAAATAAAAACTCTATTGGTACTATCTTATTTAGAAATAGTACCAAAAATTATTACCTTTTAAAAAGTACAGATTTGTTAACTTTAGTATTTTGAAGAAACTAATTATCATTTTCTTTTAATGTAACAAAACTGGATGACTTATTTTCAAAAGGAAATAATTAATGAAAATTAAAAATGCTTGTTAAGTTTGAAAAAATGTTTGTAAAGTTAGTAATTAAGGTTAATTATGATGCTATTGTTGACAGTTAGTTATGATGCATTTCCAAAGAAGCCCACAATATCATTTGGGTTGGTCACCCCTGGACTAACCACTCTATATCAACAATTGCTGGCCAAGTTACATTAGTTATTGAGAAAATAAGTAATATAAAAAAAAATTTCTATAGTCAATTCATAATTTTTTTTTTCACTCTATTCACTCTATAAATAATTTTCATACATTTTTTATGTTTATCTGGCGCCATCTATCGGTAGATATATGCAACTTAAATAAAAAAAACTAAAATTAATTAATTAAATTTAATGAATGAATTAATATTTGAAAAGAGTGTATTAACATCAACTGTCATCCACTACAATTTAAAAAAAAACGTGTTTGAATTTGAGTGGACAAATAAAAAGTATTTTATGAACGATTGAAAATGTGAACAAGATATATATAGTGAGAGTGTGAGCTAATAGAAGGAATTGAATAAAACAGAAGACATTGATGGGATTCCAGGTGAGATAACAAAAGAGATTCACTATTCGAATAAACCAATGGATGATGAAACTTTTGAATATTCTCTTAAGAAAGGAATTTTTTCCAAAAATATGCAAGGTAGTGGATCAAAAGAAAATGATGAAGTCTAAATAAGTCATGGAAGTGGATGTGGACGCTTTTTGATTTCAAAAATTGAAGTTTTTCCCATACTAAACTATTTAAAAATACACTCATGTCCATAAATTAAGGATAATTCAGAATCACAGAGAAATTGAACTCTAAAATAAAAATTTCAGCTGTAGAATTATCACACACATCTTGAAGAAGAATATGCAAATTACAGGAAACCACCAGATAGCGCGGATAGTACGTCACAATGTCGAGAGTGTAAGAGAGGGGTACATAAGGAATGGTGGCAAAGAAGTAAAATTGTTCACAAGCGCTTTAAAAGCCTTTCAGTGCAATAACCGCAGAGTTATGGCACAAAGGAAGCATTTGGATGATTTTTTAAGTGGTAGAATTATCGGACGACTGGAATGTGGACGTACCCAGCTGGAAGTATCCGAGGAACTTGGAATCGCCCAGAGTGTCATCTCCAGGCTTTGGCAACGATTCCAAGATAATGGTAATGTGAGTAGATGTTACAGCACAGGTTGCCCCCGAGTTACAACATCAAATGAGGACCGGTATTTAGCAGTTACAGCCAAAAGAAACAGACGGAGCACAGCATCAGACCTGTCTCGTCAGCTCTCTTCAGCTACCGGTACGACAGTTTCACGGCAGACCGTGTACAGACGCTTAGGGCACATTGGTCTATATGCTCGTAGGCCTGTCAGATGTGTTCCACTTACCGCAACTCACTGTCGCCTGCGATTAACCTGGAGTAGAGAGCATGCATTGTGGACACTGCAACAGTGGTCTGGTGTGATGTTTTCCGACGAGTCCAGGTTTAGTTTGCAGTCTGATTCTCGCCGGACTTTCATATGGAGAGCGCCAGGTAACCGTTACCACCAAGAGAACACCATTGAACGACACCGTTACGGTGGTGCAGGATGGCTCGTTTGGGGAGGAATTATTCTTGGTTCCACAACTGACCTACATGTTCAGAATGTAACGATGACAGGCCACATCTATCGGGATGTCATTCTGGAACAACATGTACGTTTGTTTCGGGGCGCCGTGAGTGCTGAATTTCTGTTTATGGATGACAATGCCCGTCCTCACCGTGCAAACATTGTAGACGAATGCCTTCAATTGGAGGATATCACCCGTATGGATTGGCCAGTATACTTACCGGACTTGAATCCAATAGAGCATGTGTGGGATATGCTTGGCCGACGAATTGCTGCCCGTCAACCTCCTCCCACCTGTCAACCGGAACTTCGGAGGGCATTGCTTGATGAGTGGTGTAATATTCCAACGTAAAAAGAGAATACAATTAACGAATTTATTAGAGTTCCAGTTTGAGATCTATTTTATGGAATATCTAAATTAACTGAATTCTAAAATTAAATCTTGGATTTCAAATTGAAATTCCAGCTTTTGCTGATGACATTATTATTCTAACGAGAGATAAAGCTGCTTATTGTTCTACTGAAAAGAGTATTTGACCACTAAAGGAGGTTGAAGAGTAGAGTTCTAGACACAATTTACAGATGATTAAATAATTAATATAATGATAATAATTAAATTAGACAAAATGATGCTAGAAAATTTTCTGATGAAATTTTGAAAAGATTGAATTGATTGAAGATGTTTTTGAAAATTCTTACGATGCATTACTTCATGGAGTGCAGTTTATGTAATAATCGTTTATGTTTTGTTCTGAAAAAGAATGGAAGTTTTATTACGACATTCCCATATTAGGATTTATAGAACTTCTGATGAATTAAAATGAGGAAGATTAAAGTTCTAGAACAATACTTAACTTACATACTTACTTAAACCATACTATATATCTGAAAATCATACTTAATTTCCTATCCAAACAATAAAAACATATTTCATAACAAGTTAATAGAAGAGCCTCGTGATATTGTTAAGAAAATCTTTCGTAAAGTTATTAATCAAGTAATTTTAAGTAAATTTATTGTAAAAATTTGTTCTTAAGAAAATTTCTTCTTATTTTATATTGTGCAAAACGTTTTTCTATTATAAAAAATGTCTCTTCAAAATAAAACAAAACAAATATATATTGTTCGTTTGATGATGATGATGACGATCAGCTCTGTGAGGTATTTTGGCAATGATGCCAAATGATTTCTGTTCTTTAAGAAAGTAGTCGAAAAACACATGACACCATAACTCGAGTAAAGCTTGATGTTCTGTACTAAAGGCCAAATAGAGAAGATTAGTCTTTTTTTTCTGTTAAAAGCCGAATATAGGCCATTTAAGATTTTGGGTTTCTTCCATTCGTTATGAGTTTGGCTGATTTTTTATCTCTGAGATTTTGTTAGCAATTAATCTTTGCTCTATTTGCTGCTAACATTTGTCTTTCATGATTTAGAACTTTTTATTAAAATTCTAAATTTGATAGTAAACTGTATTTTACTTTCTTCAAAAGTCAATACAAAAAGAGAAACTATTCGTAGTTTTATAAATATCCTGTTGTGTAATGCGGAACATTTTCTGAATTGCCCAATATGTATTTCATTTTAATAAGGAAATATTCTACTTTTTTCCAATCATTTTCCTGTTTCTGTTTCATTTTCCTAAGAAAATATTCTAATATACATTTATTATTTTACTTTCATCAGAAGCCAATACAAAAAGCATCCAAACAATCCGTAGTTTATTAAATTAATATTTTGTTGTGAAATACAGAACATTTTCAGAATCGTCCAATTTTTGTTACATTTTCCTAAGAAAATATTCAAACAAACCCTAAATTTATAATGATATTTAGTGGTGTAACATCTAATAATTTCCTGAAATTGCCCAATTTGGCACTAAGCGTATCCAACGCTCCATTATTTGGTAAATTAAGCTTCATTTTGAAATAACACCCTTTCATTACAAGCACGATTTTGTACTCATCTCAGTATCCTTTCTTTTCTAGTAAAAATTCACTTTTTTAAAAGTTGCTTTTAATTAGAAGTCCCAATTTCCGCTGTACATTATTTTGTACCTAAATAAACAAAAAACTAAAAATACTTCGAATAAAAAGTTTATTATATGTGAGTTTTTTTCCCACAACCGGGTGTCCTTGCTGCAATCCAAGAAACTCATCATTGTAATTAAAACATACTACTTCCGCATTTCTCGTCCATAGTTTATCGTTCAAGCATCCAGGTGAAGATTCTTCCACTCTCGCCATGCTACAAGGGTTCCTAAGTAACATAATCTCACTTTCTCGAAAACAAAGGATTCTAGGAATAAATTTGGTTGCGAATGCTAGAAGAAGGTGTAATTAAAATTTCAACAGCTGGTTTCATGAGCTTGGATTAAATCGAAGGAAAATTCTAATGAATATTACTTTCATTTGAAAGGATTACGGACTCTTCTTTTTTTTTTTTTTTTTTCTTCCATGAGAAGATTTTCCGCTCTCTCTTTTTAATTAAATATTCTCCACTTCTGCATCGTCATTTGCATCGAAATTTATGTAAATGTCCGTTCTGTTTTGTCGTACAGGACCTAGAACGGAATCTGATGCTGGCGTGAAACCTGTTCAGTGTTTAAAGCAGGTGCGGAATGTTGAATTTTTAGTTGTGTCTTTCAATATCTGTTTCTGTTATTTTAATATCCAATATTAATTCTAATTGTTTGGTGGTTGTAAACGTCATGTTTCCTAATGAATCAGAATTTATTTCTTCATTTTAGTGGAAAATTGGCAAACGACCAAGTCAGACAGATTCAAACAGAACGATGTAATGGAAAATAAAGATATTTTTATTATAATTAAATTTCTTCTGAAACTAAGTTTTATTTCTATGTGTAAAAGAAGCACAATGCGCAATTTTCATTATGCAGTATTTTTATTATAAGTGGAATCACCTAACTCAGGTGAAATTAAATTCAAATTATAAATTTTACTGCTTAATTAATTGTGTCATTAACTGTCTCTGTATTGCCAGCTGCATTAGAACAACAACAATAATCAAGTAAATTTTTTATACAAATTTACTCTTAACAATGTTTAATTATTTGACATTGTGCAAAACCATTTTCTTTGAGAAACATTTTTTTTATAATAGGTAAAACAATTGTCCATTTGATGATGATGATGACCAACACCGTGAGGTATTTAGCAATGATGCCAAATGATTTCTGTTCTATAAGAAATTACTCGAAAACGCACAGCATAACTCGAGCTGGACTTGATGTCTCTACTATAGACCAAAGAGATAAAATAGAAGTCTTTTGTATTTTTGCTATTAAAAGCCGAATATATGTCAATTGCTGAAGTTGTTGGGTCTCTTCCATTCGCTCTGAGCTTGGCTGATTTTTTTATCTCCGTGATTTTGTTAGCAATTAATCTTTGCTCTATTTGCTACTATCATTTGTCTTTAACGATTTAGAATTTTTTATTAAAATTCTATATTTGATAGTAAACTGTATTTTACTTTCTTATGACGTCAATACAAGAAGCACTCAAACAATCATTAGTTTTATAAATACGATCTTGTTGTGTAATACGGAACATTTTCTGAATTGCCCAATTTATGTTGCATTTTCCTAAGAAAATAATCTACTTTCTTCTATTCATTTTCCTGTTTCTGTTTCATTCTTTTAATATTTTACTTTTTTTCAGATGTCAATACAAAAAGCACTCAAACTATCAACAGTATTAAAAATAATACCTTGATGTGTAATATGGAATATTTTTTGAATTGCCTAATTTGTGTTTCATTTTCCTAAGAAAACATTCAAAGCAATCAAACAATCCCTAAATTTATAATAATATTTAGTGGTCTAACATTCAAGAATTTCCTGAAATTGCCCAATTTAGCTGTCAGCATATCCAACGCTCCATTCTTTTGCTAATTAAGCTTATTTTGAAAACACACCCTTTCATTACAAGCACGATTTTATACTCACCTCAGTCTCATTTCTTTTCTGAAAATTCACTGGTGGAAAAGTTGCTTTTAATTAGAAGGCCCTATTTCCGTTGTACATTATTTTGTACCTAAATAAACAGCAAACTAAAACTACTTCGAATAAAAAGTTTATTATACTTTTTTTTTTCTGCAACCGGGTGTCCTTGCTGCAATCCAAGAAACTCATCATTATAATTAAAACATACTACTTCCACATTTCTCGTCCATAATTTATCGTTCAAGCATCCAGGTGAAGATTCTTCCACTCTCGCCATGCTACAAGGGTTCCTAAGTAACATAATCTCACTTTCTCGAAAACAAAGCATTCTTGGAATAAATTTGGGTTGCAAATGCTAGAAGAAGGTGTAATTAAAATTTCAACAGCTGGTTCCATAAGCTCGGATTAAATCGAAGAAATATTCTAATGAATATTACTTTCATTTCAAAGGATTACAGACTCTTTTTTTTTTGTTCTGCAGAACAGAAGATTTCTTTCTCTCTTTTTAATTAAATATTCTCCTCTTCTGTATTGTCATTTGCATACCGAAATTTATGTAAATGTCCGTTTTGTTTTGTTTGCAGGACATACTAGAACGGAATCTGACGGCATGAAACCTGTTCATTATTTATAAAGCAGGTGTGGAACGTTGAGTTTTTAGTTGTGTCTTTCAATACCTGTTTCTGTTATTTTAATATCCAAATTAATTCTAATTGTTTGGAGGTGGTAAATGTCATGTTTTCTTACGAATCAGTATTTGCTTCTTCATTTTAGTTACATTTGTTTTATAGTTAGAGTTTTGATTGTGTGGAAAATTGGCAGTTGTCCACGTCAAACGGATTCAAACAAAATGACGTAAGGGAAGAAAAGATAGTTTCAGAGGAATTTTAATTACAGTAAAAATAAGCTTTGTTTTTTATGTATAAAAGAAGCACAACTACGTGTTTATATTATACAGTATTTTTTATTATAAAGTAAATAACCAACTCTAGCCAAGTTGCTCACAAAATGTTGACTGCATGTCAATAAGGAAATATGAACTGGTTTAATTTGTTTTGAGTCAATCCAGCGAATTATTGACTGAAGAAGATTCAGTAATTTATTCTCAGTTACAAAAAAAAGAACCTTTTACTTCACCTCAAAATAAATAAGGTAAAATAAAATTCCAAATTCTGCAAAATACATTCTTTGTTCTTGCGCATAAGAAATAAATCATAACGGTAAATAAAAATAATCAATTTCTCTAAAAACTTCATTCATCCAATCCAGCGGTTTTCCAACTATCTTCCGTGGAATAATGGTACTCCCCGAAATGTTAACAGTGTTAATAAGTGTTCAGAATAATTGATAACTAACAGTGCTAATAAGTGTTCAGAATAATTGATAACTAACAATACTAATAAGTGTTCAGAATAATTGATAACTAACAATGCTAATAAGTGCTCAGAATAATTGATAACTAACAATGCTAATAAGTGTTCAGAATAATTGATAACTAACAATGAATTATTTTAAATACTACATTGAGTTGTGTTTTAAACATGCCAATTTCAGTTTTTTTTTTAAATACTGTCCTAGCATTGAATTAAAACACATTTGTCAATCTCAAAGCAAACAAAGCATGTTGTAGCTCAGATTTAAAACAGGTTTAAATACAAAGACCCCAATATATTCAGGCTATTAAAATCATTATTGATTATTTGTTTGAGTATTTTATCGAAATTGGAAAAACCCCACACCTCTTACAAAAGCCATTAAAATTTTACAAAATGTCATACGTACAGCAGAATTAATTTATAAAACACTGGAATAGAACATCTCACATATGAATTGTTAATCGAATAAGGAAAGAAATAAAATTTAAAAGTGCAAAACATAATGAATCCCTTGTAATGATAATATCAGGCTCACTTAACATACCCTCTATTTAATATCTTGTGTTTATCTAAAAGAAAATGATTCTGTTGTTTTTCCCCTTTTGCCTGCTGAAGAATCTTTTTTCTTTTCTTCTCACAAGATTTGGAATTCCTGATTTTCGCTTTTATCTGTTTAGCACTGTTTTCTTATCCCTCATGCATTTTTATGGAGAGATAAGATTTATTCTTCGTTATTATCATTCTTGTGTTTCTTCCACTAAATCAAGTTTCTAAATAATAAATTACATCGTCTTTTATTATGCATTTAAACGGCGCTAAATATCTCTGTTTGAAATGCTATTTCTGGACATCTAATTATTTTCCCTTTTCTATTGTTACATAGTATTTGTTGGAAAATACAGTGGGCCACAAAATTGAGTATACACCTTAGAAACTTAGAGACTTTTTGCAATTACAAATTAAATATTGCTTTAAGATGATTGAATTTTTTACCTTATATACTTTAGTCTATGCTTTACCGTACTATACTTATAAAATTGTTACGTTTATTTATTTTTTACGAAAAAAATAAAAGATCTGAGACGAGAGGAAAAACAACACCAGAAAAATAAGTATACACCTTTATTAATTTCCTTTTAACGTGCAAATTAATATTTTGTTGCATAACCTTTTGCTTGAATTACAGCTTGTAATCTTCTGGACATAGATTCTACTAGTGTTTTAGTGGTTTCAACAGAAATTTTAGCCCATTCTTCTCTCAGAACCTTCTTGAGAACTTCCTTGCTTGTGATTTCGTGCTCATGTACAGCTTTCTCTAATTGCGACCATAAATTTTCGATTACGTTTAGGTCTGGAGACTGGGCTGGAGTGTGTAATTGCTTCTTGCAATGGTACAGCAAGTATAACTACACAATCTTCGCTGTATGCTTGGGGTCGTTGTCCTGCTGGAATATGGAGCTTGACCCAAGCCCCAACTTACTGGCACTTTTTTTTTTTTAAGTTATCATTTAAAATCCCCAAGTATACATGTTTGTCCATAATACCATCAATAAAAGCAAGCTTCCCAACTCCTCCAGCCGACATACAACCCCAAACGAGGACAGATCCATCTCCGAACTTGACTGTCTTAATGGTGTTTTTAGGTGCCAGTGCCTTCCAGCTTCTCTCCATATTTTAAATCGTCCATCGCTTCTGTAAAGATTAAACTCACTTTCATCAGAAAATATTAGTGTTCCAGAAAGAAATAAGCTTTAAACGATGTTCTTTGGCGAAAATCACTCTCTTTTGTCTATTCACATACTTGATGGGTGGCTTTCGTATGGGTGTACCATGAAATCCATATTGGTGAAGGGTACGTCGAATTGTTTCAACTGAGATCTTTTTCCCGATTGTAGAGGACATCGATAAAGCTAGTTTAGAGGCACTCACCCTCGGTTCTTTCTTTACTGAGTGAATGATCTTCCTCTTCGCTGTAGTACTCAGTATTTCTTTACGTCCTCTTCCAGGAATATTGGCCACAGAACCAGTTTTTTTATACTTCTGTAGTATTTTTTGGACACAACCATGAGTTACACCAATCAACGAAGCTATTTCTCGAAGATATTTGCCCTCTTTCGACCATTTTACAACTAATAAACGCTCAGATTCAGTAGTTTCTCTACGAGAGCTCATTTTACGATTTTATGGAGAAAAAATACTATTTAAAAGCGTTGAAGTGCAATAGCACGTGTTATAAGCAGCAGCTACTCCTGAAACTCTTTAAAGAAAATTTGAAACTAAAAAAAGTGGTGGCATAATTTACAAATATAAGAAGTGTATACTCAATTTTGTGACATGGTTTTCTATCTTTTCTTCGAATCGCTTAACTTTTTTCGTAATAAATAAGTTAACTATAAAATTGTGTTATTATAGGATGGTAAAGCAGAGGTTAAAGTATCAAGGATAAAAAAAATTATCTATTTAAATCAATATTTAATTTGTAATTGGAAGAAGTCTAAAAGTTTTAGAGGTGTATACTCAATTTTGTGGCTCACTGTATGTTATCAAAAAATAAAGTATGTTATTTATTCGTATTTATCTTTTTATTCCATTTTGAATTCAATTAAATAAGTAGTAAAAAAAAAAAACCTTAGAAATGTTTATATTTTCAATGAAGTATTTATAATTAACACATTTCATATATATGGGTTTCCCATGTTATTTTAACATTAATTACAATTTTCAAAATGTCGATATTACGATAGTCAAATTACCTGGATGTCAAGCTGGTTGGAGTTCTTATGGGTTCTCTTACGTATGACACGCAC
The DNA here is from genome assembly GCA_021605075.1 of Caerostris darwini. Taxonomy (NCBI): domain Eukaryota; kingdom Metazoa; phylum Arthropoda; class Arachnida; order Araneae; family Araneidae; genus Caerostris; species Caerostris darwini. The sequence continues at coordinate 229,289 of BPLQ01005205.1, forward strand.
AACGCGAGGCAGTTATCTCTGAAGGTCGTCCCGGAGGAATTATCTTCCCCTCAACATCCGTCAGTGGACTGTTCGTGGTGCATTTGAGCTCCACCGATCTTCCACCCTCATTTTTCTAACTAACAATCCTAGGTACGAGTGTGAGTGGTGGAGAAAATAACAGACGGAAATAGGACGTTTCATGTTCCTCACGTTAAGGAAGTATGAATTATATTTATTATGCATCTCCATTCGAACACCAGACTTGTATCTCTCCCCACCCAATGATAATAATTGCTGGGGAATGTGTCGACATCCTTGATCTTCGTGAAAGAACTTTCTGGCCTATAAATTTATCATGGCGATTTTCAAAATAGGCACGAGATTAAAAGGTTCAGCTATATCTTTTTTCTAATGCAGCTGGCATACGCTTAAACAGTTGTCTTTGATGCCTTAAGGCAGGGAGGGGCAAACATTTTCAGTCGCGAGCCAAAAATAAAAAATTAAAAAAAGTTTGGCGGGCCAAGGTAAATTTTTCAACAATATACAATTTTAAACAATATACAAGTATTACAATTGAAATATGTTACTGAGAAGAATGAAATTGCGATGTACTGATTCTAAGGAACGAGGTTTGGTTTGGTTTGGTTTGTCGCTTACGGTCATCTTATGCACACTTTGGGCTAAACAGACCGGGACCTACAGTTTAACGTGGATTCCGAACGACTCACAAAGATCCATGCCACCGCCAGGATTCGAACCTGAAGCCTGGGTCTAAGGAACGAGGCTATATGCACTTCTATCAGTCTACTTCTGAAATAATTCTTTCTAAGGTTCATAGTTGAAAACACTTGTTCACATATATAAGATGAAGTAAACATGGCACTGATTTTCTGATTTTTTAATGATTTCTACAACTCTAACTTTGGCATATTTAGAAACAACTGTTTGAGTTGATTGTTATATTGCAACTCAATTAATTCAACTTGCAAATCTGACCTTACTGCTTCACAATTTATGTTGAAAGACATGGTATCTATCTCTGTTTGCATCGATTTATGTTTTGTACAACAAAAATAGAGAAAGTAAAAAGATCAGTCCTTTGAAAAAAAAAGAAGAAAAAAAAATTGTTTAAAGTAGCAATGGAGATGGATATATAATATATAAATATATATTTATTTTAATTTTCTTGTGACCGGCAAATTAAAATTCTATCCGCGGGCCGGATAGAACCTTCCGCCGGGCAGTAATATGCACATCCTTGCCTGAAGGCAACAGATGTACTGATGTTACTCACTTAACACAACCCAGGAGGTGCGTGTAGCTTGAAGATAAGCTACGGACACGGAGTAACACTACCTCCGCCACGCTCTACGATCCTGTTAGACCAGGACCTACGGGTTAAAAAGGATTCCGAATCACTACAAACATCCATGGCATCGCCTGGACCCGAATCCGAAACCGCGGTACCGAGCGCCAGAGCACTAACCACTCGGCCATACAAGCTCAGCTTTAGCAAAATAATAAGCGATTATCTTGCTTTAGTTTCATTCGAGTTTTTCCAACATAAATATTCTACAACAACTGACGGAGCCTTTGCAGTCAAACAGCATCTTGTTCAACTGAAAGCCTTTTATAACTTTTCAGCCCCATAAAGAAAAATGGAAGACCCATCAAAACCGCGAACCTTTTTACCGTATGTATAAAAACTGCTCCGAGTTTGGGGTAAAACGTCAGTGATTTTTTTTTCCCCCTTTCCCGAGCCGTCCGAGCAGAAGACGTGACGTCTTAAAAGCAACGTCGACTGAAGAGGTTTACGCGGAGGCGAAATTGACCATTTCGCCGCCGGCATTTCCATCTGCCATTGTTTTATCTTTCATTTGTGTGTCATCCATTAGGGGCAGAACGGCTCCTCAAAAGACGTCACGTTTTGGTTTCGGGCTACCGGAGCCTTTTTTTCCGGCTGTGTACAGTAGAAATCTATTTGGGAGAGGATTCCAGTTCTTAATATGAATATCTGCATTTTAAAGGTTAACCCGTTGGCATACGTTAGAAGATTGATCTTAAAAATGCATGCATTAGTGTATGCCAAAGAATACACAAAACTGGTATGTATGCAACTGTACATGTATGTATGTAATAATATATATATATATATATATACATATATGTCTGGGACAATATATATATATATATATAGTCCCTCTTTCAAAATGCTGTAAAAAAAGAACCACTCTTCACAATGAGTTCAAATTTGAACTGCTGATAGCTGCTACTAGAGGGAAGTGTTTGCTCATCCTTGATTTTCGTGAAAGAACTTCTGTCCTATAAATTTATCAGTTATAACAGTTTTCTTTGATGCCTTAAGGCAAGCGCTACACTGATGTTACTCCCTTAGCACAATCATACAGCTTTGCTCCATGGCTAAGGGGAATATTCAGCTTCACTTTAGTGAAGACTGACTAAACCTCGACAAAGCTCTACGATCCTATTAGATCAAGACCTACGTTTTAAAGTGGATTCCGAACCACTACAAACAATCATGGCGTCGCCGTGACTGGAACCCGAAACATGTACATGTGGGGTACATGCGAAACATGTGGTACCGAGCGCCAGCCGTTTGACCATGCAGGACCAGGTTCAGTTTTATAATAAGCGATTACCTTGCTTTGGATATCTGACCAACATAAATATTTCACAACTGAAAGAAGATCCTTGCAGTCAAGCAGCATATTGTTCAACTGGAAAAGTTTTTTATAACTTTTTTTAGTCCCATCAAAAGAAAAAAAATGGAAGAAGTACTTCACCCATCAAAACCGCGAACCTTTTTACCATCTGTCTAAAAACTGCTCGGAGTATGGGGGTAAAACGTCAGGGTTTTTTTTTCTTTCCCGAGTCATCCGCGGAGAAAACGTGACGTCTTAAAAGCAACGTCGAAGGAAGCGGTTCCGCGGAGGCGAAATTGACCATTTCGCCGCCGGCATTTCCATTTCCCATTGTTTTATCTTTCATTTGTGTGTCGTCCATTAGGGGCAGAACGGCTCCTCAGAAGACATCACGTTTTGGTTTCGGGCCTTTTTCCAGCTATGTACAGTAAAGATCTATTTTGGAGAGGATTCTTAATATGATCATCCGCACTTTAAAGGTTTGGGTGACCGGTTGGCATACGTTAGGTGGTTGATCTTTAAAATGTATGTATCATTATACGTCACAGAATATAGAATTCATCTGCATACAGTGTGATTATAATCCAACTTTCAAATTGCTGTAAAACATCACAATGATCACACATCATCCACACATCACAATGAGTTCAAATTTGAACTGAAGATACTTGAAGAAGGGGAAAAAGGTATGGCATGAAAAAAAGTTCCATAAATAAGTTCCACCAATTTTTTCCTTCCAATTTGGTATGATCTTACCGTGGCTTTCCATTAACAGTGCCGTTGAATGACTTGGAAGTAATTTTTTTCGTTCAAAACTGAAACAATCAGCACATTGAACACTACAGTTGGTTTAATGGGCAACTCATTCCAAATACGTGGTCAATTTCGATTCAAAATATCACTGGCTAATAATTTTCAGAATTAAATGACATTTTAACTATATGTTTTAAATGATGGTGCATATATTCTGTTTGTGATGTTCAGCATCTTGCCTAGTGAATCAGACTATTTGGTGAAAGTTTTCCAGATTTTCGCCCATACAATACGAAATGCCAGGTAGTTCCCCCTAAAAGTCTTCCCAGAATTCACTGCTCTCCTTTAGCGTCATGGAGCTAAGTTAGATTTCAACTTACGGATGCTTCATCATCAGACCACACTGGTTCTTCTAAATGTTGCTGTCTACCAAGTGGGATGAGGAAAAAAATGTATACATTGAACCAAAAGGCTTGAAATATATAGATTGAGAAATGAGATAGTGGCATTTTGTCAAAAACATTACTTTTTTTCTTTCGTATTTTTGCTTTACATTACCCTATATGTTGTTATTCTTTAGAATATCAACATACTTTTAGTACAATGCATGCATCATGGATTCATCTCTACTTGTATGCAAGTCAATGTGATATCATGATGTGCAGTCATTTTCACATTCTTTTATCATAGAGTACTTGCATGAAACCAAAACTTACACTTTTGCCAACTTTTAACAAGCAATGTTCGTATATTTATTTTAATTTTAATGCTTATCAAAGTTTGACAACCTAATTTAACAACCAAAAACATTTCCATAAAACATGATTTAAAAATGAAAATGATTCATTAATTCAATCATAGAGGTGACTGTTTTCATCCTAAATTGATAAAATTTTTAATGTTGATAAAAAATTTAAACATCGAATCGATATGTAAATAAAAACATTAGCGTTTCTCAGAAAAAAAAGTAAACAAAATAAAATTTATAATTTCTATTCATACTATTAATTAATAACCCGAATCATGACATTAAACACATAAACACCACTTTCACACGAGATCTCAATTTTGTTAATAAGAGGCCAAATACACAGAGGCGGAAATAAAATAAACATTACTATAAGAAACCGAACTTTCAATAGGGAATAGTTCAATAGTTTTTCATCTTTTATAAACGTCGTTTTTGAGTCATTAACATGGCTGATTCTAATTACGAATATTTTTGTACTTTGAAACAAAACGCTTCATAAAACTCAAATAACTTTTAAATTCAGTTATTCAATACTTATCTCAGATGTAGCCAAGCACGGGCACTACGTCAGTCAGCAAGATTGTAGTGGGTGTGTTTGGGTTGAAATACTTGAGGCACAGGTTTTAGAACTCGCAGATTTCTTTACACACGCACCAACATCATGCATGTACAATTAAACACATACAATATTTAACACAAAATTTAAAGTAAAAGAAATATGTTTAGAGTTTCATGAAAAGACTCCATTTTAAGCAGGAATCTCAGTTCAGTGCAGGATTGCGCTAAATTTACTTCCTTTCGGTTGAGAGTCTGTAGGCCAACTAACTACTTCTCTTTAATACCACAGGGGCGGCGGGGCTCTTGTCAGGTTTCCAGAGGAAGGAGGGTTACAAAATATAATACTCCATTCCACATAATAATTTGATAATAATCCACGTAATAATTCACAAAAGTAATAATCTTTAAAAATTTAACTTTTAAACTTGCATTAAATTACTATTATTTCCCCGTCAAAAATTCATTATAATTTCGTATATCTTAAAATAAAGTAATTAATGTTGTTAAATTAATTTATAGACATATTATACAATAAATTAACCTGATTTACAATTTTTTTGTAAAATTAGCTTATTGTTTTTCCCGTCTCTTTTTCACTTGAACCTGTAACGTACAATTATGGCAATATAATTGAAAATTTTTTTGTAGCAATATGGATAAGATAATTCTAACTGATAGAAATGTTATTTATTTTATTTTTAAATAATTTCATAAAATAATCTTTTACATTTATTTATTTTTTTGAAAACTTTCTAAATAAACAAACGATACAAATCTTTAATTATCTTAAAGTGCATATAAATAATCAATGATTTTTTTATTTTATTAAACAAATTATAAAAGTTATCTTCAAAAAAAAAAAAAAAAAAAGATATTCATAACGATTAAAATTCAATGACAAGAAATGAAGTTTCGTGACAACAGATTATTTAAAATTTTTAATCAGAACGAAGAAATAGTTGCAAACTAAATAATCTTTAAAAGAATGTTTAAGCTAATTCACAATAAAAATATCTTATAGTAACTTGTGACTTTAAAAATCTTTTTTACAAATCGTTCTAAACAGTATGATTATTTCAACAAACCAAAACTTTTAGCAAAGAAAATAATTTTTGGGATCGATTACTAAATTTTTGGAAAACTAATTAAATATTTAATTGCATTGTTTAATTCCTACAAAGTCAAATATTTGGAAAAGTTTTACCGTGTCAAACATTTCAGCGTATCAGCTGAAAAATGTTATAGTTTGTGGCTTTAAAAGATTTTCATTTTAATCTGTCATAAAAAAATTATTATTAGCCTAATCAAAAATGTTTTAATTAGATCATCTTAGCTCAAATATTGACATTTGTAAACATTTTTTATCAGAAATCTCAAGCAATATGACAGCAACTCGAAATTAGTTTTAATGAAAGGTTTTACTTTGTTTTATCCATGCATGCAATGACAGTTATTGCAGAAAATTTACGTGAATCGATAACGTGAAACTTTTTGATATCAGTTTATTCCGATATTTTATTACTCATCTCCCACAGCTGAATCTGGTATACTTTTTTTTCTTTTGTTCATCTTTTTTTTTGGGGACCCGACTTTAACCGTATTAAACATTTTTCTTTTGCATGTAGAAAATCCGATGACAGATTTTTTTTAAGTCTTAGAATCCTGCAGTGTTTAGGTTTTGTTAGGTGTGGTAATTCAATGTAAATTTTTTGATCACCCATTCATTTAGCAAAGATTCTGATGCAGCGGAGTCGTATTCTAAAAACTGTGTACAAAAAGTAAGACTAATTTTCAATTTAAAATTCCCGGGGATTATGGAATTTCAATTTTTTTTTTCTTTCTTAGGTTGCTGGCACTGTCTTGACATCTGTGTGAAAATTCACATCAAAATATTCGTTAGTGCTAGAGTTACGTTTGGCTTTGTTAGACACTAAAACTAATTCCGGACTTTTGAAATGTCTGGATTAATTGGACAAAGAATTTGCATTCAATTTTGTTTGTGGAAACGTATAGAATGTTGCAGAAGGCATTCGGTGAGCATTCCTATGTCGGAAAGAAATGTTTAGAAGTGGTATAAACAGTTCACGGCAGACAACAAGAAGGCAGAGAACGCGTCGAAGACGAAGAGCCCTCTGGTCGACCCTCAACCTCAACCGACGAAGCTCTCGTCCAAAAAGTTAAAGATTTGGTGCTTGCAAACCGTCGATTTACAAATTAGAGACCTTGCTGCTGATGTTGGAATTTCAAAAGATCGGTCAATTCTATTTTTGGGCCTCAAACGCATCAAATCTCGATGGGTACCGAAAACACTAATTGCGCCAGCTCACACTGATTCTTCGTGACTTTTTCGCTAAAAATGAAACCCATATTGTTCCACAATCATCGTATTCCCACCGTGCGACTTCTGGATATTCCCTAAACTCAAAAGACCACTCCAGTGCGAGTGGTTCGGAATCCATTTTAAACTGTGTGTCCCGGTCTGTTTAGCCCTCATGTGCAAAAGGTGACCGTAGAGCGACAAATAAACAAAACTATAAAATCTTACCCCTCAAAAAGAAAACATCTACTGTCGAGAAATCTGCCAGCAGACAGATGGCCTTGGCCCACCATGAGGCTGTTGTGCTACTAATGATGATGATTATTTATTTTCTGAAGAAAAAAAACTCTGCATTTGTCACTGAACAGTTGGACTTGATCCGCCAATTTTATTCTCCAAAGTGCGTACCTGAAAATGTTTGTTTTCAAGAATAATAATGTTATTGGTTCGCAACACAACGCTATCCCCAAAAATGAAATCCCTCATACTGGACATAATATTGTCGAAGGCCATAATCCTGAACACGTCAAAAAGTCTCTTTTCTGCATATTTGTCCTACTTGAATCTGATTGAGGATCACGAGATTGAATGTTCACTAAAATAATAATAATCATGTTAAATGTTCATAACGTAATGTTATGCTCAAAAAGAAGTCTATCCTACTGAATATCATGCTGACGAAGACCATTATCCTGGACATGTCAAAAAGTATATTTTCTGTCTATTTGTCCAACTTGAACCTGATTGACGATCACCAGATTGAATGTTTACTAAAATTCTGTCCCTAAGAATTTAACTTCTGCCCTCCCCTCAAAATATTTCGGAAATGGGATGTTATTTGGTCCTTTCAGACAATGCTTGTCTAGATTTTGTTGGGCTTGGTAATTCAATGCAAATTTTTTAAATCATCCATTCAATTAGCATAGATTTTGACCCAAGGGTGTTGTATTCCAAACAAAGGTCGTATACCAAATAAAATGTTTCGCGTCCAAACGGTACGTGTATCAAAATGGACTTATCACAAAAAGGATGTATATCGGAATACCATTGTACTTAAAAAAAGTATTTCGTGCATTTTATAAAATTATAATAAATAATTGTGGGGCCTGATAGCCGAGTGGCTAGAACGTCCATAGCATATCTTCACGCTACACGTGCCGACTCGGTAGTGATAAATGAGTAAAAGCGGGGAAGCTTTTGCTTATGGCATAAAGATTAACTGTCTCTGTATTGCCAGCTGCATTATAACAACAAAAATAATTTATTAAATTTGAAGGGTGTTTGGGTTACATAAACAAATAATTTCTTATGCTAAACATGGCAATAGAGGATACACAAATGACAAATAACAAGTATTTAAACAGGCGTGCATTAATGGTTCAGTAAGCAAATTAAAGTCAATAACTTTCTTATTACATTAGCACTCTTAATATGGGAGCCTTAATGCTGGCAAGTCCAAGATTTGTTTACTAACAGTTTCCCCCAGAGACACAAGAGTGGTAATACGGGAATGGCATTTTCCATTTACGCATCACCAGTTGGTTTATATTTCGCTATAAAGATTTACACCTCACACTGAACTACCTCAGCACCCCGAAATATGGAAGGAAGTCATAAAATCGGAAACTTTTCTCTCGTCCCTTTTCTAAAAGCACCATCCCCGCACACTTAACACGTCAGAGTTTCAATAACCCATTTCTTCAGTCTTTCGAAAAGGGGGCCATAAAATTCCTTGACGATATTTTGAGAGGAAAAGGTGTTTCTCTAGACTTGGCAGGTAATCTAATTGATTAAATGGAATTTCTTTTCGAGGGCGGAGAGCCTTTCTCTTGCTGTCCCCAGGGGTGGTGGGGTGGTGGGGTCAGACGATAAAAAATTACATGACAGAAGAGGATGCAGTCTGGAGTGAGGGAAGAAAAAAACCGACAGATTTTGATGTACCGGATGGGTGTGAGATTGAAACATGGAAGTGATCAAATAGTATCTCTTTAAAAGGTTGGTATTAATTTTTTATAGGTGTTCATTCTATTTTCTTGTTTCTTGAGTCTGAAATAAAAAAAAAAAATCATGTGTTGCTTTGGGCCGTGTTACGTTCTGGACATGTGGTTTAATGGTAAAGTGCACAGATAGGCGGCAGAAGGGCTGAGGTTGGAATACACTTGTATCTGACTTAGTGATCACTGCTTTTTGAACGTGTAGAGTTGTAGGGGATTATGAAAATGTGTCTAAAAAGTCTCGCATCGTTAATCATATGGCCTGTTGGGAATTTTTCGGGTTTTCTTCCATCATCTTTGCGTGTAGAGTTTGATAGCCGACAATTCTAATACGGAGGAGGTATCCTTTAATTTTTATACTGTTCTTTTTTTTTTTCTTTCCTTTTCATGATGTTCATTTAATTTTCATGATGTTCCATTTTTCTTTCCTTTTCTTTTTACAAGTAAAAATTTGGTGTTCATTTTATTAAGGTGTTCATTTTTTTTCCTTCCTTTCACTCATTCTTTCCTTTTTACTATGTTCTTTTTTTTCCTTCCTTTTCTTTCCTTTTTACTGTGTTCATTTTTTCCTTCCTTTTCTTTTCTTTTTACTCTGTTAATTTTTTTCCTTCCTTTTCTTTCCTTTTTACTGTGTTCATTTTTTTCCTTCCTTTTCTTTTCTTTTTACTGTGTTCATTTTTTTTTTTCCATTCTTTCATTTATGCCTCCCTTTATAATATTCATTTTGGCAGGAAAGGTTTTTTCTGCCAACTGGTTTATTGTATCAAAACTCGGCATAAGCACGAAAGTTTCAGTTAGGGCTTGCTTGTCGCCTGACAACATTAAATGGACTAAATTTGCTCCCATATTCTGACAGAAAATAAAAATGGAATTTTGTACTTGTGTTTTTGGATTAGGAGATTAAATGGCAATTTAGAGCAGTTATCCTGCTCATGAAATTAGCGATTGTCTGTGCGACTTTGACAGGTCGAAACAATTATAGATGGAATATGGACTACACCATGAGTTGTTCCGTTGATAGATATGAGATAGACCATGACCTGAGAAATGTCTACTGCAATGCGAGGTGAGGGAAGCTGATACCTCTCTTGTTAGATTTTTTTGAAAGGAATCTCACGTATTTAAAGGTCTGATTGTTTCAGGGGGAGTTTTTTGCATATGACATGTAAGAGTAAAGCAGTTACCCTTAAAAGCCCTCACGTAAGGAAAAACCTCCCCTCATCGTCTGCCAGTTAGCAACAAACATCAATCAAAGACGAGGTCTACCGATATTCAATGAAAAAAACAAATTTGTTGGGAATTTAATAGATATTTTCTAATCCTTACAAGAATTACACGTTTCAGATTTTAAAGAATTATCTCTTTAAATAATTCTTATAATTAAACTACTGATAATTGCGCGTAATTTATGAATTCTGTCCAACTGGTCAATCAGTATAGACATTTGCTGAGTGTACAGGAGAACGCTTGTTCAAAGCAGCTAGGGACATCTATTGAAATCACTGAAGAAAAAGGAAAAACAAAGAAAAAGAGTTTGGTTTGTCGCTCTACGATCATTTTGTTCACACTTTAGGGTAATTAGACCGGAACCTACAGTTTAAAGTGGATTCTGAACCACTAACAAACGTCCACGCCACCGCCAAGATTCGAACCTCAAAAGTGGGATACCAAAGGCTAGAACGCTAGCCACTTGGCCACCAGGACGACAAAGAAAAAGGGAGAACACTGCTATCGACGGCGATTATTACAGCGCTCGTAAAATGTCTCATATATAAGATAAAGCTGTCTGGTATGAATTTTTCTAGGTATTCTCTCATATGTAGGCAAATTACCCCTAAAATTCATCTTAAAAGGAAATTTTATCTCTCCAGCTGATTGTCAATGGACAGTTCATCATGAAACAAAAGCCATATGTACAAAAGAAGTTTACTATCTTCTTGAGAACATGTTTTTTAAGCAAATTTTTCCCCTCGTTTGAGATAAATTTTCTAATCATCATCAACATTGGTGCAACAGCCCTATTGTGGGCCAAGGCAGTCTGCCTACTGGCAGATTACGAGAGAGGAGATGCTTTCCTTTTACGGGGTAGGGTTGTCAGCCTATACCCAACGCTCAACAGCCATATTAGATCGGGGCATACGGTTTCAAGTGGATTCCGAACCACTATAAACATCCATGACACGGCCGGGACTCGAATCCGAAGTCTGTGGCACCAAGCGTCAGTCACTCGGCCATCAAGCCCAAATCTTTTAATAAATGCTACAAAACAATATAGTAAGTCATTTTTCAAAAAAAAAAAAAATAATAAAACAATAAGTCATATCCACTGTAATGACTTCATCTTTGAGCATACCATTATGTTGTCTGTGGACTATAAAAAAATGATGCATTTTATCTCTGAATAATGTAGCTACAGGAGTTGGTTTAATTCGGGATTTAATCTACATAATGTTAAACTATTCTAATCAATTTATTTATATGCATGAATTTCTTTTCAAACTGGTTTTTAACATTTTATATTAAATATAATAAACTCCAAATTACTTTTTACACATAAATCCCTATTGGGTTTATGCAAGTGTTGTCAACTTTCATAATACTTCAAGAAAAAAAATATCTAAGATTGAAAACAATACATAAAAAACTATTTATATGGTTATAAATTTTATCACATTTTGTTAGAACCATTTGAGAAAATTGTCTTCATACTCTTGAGATACATAAATTTTAAACTCTTTGATATAAAATATATAGGTGGACACAAAATACACACAAATATCTAAAATATGTGTTTCTTCCCAGTGATATAAAAACACAGCATAGATAAGAATGAATTTTATTGTTAGACACATTCCTTATTATTTTTGTTTTAAAGTGTGTGGCACAAATTAGATGAAATATTAAAAACATAAAGATATTATAAGAAATTAATATACAAAATGATTTAAATATTACTTTTCGTTATTTGAAAAACTCCACAAGTTAAAATATGTGATAAAAAATGTAACATCGTTATCAAACAAAATTTTGTATACATTATTCATGTATTAAAAAGTATTATACTGTATTGAATTATTAAGTCTTATAATGTTGTTAAATTAACTCTTTATATGGATTACACATTTGTTTATATATTTAGATTATGATAAGCAAAAACTTAATTTTGATATTTATTACAAGTAGAAAAAATTTAGGGGATCTTTCGAGATGAAAATTAATCTTTTACATACTTTTTACAATTCATCATAAATCACAAAGTTTTTACTCCTCAAGTGAAATTTTGGTATGCTTTGTAAAACATTTTATCTTTTAAAAATTAGTTTCCTATGGTTTACTCCTTGTCGGTTTTCCTTTCATTTCCGTGTTGATGTGTTTTCTTGTATAGTGTAGCATTTTTTTCTCACGGGAAAAGATTTGACATTTCATTCCCCTAAGAGAGGAATGTACACAGTCTAGTCACATTAATGTGACCACCTGTCAAAAACAAGAATAACCACCTTTGGCAGAGCGGACCGCTACGAGACGTGCAGGAAGAGAGTCAATTAGGTTTCTGAAGGTGTTCCTGGGATCGAGGTGGTCCCACAAATTCTCGATTGGGTTTAAATCCGGTGAGTTTGCTGGCCAGGGAAATACGGTAAACTCATCCTGGTGCTCTTCGAACTACGCACATACACTGCAAGCTGTATGACACCTCGCATTGTAGATAGATGCCATCTTTCTGAGGGAAAATAATTCGCATGGAGGGGTGGACATGGTCCGCAAGGGACGATGCGTACTTGTGCTGATCCATCGTACCTTCCACAGTGATGAGTGCACCCAGTGAATGGCAGGAAAACATTCCCCAAACCATAATGCTCCCTCCTCCAGCTTGGATCCTTCCGGCAATTATTGCAGGGTGTTTGCTTTCAGACGTTTCACTCCGTATACGCCAAAGTCCATCTGTCCGAAGGAGCATAAAATGTGATTCATCGGAAAAAGCCACCTGTCGCCACTCTATGGACGTCCAGTTTCGGTACTGGCGTGCAAATTCCTGCCTTCGTCGCCGATGAAGAACAGTCAGCATAGGTGCATTAACCAGTCGTCTGCTGCGGAGGCCCATGCGCAGCAACGTTCGCTCAACCGTTGTTGAGGATACACTCTTGGTAGACCCTTGGTTCATCTGGGCGGGCAGTTGTTCAACAGTTGCACGTCTATTCGCCCGAACGCATCTCCGTAGCCTTCGTTCGCCTCTGTCATCTATTGCACGTGGTGCACCATATGCGCCCCGCCGCTGATTTTGGATAGTGCCATTTTGCCGTGCACGGTATACTTTTACCACGGCGGCACGCGAACAATTCACAAAATTAGCCGTTTACGAAATGCTTCCACTCTTGGCCAGAAAGCCAATAATCATACCTTTTTGGACGTCGGATAAATCGCTACGTTTCTGCATTCCCCCAGCGATTGAAATGTTTTCCGATGCCCTAGGACATCCTTTATACGCACTCCACTGTAATGTGCTGCCACCTGCCTTTTGTGATTGGTTATTTCACGTTGACGTCGAAAGTAGGTGGTGGTCACATTAATGTGACAGGACTGTGTATATTCTTTGACAAATATATATATTGTCAACCCATCAATTAAATTTCCCAGCAAATAAACAGTATTGTGGGTAATTATACTGCATGCAATTAGTGTTTTGTACTCATGAGTACAACCTGTCACTCAAATCTGATAGCAGATATTCGGTGTCATGTATAAGATGACTCGTGAAATTAGCAATTGACTGTGCGATATTCACAGGTCGAAACACAGATGGAATTTGGACTACACCATGAGTTATTCCATCGTGAGTAAAAATATGAGACCATATAAATTATTTTCATGGGATCACTCCTGTTCTTTTTATTAATAAATAAAAACTGTAAAGAAAATATGCATCTTTTGAACGCACGTCTTATTGCCTGAATTTAACAAATGACCCAATGGCAGGGGGGGAAAAATGGTCACATTATCTTATCTATCTCTAAATTCCCTTCAATACCCCAGATTTAATGTATTCATATCCAAGACCTTTGAGGGGTTTGGGAATTTTTTGGGCTTCGAGCCTACTTCCCTCAATTCTGAAGCCCAACACGTTAATCCCCAGCCCCAAATAAGTTATTTTACTGCAAAGACCACATCTTTTCTTTATTCTTTTTTTCAGAACATAAATTGTACTTCGTCCAGCAGTAACTTTTATGAAACCATAAACTAAGTGGACGACCCCTCGTTTTGGACACTTCTATTAAAGAACCAGGGTCTTCCTTCAAACCCGAAGAGTCGAGCATTACAGCCTGTGATGCCAAGATATCCGGAGGAAAGTGTGGGAAGACCGTGAATTATCGGCGTCAAAATTCTGTTACCTCTTTTCTTAACGATTATTTATAGGAGGAAATCGCCGTTTTATCTCTTGAGGTAGCGGGCTTTAATCTACTGGCGGGAGCTTAACGTTTTAAGAGTTTTCAAACTCCTAATTGGATTAAAAGGCGACAAAGTGCCCGCGTCTGTGATGGGTCTTCGAAGCAATGTCACACTAAGCCGAGTTTACTACACTGATGACGAAAAATGTGTAACGTTTCGTGTTAGTGAAGATTAAGTATTTGGGAAAGTTTCGGTGATTCTATCGTAAATACATAAAAAAACTTCGAAATCGAAATCGATACAGAAGGCAGGCATTGATCTAATATCCAGTGTGTATTCGATACATAAAACAGACATTGATTCTATATTCGATGTGTATTAGAAACAGAAGGCTAGATGGAAGTTATAAAAGGCGATTTTTAGTTAAAGATGCTCAAAGCATAAAAATAGATTATGCTTTGAGCATCTTTAACTAAAAATCGCTTGTAATTGAATTGATACCAACAAATCCTTTGTCTTGTGTTTTGCAGTAAGAAATTTAAATAAATCTACTTTAAATTAACGATCAATACAAAAAAAAAAAAAAAAAAAAAAAAAAAAAAAAAAATTTAGCTGTAAGTAACAAAAAGGCTTTTTACTTTTGAATTTCAAATTTGCTTTCACCTATTTTATTTTGAATTGATTTAAATTTTATTTATAACTTCAATCACGGACAATTATGGGTAAAAAGATGGATGGAAGAACATTTTCAAGATAATCTTCAAAATTTTTCTATAAAATAACAGTTTATTGTTTTAAATACATAGATTAATAAGTAAGTATAATAAGCTTAATATAATAAGCTGTACGTTTGATCATATATAAATAAGGTCAAAGCTAAAAGAATTTCTGTAAGCACGTAGATTTGCACACAGATTATTTTTATTTATTAAGCCTTTGAATCCTCAGTCACATAATTAAATTTTAAATGGAATCATTAAGTCCCCGATTAATATATGTATATATTTTTATTAAGGTTCACACATTATTTATTTGAAATAAATTAAATTAGCTGACAATTTAGACATTCCCGCATATCGTCCGACGAGTCGTATCTTCAAACAAGTAAATTAAAGTAACTTTGATTAGTCATATTAATATGTAGAAATTCAAGTTTATTTATCATTATTTTTAATTAAGATAACACCTATTTATCGTCTATCATAAATAATTATATATATATATAAAACAAAAAACATTTAACGCATTATTTGAGGATGGTATAACTTGAAACAATTCAGTACATTTTTTATGAAAAGTATATAGAAAGGTTCACTGTAATCACCGAAAAATTTAGGTGAGACTTTTAGATACGTTTGATTAAAAAAATTTCTAAACTCGGGTGATTATTTCTTTACATTTATTTTACAATCATTTAGTACCCGTTCTTAAAAAAAATTTTGCTCTTCCAGAAGATGAACTTCATGCGTAATATTAACTTTAATAATACACATTATCAGTATTAATTTGTTACTTTTTTTGGCATAATAATTTTGCCAATATTCTAAACATATTAGTAGTTTTGGCGAACACATTAAGTGCTTTTCAGATCACATTACCATTTGACTAATTCTTGCATATCTGATCGAAACGGCCTGGTGAATAATGCGCTGGGTTCAAAACCAGGCAAGGAAAAAAAAAAAAAAAAAACCGCCGGTGTCTATGTTGAGAATGGGCATGATAAATCTATAATTATTTATTAACAAAGACTGCATCAGGACAACAAACGTAATTTCAATTTAAACCCAAGATAAGGCTGGTAGCATTGCAAAGGTTTTAAAAAATCGAAAAATAGTATTTTAAAGTTATTAAATTAAATAATTACCTACCTTTAATAAATGATGCGTTAGCAATTGTCTTTCTCCAATTTTCAACTTTATCATCTATGCCTTGAATATTGATTCTCTTCAAAAATAGTTAGTTAACAACTTCATTTTGCAGATATTTTACCGGGGTTTTTTTTTTTTCACACACCACAATTGCCTCTGCTGATTGTTTGTCTTGCAAAATTTCCCTCCTTTACTGAATTTGTTTTCAAAGCGTTTGTCCGCTTAAATTCAGTTTATTGAGTTCAGTTCAGTTCACTACGAAGCCCATCCGTAAATTATGTTCACGTCTATTTGTATGCGCGGGGCCTGAGTGGCTAGCGCTCGATGCCACAGGTTTCGGGTTAGAGTCCCGGCGGTGCCATGGATGTTTGTAGTGGTTCGGAATCCACTTTAAGCCGTAGGTCCCAATCTAATAGGATCGTAGAGCGTTGCGGGGGCATTGTTACTCCGCGTTCGTAGCTTATCTTCAAGTTGCACGCGCTCCCTGGGTAATGCAAAGTGAGTAACAAAGTGCAGCGCTTGGCTTAAGGCCTCCGAGACAGCTGTCTACGTGTTTGCCAGCTGCATTAGAACAAAAACAATTGTACGCGCTGTTCGGCTCTTGCATTAAAATGCACACTCACTCACTAAAGTTAGAGCTAGCCAATCGGCCGCAGAATTTTCAAGAATGTGTCATCATAATGAAAAGTTGGACGCAAAAAAAAAAATTAATTAATTAAACTTTTACATAAAAAAATATAATGTAATAGACCACAAATAATGATCACACAAATTTTGAAAGGTATTTTTAATATACACTCATGTCCATAAATTAAGGATAATGAAGTTCAAGCAAAGAAAGAGACAAAAGCAAAACAAATTTGACTTATTTGTAAAGTCTATTTATTAAACAAAAGGTAAAGAGCAAAAAAGATGCTATATGTTTGACATAATTAATAAAAATTGCGATTTTTACTCCCTGGAGCAAATTTCAAAAAAGAATCTATTTACAAAAAACAGTATAACATGGTTAGTATGATGGTTAATATGGAGTATGTCTCCCGGACGATGCAATACAGGCCTTACAACGTCTAGGCATGCTGAGTATCAAATTATCAATCTGATCTTGGGGAATATTACACCACTCATCAAGCAATGCCCTCCGAAGTTCCGGTTGACCGGTGGGAGGGGGTTGATGGGCTGCAATTCGTCGGCCAAGCATATCCCACACATTCTCTATTGGATTCAAGTCCGGTGAGTATGCTGGCCAATCCATACGGGTGATATCCTCCAATTGAAGGCATTCGTCTACAATGTTTGCACGGTGAGGACGGGCATTGTCATCCATAAACAGAAATTCAGCACTCACGGCGCCCCGAAACAAACGTACATGTTGTTCCAGAATGACATCCCGATAGATGTGGCCTGTCATCGTTACACTCTGAACATGCAGGTCAGTTCTGGAACCAAGAATAATTCCTCCCCAAACGAGCCATCCTGCACCACCGTAACGGTGTCGTTCAATGGTGTTCTCTTGGTGGTAACGGGTACCTAGCGCTCTCCATATGAAAGTCCGGCGAGAATCAGACTGCAAAGTAAATCTGGACTCGTCGGAAAACATCACACAAGACCACTGTTGCGGTGTCCACAATGCATGCTCTCTACTCCAGGTTAATCGCAGGCGACAGTGAGTTGCGGTAAGTGGAACACATCTGACAGGCCTACGAGCATATAGACCAATGTCCCCTAAGCGTCTGTACACGGTCTGCCTTGAAACTGTCGTACCGGTAGCTGAAGAGAGCTGACGAGACAGGTCTGATGCTGTGCTCCGTCTGCTAAATACCGGTCCTCATTCGGCGTTGTAACTCGGGGGCGACCTGTGCTGTAACATCTACTCACATTACGATCATCTTGCCAAAGCCTGGAGATGACACTCTGGGCAATTCCAAGTTCCTCGGATACTTCCAGCTGGGTAAGTCCACATTCCAGTCGTCCGATAATTCTACCACGTAAAAAATCATCCAAATGCTTCCTGTGCGATAACTATGCGGTTATTGCACTGAAAGGCTTTTAAAGCGCTTGTGAACAATTTTACTTCTTTGCCACCATTCCTTATATACCCCTCTCTTACACTCTCGTCATTGTGACGTACTATCCGCGGCATCTGGTGGTTTCCTGTAATTTGCATATTCTTCTTCAAGATGTGTGTGATAATTCTACAGGTGAAATTTTTATTTTAGAGTTCAATTTCTCCGTGATTCTGAATTATCCTTAATTTATGGACATGAGTGTATTTAATCAATGTATGCACTGAAATTAAACTATTTTTCTGATAGAAAAAAATTTCCAAACATAAACATTCATAGATCGGCTGATTACGAATGAAATTATGTTCCATCCTAACATTCAATAGAATAAAATTTTGGTCATCTTTAAATTTATATTTCAAGAAGGCTTAAAAAATGAGTTCAACGAATAAAATTTTCTCATTAATGTTGTCCTCGAAATTTCTCTCGGGTTCTCATTTCCTCATAAATGTTTTAGCTTTATAATTAAATAAGATGAATACTTTTTTTTAAAATAAGTAATTGAGGATATTAAGTTTCCGCAATACATTTGCTGTCATAATTTTTTTCATTATTTTCTATTTTATTTAGATAATCCTTGAGCAATACACAGTGTCACTTCCACCAACTGAAATTCGAGCTTTAGAATGCGAAAAATACTAATGTATTGAATTAAATGTTATTCAAGACAACTATTTAACAGTGTAGTGTAGTGATTCACGAAGGGTGCGCCCTACGGTATTCTAGAGAAATATGTGTCCAGATATAAAAATAATTATAGTTAACTCTTTTTTCTCTCAAAAGACAACTTTTATTATAAACAACTAACCTTTCTGGCTTCTTTTTTTCTACTTTTATTTGTATAAAAAATTCGAAACAGCGATCATGGCCCAAGAATGTTTCCGAGAAACTAAGAGTGGTTATTTCCATGGTTGGCTACTAGAAGGTTGGTTGGTTGGTTTGTCGCTCTACGGTCATCTTGTGCACAAGAGGGCTAAGCAGACAGGGACCTACAGTTTAAAGTGGATTCCGAACCCCTCACAAATATCCATGCCACCACTAGGATTCGAACCTGGAGCCTGTGGTATCGAAGGCCAGAGAGCTAGCTAATTGGCCATCAGGCCGCTTGCTACTAGAAGCATTAGCTTCTATGTGATTTTCAATGTTAAAAAAATGTTCATTGAAGTCTATGAGACTCTGCAGCCTGATGACCACTTGGCTAGCGCTCTGGCCTTTGGTACCACAGGCTTCATATTCGAATCCTGGTAGTGGTATGAGTGTTTGTTAGTGATTCAAATCCACGTTACACTGTAGGTCCCGGTCAATCAGCCCAAAGTGTGCAAAAAAATGACCGTAGCAAACAGCAGCCTGTAAGTAATACCCAGTTCATCATTTAACATTCATTGATTCAAAAAATAAACTAGCAGTTATATCCACTGATCGTGGATTGAGGATTAAATATAAAGAATTATCTCTTGAAAACCTTTTGAATTCCTATAAAAAAGAATGCGTGTCAGTGTCTAAAAAAAAATTTTTTTTTTTAATTTTGCTACAATTTCCTATTTATGTGAATTGGGATTTTCTACTATGATTACAATTAAGTGTAAAAAAGAGGAAATCTTCAATGCATTGACGAGGAAATGAGAGCTTGCCTTTCAAACACTGAAGAAATCGTTAGGGCACACCAGGTTCGTGTTTCTTCAAATAGAAGAATAAATAAACTAGGGATGAGTTTTCATTTTTTTTTCGTATTATTTTTATTTGAAATATCTGAATTATGTATTGCTACTGTGCCAAAAATTAAGGCTAATTTTTTTTTTTTTCATAAACTCTATTTATTCTTCCAAATTTATTTCATCGCCTTCAAGGTAATCCCCTCCGGACACAATGCACTTATGCCAACTTTTTTTCCGATCCTCAATGCATGCAAGGGATGGCCTTCATAGCGCGCAGCGATTCATGTTGAATCTCTTCAATCGACTCAAACCATGCCCCCGATGAGGTCTTTTGAGTTTAGGGAATAGCCAGAAATCGCACGGTGTGAATCGATGGTTATGGAAAGATATGGGTTTCATTTTTGGCGAAAAAGTCACGAAGAATCAATGCAGTGTGAGTTGGCACATTCAGTGTTTTCGGTACTAATCGTGATTTGATGCCCAAAATGGAATTGACCGATCCTTTGAAATTTTAACATCATCAGCAAGGTCTCTAATTGTAAATCAACAGTTTGCAAGCACCAAATCTTCAATTTTTGTGGCGTGAGCTTCGTCGGTTGAGGGTCGACCAGATGGCTCTTCGTCTTCAATGCGTTCTCTGCCTTTATACCCCTTCTAAACATTTCTTTCCGACATAGGAATGCTCGCCGAATGCCTTTTGCGATATTCTATACGTTTCCACAAACAAAATTTAACGCAAGCTCTTTGCTCAATTCATTCAGACATTTCAAAAATCGTCGGAATCACTTTCAGCGTCTCACAAAACCAAGCGTATCTTTAACACTAATGAATATTTTGACGTCACATTTCACACAGATGTCAAGGACAGTGACAACAAGCTAAAAAATAAAAAAAAATTTAAAAAAAACTGAAATACCATATGATCGGGAAATTTAAATTGATAATCGGTCTTAATTTGTGGACACAGTAGTATTTGTAGAATTTTAAAAGAACCTTCAAAAAGTTTGAGAACCACTGGTGTAGAGTAATAAATATAACAGCTAAATGAATAATATATATGTATAAAGTTTTCAAGAAATGCTTCAACAATTGGAAGAGATAAAATAATTTATTTCAGCAATGGTAAGCAATGTCTATAGTACAAACAGCCTAGGCTGTTGATATAATAATTTCTATATACACTCTATGGAAACTTTCTATAAAATGGCAATGAGATATGGGTGGGCTAAAACTGCTGGCTTTAAAAACAGCCACAGTGCTTTGTTCTAAAAGTACACGATTGTAGACGTACAGAGCACAGGAATGTAGTGTACGCACGTGATTGAGATAATTGCATAGTTATGTGCTCCTTCGAACAAGCAGGCATAATCTAACAGATTCATGGCATAGGGGACTAGTAGCTCGGACCAGTAATTTGCAAGTATACGACTTAAACAGTGAATGCTTTTTATTCAATTCCTTCTATTAGCTCACACTCTCCCTATATATATCTTGTTGAAATTTTCCATCGTTCATAAAATACTTTCTACTCATTCACTCAAGTTCAAATACATTTTTTTTTAAACTTGTAGTGGGTGACATATGATATTAATATAGTTTTTTCAAATATTAATTCATTCATTAAATTAAATTAATTAATTTCAGTTTTTTTATATTTAAGTTGCATAGATCTACCAATAGATAGCGCCAGATAATCTTAAAAAAATGAATGAAAATTATTTATAAAGGACTTTCTGCAATATAATGAAAAAAAAGTAGGAATTGACTTTAAAAAATTTCTTTTTATATTACTTATTGGGCTACAGTCAGTAGTAATAGGAATGATGACAGTTGATGTTTGATTCCGATAAAAAAATTTTTGATATTATCCGTCATTAAATGTGTGATATTATTTTTTAGTTAGATTACTACCATGGTTATGATGTGATTTAAAAGCCTATTTTTAACATCAATTCTATATTAATGCTACTTTACGATCTCAGTAATAAAATTCAAACACTTGATTGTATTTGTTGTTGTTCACCAGTAGTATTCCAATATCTTCCTGTTTCAATAACGACGGTATTTAAAAATTTGCTGGCAGCAATTATGACAATAGAAAGAATTTACATTATTATTATTGTATTATTGAAATACGTGATAGTTTACTACCTTGATACTTAATAACTTATCTAATTTGCAATTTTAAAATAAAGCCAGTTTTTAGTCTTAATTCTTATTAGATAAGGCAATTACTATTGCTCAAATAATCCATAGAAATAATCATTCCCAATGAGGCAGAAAACAAGTTTTTTTTTTTTTGTCGTTAACACAACTTGGAAAAAAAATACTAACTTGTTCGGTCATTTCAATACAAGTTGCAATTTATTAGTTGGAAAAGCTGTGATGCATTATAATTGCAACAATAAAATATAACGATCTGGCCATCATCTAGGTCGTAAAAGACCAAATTATTTCACATGGCTACAATGAGATTCAATAGTATGCATACCAGAAAAATTAAATCCTAGTATGGTGTGCGCGATAAATCATTCAGTCTGATAATCTGTATTTTTAATCAATTGACATTTTTAAATTACAACAACACCTAAAATGTAGTAATGCATTTTAATATGTTTTTTTTTTTTTTGTTTGTTTGTTTGCTACGATATAGTTATATTTCCTTTTCATTAAAATGTCTATGCTATGTTTTAATAGATTTGCTAATATTATTTATTTTTATTTATTTTGCCGCCGACACTTCTAAGGTGGGAAAAACAGAAAATCATGACTCGGATTTATCAATTGAGGTTTGTTTAAAGTACATGTTAAGGTACACTGTACATGTACTTGCACAACTTTTCTGGCTCACATCTTAAACTATATTGGCGCCATTTCATTACCGTCAACTGCATTTCAACCCCTTCTTGGTCAGATTGGTTGGTTTGTCGCTCTACGGTCATTTTTTGCCCATTTTAGGCTAATTAGACCGAAATATACAGTTTAACATTGATTTCGAACTAACAAACATCCATGTCATCGCCAAGATTCGAACCTGAAAGCCTGTGGTACTAAAGGCCAGAGCACTAGCCAATTGGCTATCAGACCGCTTCTTGGTCAGCAGGGTAAGCAACAAAATAGACGATCATCAGAGCGTTGTTTAAAGTTATGCAGGGCGAAATATGCCAACTAAAAATGCCATACAAATTTAAGTGAGATCGTAAGGTAGATATAGAAAAACATAATGTTAGGTTTGGTAATTGCAAATTGAGGATTCTGTGGCTCTTGATATTTAAATGAAGAAAGAAATTTTTCAAAAAGGCTATACCTTATGTCATTTTCCTTGCTAACCCCAAATCTGGAATTATTGGAAACACTGTTGTCTAGCAATTCTGTTGCATTAAAACAATTTTTCAACTTATATTGCAATAAAAATTAGAGTAACGACGCAATAACAACGCACACTACGTAACAATGATTGATCTCTTAACAATCCTTAAAGGTAGACAGAAGCTACCTAGAATGGAATATTAATTCATGAAGTTTTTTATTTTGCACCCAGTTTTAGAATCTCCTGTAAACCTGTAGATTATGCCTGCTTATTTTATAGCATAAAATATTGCTCAAGCAATTGCTGTTATTCATTAAACAGTGCATCAAAATAAACTTCAACAAGTACAAGTTCAACAAAGAGTAGAAAAATTATGACTGGAATATATTGCATAGTTGCATGCGGTTGCTTAAAGCATAAAATATAATGAGCTACAGTAATTGGCAAATAGATCTGTAAACACTTTATGACATAAAACCTGAAAATTAACATATATTGTAACAAATAAACATTTGGAATATAACAGTTAATACTTCAATAGTCTCCTACTAATAATTTTGCTAGTTATGTATTTGAATTAGAATGATTAAAATTAATAGAAAATTTTAAGAATTCAAAAAAAAAAAAATACTGCTATACTTACATCAATAAGTTTTAATTCCAATATATTATTAGTAAAATTATTTTTTTTTCGATTTTCATAAATTATATTTTATAATCAAGAGGCATTTAGTAAAGAAAAGATCATAAAACGATATTGCTTTTAAATGACAACTAAAAGAGCAACTCTCAATATTGTTTACGTCACATTTTACATAAATAAGAAAATTATTAAAAACATATATGAGGAAATTTGCATACATTTGTACTATGATGAAATTTAGCAACATAGGAACGAACAGATCTAATTTAAAATGAGAAAATCAAATTAAAATATGTTGTGACTAAAAATGCAACATTTTTTATGCATATATCAAATCAACGAATGATATATCTGAATGATTTACTATTTCCCCAAATAAACATGAAGTAGGAAAGTTATAATAAACTTTATAGATCATGGAAGACCAGGAAATCTTTTATTTTGATAAAATAAAAATAGAAATAATGAAAGATTAAGAAAATCTTGGATGAAAAGAATTTGAAATTATTAAATTAAAAAAATAATCATTTAATTTAAGAATTAATAATTCAATTTAAGAATTTCATACAAAGTTTAACATATATTTAAGGTAATAACTTTTTTACTTATTAAACATTACTCTCGCAAAAAATGTTCTTGTGCCAGATTTACAGTTGTTTTAGTTATAAAAACTTTTTTTTAAATTCTATTTGATGATATTTATTACCCTTTTGGGATTCTAATTGTACAAACACCATTTTTACATGTCTTCCCTAACAGCAGTATTCATCCAATTCATAAGTGAATTTTTTATAGAATATTTTTCCTGATTTTTATCAAACAATCTATAGAAATAAATGAAAATTCTCTTAAATAGAAAAATGCAGCTATAATAATATGAAATTCAATATCATGTGGTGTTTAACGGAAAAACCCCCAAAATAACCATATAAAAGATTACAATTAAAACAAAAGCTTTGATATTTGCTCCATTAGTTGTCACAGCTATATAGATAATTTTTATAACAAGTTATACATAGTGGTTTGTTTAGTATCAGTACACTGATAAAAATGCATAATATATAAACATATATCAGGAGACTACTGCAATAATATTCTATTGTTACTAGAATTTAGTTATAATAAAATTTTTAATTTTCTCACAGAATACAAAAAAAGTATATGAAAAAACATGGCAAATGACTAGATTAGCAGCATTAGCAAGCAGTTACAAATAAATATAGGCAGATAACAAGCAACCTTCTATACACAGCCTACAAAGTAGATATAAAAAGTTAATAATAATTATAAAATTTTCACATTCTAAGCAAACTTAAGTAGAAATTAATAACCAACAATGTATTAACTATTTTAAAATCGACAATAAATGGCACATTTTCAAATTAAGTTTTGAGAAAAAATATTTAAAAAATTTTGATTATTGTTTGAAACAACCATAAATAAAATAGTTTCTATTATTAAAATATTTTTGTTATATTAAGGAATGTTACAAAAAATTTTGATCACATAAATAAAAATCGAAAACAAACAATATTTTTAAAGAATACACAAATACACAACAGGTAACACCAAAAGTTATTGCTTATATATATATTTATATAAAGCTTTAAGAAATGAAAAATAGAAACTTGATTACAGACTTATAAAAATAACTTTTTTCTATCTAAAAACATGATTCAAATGCATTCATTTATATAGCATAGTTTAAAAGTACATAAGTTAGTGATCCTTACCCGGATTTTTCAAAAAAACATCTAGTGTGAATCAAGTGACTCGCATAACGAGAATCACACTGAAAATAATTGCACTTCAAAGCAATTTACTGCACTACACATCAGAATAAACCTATTTACTAAAAAGATAGATTTACATTTTATGTAAATATAAGGACTTTGAAATTACAACATATTTCTATACACTACAAAGGCAAAAAAAATTTTTTTTGTTGGCAAGAACTTTTCCCTTTTTTACTCCACAAGCTCCCCTCGAACAATTCCAGATTATCTTTTTAAAAAAAACAACACTTTTTTTTTCCTCTAATGAATTCAAATTTTACAGTTCCTATCATCAATAGATGTAATAAAATTTTTTTTTCCCAGATTAAAACTTTGTAAATAAAAACAGGGTAAATAAGCAAAACTTTGCACACTTTCCGTTTTAAAATTAATTTCTATGAGTAGCTATTTCATGAAATAGTTATTAATACTTTATTCACTACTTCCAGAAAATTATAAACACACATTAAAGAATTACACATTAATTTTTGAATGGCAGCCATGTTTTGCTTTCATGGATAACTTAATCTATCTTTGGCCTCATTATTCAACAATGTTTCTTTTTTACCCATAATTCATTAGCATTTATTTGAGCTCTAGTATTAACATCATTAACCAAAGCATTTCATTAAATAAAGATCATAGATCATAGACCAAGTAAACTAAGTAGGAATGGATTTCTAGTCTAAAACAAAATTATATAACATTAAATTTTAAAAAATCGTAATGAATGGTATCATTTTGCAGTAATGTTATGTATTATATATGAAAAGAAATAAAATATATATATGTGAAGACCAAGCAGTGAAGATCACTAACAAAATGATATTTCATATAAAAATTAGATTAAAAAATAATTCAGTATAATGCATTGGCAGAATTGATAGTCATACACAATTCTTTTCACCATCATAATTTATAATTATTAATAAATACAATTATTCCCATTGTTAATTAGGCATAGTAAAACTACTTAATATAAATAAAAAATCCATTAATAGTAAGATGAATTTGAAAAAAAAAAAACTCTTCACTTAATTCAATATTTAAAAAAAAATGAAATATAGGACACATATTAAAAAGCATAACCTTTAACTATTATACTATATTTATGAAAAAATGAAAAAAAGACTAAATAAAAAAAATACATAATATGCATCAAAAGGCAGCAACAAAACAGAATGCAGATAGATAACTTTCTTTTTTTTACTAATGGCTTTATTATAAAAATATTTTAAGTATGGCAATGTATAAAAGCAAATAAGGCAATTCACAACACATAAATTAATGTCACAAATCATAAAATTTATCACACATTTTTTTTCTTCTTCTTTTATTAACTGTAGTTTCCAAAACAGTGGAAATTTTATTTTCCTGAGCACCTATTCTTTTTTTTTAAATAATTAAAATTTATCATCTTGAAAACTATATAATAATATTAAACCAATTTGGAAACTAAAAGTTTATTTATTATATCACAGTAAAAAAATAATAAATAAATAAACAATAATAAAAAAATATATAAAAAAGGTAAAAAGATATAGATATGAATATTAAAATGGGATATTTTAAAACAAAAATATTTGTGGAAACATGCAACAAATAAATAATTTGTTTTTAAGGTATAAAATGTAGTTCATTTGATATAAATTTCGCTTTTACATTAATACACAATTTCAAGCTAATATAAAGGAAGCAGTAAAAATGACTGACATATTTACTCTGTCATATCCATTAAACAGTACTTAGGATAATATCATTAAATAAAATATTTAGTAATGCACTTAACATTAAAGAAAATTTTTAAACAAGATAAAGAAACGAAAATAAACAAGAAATTTTAAAATAAGTGGATAAATTACATTTTAAATTCATAAATCATTTGATTTATGAATGTGTAAAAATATGCTTTAAATGTTAAATCTATTAAACATATTTTAGAGTAAATACAATTATGTTATTTCTGATATATAAGAGGAGGAGGGAAAAGGGATTAAAGCAATTTAGTAAAGTTTTAATACAGAAAATTTTACAGACTGATGGATTCACATTAGAAAACTTTTATATTTAAGAAATAATTTTAAACTTTTAAAAGTAATTTACCTTTTTAAGATATTTCTTAATTTTATATTAAAGAAATTTACTCATTTAAAATCCATATTATTAAAGCATATATAAAAACATTGGTAAAATGAACTTGAAGAATATGATAGATTTTAAAAAGAAATTACAAATGGGAACAAACTTCATTTATTTATGGGTACATTTGCTTTAAATGGTTATGCACACCATTTACTTATTTAAGCAAAGAACGTATCACTCATGCTATATTTTGGAGGGATTGTATCACAATAGCTATAGTATAAAATTGGAAAAATAGTATCCCAACTATATTAAAGATACTTGACATCCATTAGAATACATATATGTTGAAAATTGTGTGAAAGTATTTTAAATAAAATAACAAATTTATAATATTTATTGATTAACACAAAAAAAAATCAGCATTTATGAAATTCAAACTTAAAGAATACTATTTTGAAGAAAAATAGCATACATATAAATAATTTTGTTATAAAATTTTTCAAATGCACTTATTTTGTAAACAATTGCAAGCTTAATAAACTATAATGCAAAATTGTAAAGCAATCAAAATGTACACCAATATACTCGACACAAATCAATAATAATGCCACACTCAACTTAATATTTTTTTCCCCGTTATAGGAATATTCAAGCTTTTAACTTAATAATTCATGGAATTTGAACATGAACAAACAACTGTAAAAAAGTTGTCAACTTTCTGACAATCCAAAGCAAATGATAAAAGTTAATGAAAGTAGAAAAATATAAAAATAATGATTTTTAAGTACAAAGTATTGAGATCATAAATCATGATGATGAGAAATGCTTTAGTAGAGTTGAAAAATCAACTACACATATATATATATATATACTCATTTATTTCAACACTATACAAATTTAATTTTTGATGGCATGACTTGACAGCATAACCATACAGAAACTCACGTTAGCACTTGATATACTTTAGGGTCATCACTTCAACTTAACACCCATTTCACGTAAAGCTCAAAATAAATTTTTTTAATGCTATCGTTGAATTAAATGAGTTATATATCACTGATGAAATATTGCACCCAGTTGATAAGCAGAAACTTTTTTTTCTGTATCAAAAAACGAAAACATTTCTAGAATTTAAAAAAAAAAATTTTTTTTTTTAGACATGAAACAATTTTTAATTTTGAAAAAATATGCAGTCCTTTTTTTTAAATGTAAAAAAAGCACACTCTCTTCTTTAAATGCCGCAATGAAAGTAAATAATTGACATTAACTTCAAAATATAGAATAGTTTGAAATAAAAAGGGATACTAATTAAACGAACATAAACAGCTACAATACAAAAAAAATAAACCTTTAAAATATTATCTAATAAAAATTACTTAAAACAATTTTAACATGATTTTTGATTGATTCATAGTTACTAAACAACATATTTTCTCTTTAAATGCTATACATTTCTTAACAGTTGCATAGCCATGCTGTACAAGATTGAATATAGTTTGATCACAGTCTAAAGACAGATAGATAAAACGTACACACACATTTTTTTTTTAAACACAAAAAAATTTAAAAGACATGTACAAAAACAGAATATTAAAACACACACAAAAAAAAAAAACCTTTTCTTATGAAATCTAACTAAAAACTCCTTCCAATATTGATTTCTTAATTAATTGATTTATAGCATTCTACAGCTTAACCTAAAATGCTTATTCTATGCTTAACCTAAAATTTTGAAAGCAGTAAAATAGCATGCACCAATTTCTATCAAAGAACCACTTTTTAATAGCAGATATATCAAAATATATTGAATTAAAAGAATACATAACTTTGAAAATAAATAGGCAAGTTCATCGACAAATTGCATGCATTGATTGTTTTGCAATTAGATTATTTTCGTGTATATTTTAAAGTGTAAACTAAAAAAGTAACTAAATTTGTTCATTAAGGACAAGTAATTACATAACTTTAAAATGAACAACCTTCAAATGGCAGAGATGATTCAAATCCATAATTTGAAAATTTTTTTAATTTCATACAAATCATTGAGAAAGAAAACCTGCGAAAACACTGCACAAAATGCTGCAACTTTTATAAGTTATAATCTATATATTCTGAATTCTGTTAACATATTAAATGTCTTAAGGTACAAACAACGCTAAATTTGATATTTTTGCTTTAAAACCTAACAGGATATATAAAATTAGAAATTTCAATATAAATGCCAAATATCCGAAGAGAATCAAATTCATAATGCTAACAAATTCAACATTTTAAATCTGAATAGGATTCACACTCTGCTATTAGAGGTATTTTTTCTTCAAACCTTGCTCCGACAGTATATGCAACAATTGAGGCATGATCCAATTTTCCAGGAACCATCGAGAGTTTTTCTCCAACTTTTCTCCGTCGCATGCGTTGACCTGCCTGATTGACTTTCATGTCATCATTCTTGTAAAGATCTGGATCTTCTAAGATACGTCGCTTGGCTATCGTTAATTTCTCAGCAAAATCAATCATCTGTTCACAGATCTGTTGAGCAGTTTTACAAGGACTATCCCCTTCATTAACCCCATTAATAATGAGATCCTCCATTCGAAGCAATGTCAGTTCATGCCTTTGATGCGCTTCAACCACTGGCAAACTAAGGTCAATATCGAAAGTCTCTTTTTCTGTTTGAGTATTCACTGGACTAACAGGATTCGAGCCTTTGGGGTCGATGGTTGTTGTAGCCTGAGATTCTGTGGGTGTCTTTGATCGCTTATCAATCTTTCTTGGAATTGCAAATTTTCCAACAACTGGATCAAAGTTGTCAGAAATACCATCACTAGCTAGAAAAACTATGTCATCAGGGTCTAATTCAGACATAGAAAGTGTGAGATTGCTCAGTTCAGGATTTATACCATCAACTGGACCTAAAGCACCTAATGCATCTCTCATATCCCTCATTGAATAAATATCATGAGAACCTAAAAGTATAATAATAGAAGTATTGAAATACACTACTTGTACTTTAAGAAAAATAAGCAGAATAAAAATCTTTTTAATTAGTGCATTCATTTAAGACGAACAGCAAAGAATATTTTTTAAGAAATTATATTTGATTTGGTATTTTTTTTTTTTTTTTTTTTTTTTTTTATCTTTTTAAATTAAAGCCCAAATTTTAAAAGTGAATTTTCAAATGTGTCTATTCATAAAATTATGAAATTTCTTTTAGAAAATGTAGAATAGCATCTAAAATTTCCTTATTACAGATACTAAGTTCGAAATATGACCATAATTTGGACCATATGACCATATTTACATGTATAGTGATAATATTTTCTTCTATGCATATTCTATTTTTGGACAAAAAAGCATAAGTTTTAACTAGTTTTAAAATAGTGTGTGGACTGCAATGTTTATTACAAATGAAAAGATAATAAAATTTGAATATATATATATATAATATATATTTTTATATATATTTGATAAATTTAATGAAAGAAAAGACATTTTGAAAATGACATTTGTTTATTACATTTTACAGTTTTAGGGAAAATATTTATTCTCTGCAATTATGTTAATTACATAATTCTATTATTAAACATAATACATTTACCTTTTTTCCATAAACATTTTAAAAATCTGCAACAAAGTACTTGAACATTTCTTTAATTTATTAATAATTAAATCTTGATGTATAGTAAACATAATTACAACCTTAACAAAAGTATGATTAAGGATAATAATATTAACAGATTAAATAGGAAGTCTCATTAGAGACTTCCTTTTATACTTATAAGTCTCTTTAGAGACACTTATTTTTTACAAAGAAAACTTTTATTAAACCACAGCTTTTGGGCCAACACCAGTCCTCATGTACTATCAATCTAACCTGGCAAAGTTTATTTTGATTACATAGTAAAATTTACAAAGTAACTAATTCTCATATATTCTGTAAATAATTTTTGTACATTTCATTTTGAAGAATGTTTTGTCACACAGATAAATTGTTCCAAAAAAAAAAAAAAAAGACAAGCAAATTTATGCAAATGATCAAATTATGCGAGTGGAAGACCTTATAAAATTCCGGCAATGATGAATTTACAAATTTTTCTTTAAAAATATCACTACACTGCAAATTAATAATTTTCATTTGGAAGCAAGAGTTTATATATAAGTTTTAAAGAATTTTGAAAAACTTTTATGTAATTTGTTATAGCATTAAAATCTGAAAAAAGAGACTTAAAAGCTTACTAAAACTTCCTTTGCCAAATCTGCCAAAAATGAGATCTCAGTTTGCTGACTGAATGCTTGGCATACACTGAAATGCATTAACAATTTTTGTTGTAAAAAATTAATTTTTTGATGAACTCCTTTCAATCAAGAAAACTTCTATTATTGCTCAGAGCTAAAAAAATTGCATCAGAACTTCTCCACAATTAAGTTAGTGTTCAGTTTTATAATGTGATAAGTCAATTCCAATCTATTCAATAAAATTATGGAATTAATAAAAGTATTAAGTGCAATGATCAATATTGAGAACATGTAATATAATTGACAAGCTTGGCTTTAAAATTTTTGACATATCTAAGCCTGTTGATGAATGATACTATTCATGACTAATGGTTTTGAACCATCATTTTCTAAGGTCTGTAATATAAGACAAACAATACTTTTATTTTTTCCACCTATGTTTTTGCCATCATCAATAGTGGTACACTTTAATTTTTTCCATTTTCCATAATATTTTTAAAGGTTTTCACATACTTTTGGTCAAAGAAGAATTATTATGTAAATCATAAATGGCCCAAAAAAATCAAAAATTAGTTTCTTAGTACCACAGAAGAAAAATCCACTACAGATGAACATTTCAAAACAATAATAATAAGTCTGCTATAATGATGGCTTTTTTTTAATGGTTAAAATGCAGTATATAAAATTAATCATATTCGAGATTAAAAAAAAAAATGAATATATAGTGAACAAGCCACGTTAATGTCAAGTAAAAATTGAAAACATACCTTGGGTTATTTCCCTAACTCCATACTTAGGACTGTAAATATAAGCTAGACTGTCGCCAACATTACATGCACAAGCAATAAACTTGTTTGACTTCTTGAGCTGGGCAACCACAACTGCACATAATGTGGTGAGAGTTCCGTTCTCATGGAGAATAAGGTTGTGGGCTTCACTAAAGGACCTCAGCAAACTTATAAATATATCCTGTGAAAACACAAAAACTTACATAAAAAAATATAGACAATATATAAAAAAATATATATAATTTTTTTAAAATTTATTCGTTTAATTTTTTTTTATTTGTATCTGAAAAATTCCATTATAAAGCAAAATATAATTATTTTACAAATTACAAATTACAGAAAATTTAATAATGACACGTCTAACTTATTAAGTAACAATAAATATTTCTGTGAATTTATTTATATTTTATATGATGTTCTTTTTAACTCACTGAACTTATCTAAATTAAAGAATTCCTTATATCATATGTCACAAATGATATCATGTTTATTTTAATCGGTGTTAAATTTATTATTTCTATATCATTTCAGATCATCCATTTAAATGACATGATTCCAAACATAAGAAAGCACAACCAAACCAAGGTATTTAATTTTTTTAATAATAAAAATTTGTGAAAATCCAATACCAAATTCATGGATAGTCATGTCATTGGCAACTATTTTCAAAGTTATAATCTTTTATAGAATTAAGTAGAGAGATCAAAGTGAAATTACTTTACATATGAATATTTAAATTTTAGTAAAGCAACTTATTATTCTTGAAAACCGCTTCAATTTATGAGAATGAAGCAATTAAATAAAAAGTGTAAATGATTTAAACAGTTATGGGTCATAATGTTGATGAAAATACATCATTTTAGCAGTCGTTTTCTCATAATATAAGAAAATGTAAAATTATATTAAATTAAACATTCCTTACCATGCTAAATTGATTTTGATATTTAGTTCAATAAATTTAAAACGGAATTGAAAGAAAAAATTACAAAAGATTTTCTTTTACATTTAACAATAAAAATATAATTTGTTTATATATAAACTTAATATTCTTCATGAAGATAACATACATTTAAGTTCTTACTGAAATGTAATTTTTATGGAATATGTTTATAACAAAATAAAGATACTTTCTAATCCAAAATTAGTGAAAAAAAAAAAAAGATATTACTACTGCAATATTACTTACAGTAATACAAAGTCATTACAAATGACTATAAATTAAATTTTGAAAATTATTTATATTATACATTTGAAAAGAGGAATTATTAAGAAATGAATGATGACATGAAATATCAATTATAAATTCCACATAAATAGTAAAAACTGGACACCAAGATCTAGTTAGCTCATCACATTCATATCAGACAATTAAAAATAATAAATAAAACCAAAATAATAATATAAATAAAACCAAAATAATAATATGACAATATTTACCAATGAGGAAATATCTCCAGCCCCTTCCCTGTAAAGAACTTTATTGAGGTAATTAACACATCCATGTATTGCACATCGAGCAGCTAAACAAGACTTTTCACCCCAATTCACTCCATCAGCCAAAACTAAAAGAGCACTATTTTCCCTCATAACCACAGCAAATGCATCTGCAATAGGATTACCTAAACAAATAAAATTTGGGTTTAAATATAGCATAGATAGCAATCAATTCTTTTTTTTTTCACTAACAAAAAATTAATTCTAAAAGCATTTCTTTTCCAATATATTTCTCATCAAGATTAGTTTATTCTTCAATATGTTTTATTTTCAAACTACATCCTACAAACATAAAATTCTAAAATATAAAGTCAATACAATACAAAGTCAATAAAATCAATACAATCAATAAAGTCAATACAATACAAATACATCAATACAAAGTCATTTAACAAAGGTTTAGAATTCAGAATCATGGTTTGGTTTGTTGCTCTATGGCCATCTTGTACACATGAGGGCTAAACAGACCAGGTCCTACAATTTAACGTGGATTCCAAACCACTGCCACCATCAGGATTCAAACCTGGAGTCTGTGGTACCAAAGGATAGAGCACTAGCCAATTGGCCATCAGGCCGCTTCAGAATCATGAGCAATGTTTATGATATAAACATAAAATCACCAAAGCTCTTTAATGAAAAATATTTTGTATCGAAATCAACATTTAGATTCAACAAATTGTGAAAATAGTAAAACTCTTGACTATTTTTAAGGTGAAGAACTTTTGGCTTACTTATTTTTAAAATATAAAATCAGGAAAATTCTATTGTTTATCAAGATTAAAAAACATATACTATTTTCTCAACTTTATAAAACATTCAAAATAGTTTAAAGTCCAACCATCAGAAGACACTTGGAAACAACTGATACTTAATATTTCAAAAAAAGTTGTTTAAAAATGATTAGTATTCTTAAAAAAAGAACTTTTATATGACTTTGGAAAGGAGGAAAAAAAAAACTATTTAAAAGAAAATCAGGCAATGCCTGCAATTTTTATTAAGATACAAAAATGTTGTGTTTCTATTACATATATTCAAATAATTTAAAAAAATAGTTAATTTCACTTAAATGAAAATATATACTGTATCTCAACTATTTTTAGTCAAATTTTATACAACACTTTAAGAATTCCTCAAGCAGATTAGGATAAGGCAAAGTTGAAAATTTTTCCCTTTATATGAATATATACTGTAAATTCCTGTTGATAACCCACAGTGACATTCACTAATGCATAACCAATATGCTATAATTCCCAAAAATTTACCCTTGTTACAGAGATGTAAGCATTGATTAGAATTAATAAGTTATTGATTTAGCCACCAGGAAAACTATTTTAATTATTTGTTTGGTTCACATTTGTTTCTTTGGACATTTATTTTTATACACATTGATCA